>JANRMT010062792.1:48406861-48477006 GCA_026402145.1 Polypterus bichir lapradei
GGGTACCTCGCGGTAGGCAAAAAGCACAAGCGGTAAGAGCTGGTCCCAATTCCTGCCATCGGCGTTGACTACTTTGCGGAGCATCTGTTTAAGCGTCTGATTAAAACGCTCTACCAGCCCGTCTGTTTGCGGGTGATAGACAGACGTCTTCAGGTGCTTTATCCGGAGTAATTTGGCAACCTCCCTAACCGTATCCGAGGTGAAGGGGGTACCCTGGTCCGTAAGGACTTCTTTGGGTATCCCCACTCTAGAAAATAAGTTGACTAGTTCCCGTGCGATATTTTTTGTATTAGCGGAGCGCAGGGGAACCGCCTCTGGGTATCGAGTAGCGTAATCCACCATGACCAATATGTACTTATGGCCACGGTTTGAGGGCTCCAGGGGTCCTACTAAGTCCACCCCTATTCTGTCAAAGGGGATGTCAATCAGGGGTATACGGACGAGAGGAGCGCGGTCCCTCCTAGGAATCTGGCGAGTCTGACATTCCGGACAGGATTGGCAGAAATGCCGGACCTCCTCGTTGACCCCGGGCCAGTAGAAGCGGAGTTTTACCCTTTCTAAAGTCTTTTCGGCCCCGAGGTGGGCGCCTAGGAGGTGAGCGTGAGCTAGTTCACATACCTCTCGCCGAAAGGTACGCGGAACTAGCAGCAACTTCCGCACCTCGCCCTCGTGGGTCGCTACCCAATACAACAGATCGTTTTCGAGAACAAAAAAAGGCTTGCGTGGTATGGATTCTTCAGCTGGTGAGCTGCCTGGAAGAACAACCGCATTCCGGGCAAACCACAGGGAATCATCATTCCACTGCTCCCTTTTAAAGGAGGCAGGCGTGGACCGGAAATGATGGTCCAAGTTGCTCAGGGGATCTTGGGAGGCGTTCAGCAGGAGAGTTCCCTGGCTCGTCCCTTCACCGGCGGATAGCTCCGGTTCAGGGTCCGTCGCTGGGGAAGCATCCCCCGATGTGCCTGCGCCATTATGGCCTGCCCCAGGGCACGGCGTGGAGACCGCGGGAAGGGTGCCTTGCTCCCTCATATCCAGACCCAGTGAGACCCCGGGAGCGGTGTGTGTCTTACCGCGTTTTCTGTGTGACCAGTCTTGTCCCAAAATTACTGGATAGGGGGGTTCGGGCAACACCGCAACCAACAACTTGGACATTTCCCCCTTCCAGGTGAGGTAGCACTGTGCGGAACGGTAAGACCTGGTCTCTCCATGCACACAAGTGACTTGCAAACGTTGCTTCAGCCACTGTCACGGTAACACATAACGGCGAGCGACAATGGTTATGTTGCTGCCGGAGTCAAACAGAGCCACCACCGAGTGCCCATTTACCAACACCACTCCCGTGTTTGGACTCACCAAGGGATGCGACGGAGCACAGTACCTTTCTGCGGTGGCCCAGGTGCAATCCATCGGTTCCATGGGGGTGTTCAAGGGACAGGTCGGCAGTAGGTGGCCGGTCTCTCCGCACTTGTAACAGCACGGGGAGGCCAGCTTTTCTTTGGGTTTCTGTGGTGCTTCCGCAGCGCGTCGAGAGGGCTCGGGGGTGGCTGCCCGTCCCTGTCGGTTCCCACGAGCTTGCCTTTCTGACCCCCCGGCTCGGAAAACCGCGAGCTGACGCTCCAGGACTTCCAGGAGTCCTGGCATGTCCTTGTATGGATGGCGCTGGACCTGCTGGGCGAGGGAGCTAGGCAGAGCATTAACCAGGCCCTCACAGGCCACCTGCTCTACGACCTTCCGGGCTTGGGGTCCCTCGGGCCGTAGCCAACGCCCCATTTTTCCCCAGAAGTCGAAGGCCTGTGCTCGGGCCGGTCTCTCGGGGTCGAATTGCCAGCTCCGCCATTCGCTCGCCTGTTGGCTCGGCGTGATGCCGTAGCATGCCAGGATTTCCTGTTTTAGGAGGTCGTAGTCCGCGGCCTCCTCATCGGGGAGATCATAGTAAGCCCGCTGCGCGGGTCCCTTCAGGTAGGGCGCCAGAATGGACGCCCACTCGGACCGCTGCCACTCGTTCCGGGTGGCCGTCCTTTCAAAAATGCCTAGGTAGGACTCCACGTCGTCCGCCTCCGTCATCGGTACTAGAGGCGGAGGCTTTGGACGAGGTGGGTCGGCCCTTACCCTCTGGGCTTCTGCCAACCTCGCCTTCGTGGCCTCCAACTCCTGAGTGGTAGCGGCTTGCGCTTGCTGCAGGGACTGGATCTGGGCATTCATCCCCTGCAGCACGGTGTTGAGGTCCTGTCTTTCAGTCATTTTTTTCTTTCTTCGGAGCAGTATCCTGCCGACTACGCCACTGTAAAATAAGAGAAAGACACAGCGTAAAGGTTTGGGGTTTCCGGCCCCGTATACTGTAAACAAATTGCAAAATCAGGTCAAAATATATAAACATAAATTGTTCATATGCGCGACACCGTTATTGGCGTCGGTGGCCATTTTATAAAGGAGGAGCCGGAAGTGGAGGAATGCTGGGAAGGAACCGTGAGGGAAGATCCGTGTATAGACCTCCAAAATTCAACGCGTCTTTTTTTGAGGAATTCTCTGACTTAATGTCAATTTTAATTACTAACTATGACACACTCCTAATAGTTGGCGACTTTAATTTTCATATAGATAATCAGTGTGATCTAAACGTAAAAGAATTTATGAACCTTCTGGATTCTTTTGACTTGAGGCAGCTCGTAAATCAGCCTACACATAAAGCAGGTCATACGTTAGACTTAGTGATTACTAAAGGACTAAACGTTGATATAAAGCAGGTCATTGATATTGGTCTATCAGACCATTTTCTTCTACTTTTTAATATAGAAAAATAATGATAAAAAACACTCATGAGAAGCATATTGTTAAAAAACGCTTCTTTGACTCAGCAGCAGCTTTAAAACTTACAAACATTTTAAGCAATCAGTCCGTTTATAGTGCCAACTATAATAGCAAGGATAATGTAAATAGTAAGGTGGAAAGATTTAATACTAAAGTGAGAGCTGCTGTTGACATAGTTGCACCTGAAAAGACAGTGAAAAAATCTTCTAGCATTGTTATACCATGGAAGACCCAAAGAGTGTCGGATTTAAAGAGAACATGCCGCAGAGCTGAGCGTAAATGGAGGAAGACTAAACTAACTATCCACTATGAAATATTAAAAGTCAAAATAACAGAATACAATAACACTGTCCGTCTTGAGAGACGCTGTTATTTCTCCAAGATTATAAATAACAATGCTAGTAATCCCAGAGTCTTATTTTCTACAATTGATCACCTACTAAACCCAGGTAACTCACAGGAATGCCTCCTAAGTACTTCCAGTAAAACCTGTGAGGCTATCGCTGTATTTTTCAATCAAAAAATTAATGATATTAGAAATAACATAGTATATCCCTCCAACACTAAGGATCCTCCTAAACCCCAGCATTCTGTTATAAACAAATTAAACTCTTTCACTAGGATAGATTTACCTGATTTACAAAAAATAATATCTCAATTAAAATCCTCCACCTGCGTCCTTGACCCAATACCAACTAGGCTTTTCAAAGAAGTATCGGGCGTGCTAATTGACAATATTCTTGACATAGTAAATTCGTCATTAGATACGGGGGTCTTCCCAGACTGTCTTAAGACTACTGTAGTTAAACCCCTTCTTAAGAAACATAATCTTGACCCCTCGGCTCTTGAACATTTTAGACCGATCTCTAACCTGCCTTTCTTAAGCAAAGTTCTGGAGAAAGCAGTCATTATGCAGTTAAATGACCACCTAAATAAACATGCTATTCTTGATAAATTTCAGTTGGGTTTTAGAAAAAATCACAGCACAGAAACTGCACTCGTTAAAGTAGTAAATGATTTGCGAGTGAACGCAGACAGAGGCCATTTATCTGTTCTCATCCTCTTAGATCTGAATGCTGCATTTGACACCATTGATCATAATATTCTTAGAAATCGGCTTAGTCAATGGGTGGGCCTCTCTGGCAGTGTCTTAAATTGGTTTGAATCCTACCTGACAGGGAGAAAATTATTTGTTAGTTGTGGTAATTACAACTCGAAGACACATGATATCCGATATGGTGTTCCACAAGGCTCTATCCTGGGTCCACTGTTATTCTCAATCTACATGCTTCCGTTAGGTCAGATTATCTCAGGGCACAACGTGAGCTACCACAGCTATGCTGATGACACACAGCTGTATTTATCAATAGCACCTGATGACCCCGATTCTCTTGATTCACTAGCACAGTGTCTGACTTGTATCTCAGAATGGATGAATAGTAACTTTCTCAAGTTAAGTAAAGAGAAAACTGAAATCTTAGTGATTAGCAATAATGAATACAATGAGGCTATTAGAAATAAACTGGATACATTAGGATTAAAAGTCAAGACGGAGGTAAAAAGCTTAGGGGTAATTGTTGACTGTAATCTGAATTTTAAATTGCATATTAATCAGATCACTAGGACAGCATTTTTTCACTTAAGAAACATAAGTAAAGTTAGACCTCTTATATCACTGAAAGATGCTGAGAAATTAGTTCACGCGTTTGTTTTCAGTCGACTAGATAACTGTAACGCACTCCTCTCAGGACTACCCAAGAAAGACATAAATCGTTTGCAACTAGTGCAGAATGCAGCTGCTAGAATCCTAACTAGGAAAAGAAAATCCGAACACATTTCTCCAGTTTTAATGTCACTACACTGGTTACCTGTGTCATTTAGGATTGACTTTAAAATTCTGCTTATGGTTTATAAAGCCTTAAATAATCTCGCCCCATCTTATATATCGGAATGTCTGACACCTTATATTCCAAATCATAACCTCAGATCCTCAAATGAGTGTCTCCTTAGAATTCCAAGAACAAAACTTAAAAGAAGTGGTGAGGCGGCCTTCTGCTGCTATGCACCTAAAATCTGGAATAGCCTGCCAATAGGAATTCGCCAGGCTAATACAGTAGAGCAGTTTAAAACACTGCTGAAAACACATTACTTTAACATGGCCTTTCTATAACTTCAATTTAACTTAATTTAACTTAATCATGATACTCTATATGTTCAATTTCCTCATAATAACTATTCTGGGTGGCTCTAAAATCCGTACTGACCCCTACTCTCTTTTCTGTTTCTTTTTCCGGTTTCTTTGTGGTGGTGGCCTGCGCCACCTCCACCTAATCAAAGCTTCATGATGCTCCAACAATGATGGATGGATTAAAAGGCAGAATTCTACATGACCATCATCATCAAGCCCTTCCGTGAGAACCCTAAATCCAAAGAGGACTGTTTCATTTATGTTAGGTAGAATGCCCAGAGGGGACTGGGCGGTCTCATGGTCTGGAATCCCTACAGATTTTATTTTTTTTTTCTCCAGCCGTCTGGAGTTTTTTTTTGTTTTTTCTGTCCCCCCTGGCCATTGAACCTTACTCTTATTCGATGTTAATTAATGTTGATTTATTTTGTTTTCTTATTGTGTCTTTTATTTTTCTATTCTTTATTATGTAAAGCACTTTGAGCTACTGTTTGTATGAAAATGTGCTATATAAATAAATGTTGTTGTTGTTGTTGTAGGAACAATGGCGGAGGAAGGGCGGAAGTAACGTACTGCGGGCTTATGATGGCGGAGCGTCTTTTGTTCTGTAAGAAAGCAAAGGAGAAAGGTTAGTACCCCGCCACTCCCTGCCGGCGAATACCTTCCGAAGCGTGCTAGGGTCCGTCCGCTCAGAGGGACTGAACACACAGACCTTAGCGTTTTATTATATAGTAGATATGTACAGTATAACAGACAGAAAATTATAAGAAATTGCTTTAAGAATGCATAAAATATTTTCTAGCCTAAGAATGTCAAGAGTAAAAGACTATAGCCATTTTTTAAAGGCATACAGAACAGCTGATAATTGTGTGGACTGAAGGTAATACAAAATATGAGTGAGTTCCTCATTCCCAGATGTGCCAGATGTAGTAGGTCCTAAGTATAAAGACTATTTCATAGACAGCACTTGCAGTCAAAAGATCAAATCTTACCCAAATCCTATATTCTGTAGTCTTTGAGTTTCCTGTCACACAGCCTTACTCTCTGCTCCTGGTCTCAATATTCATGAATTCTTCCACTCTAAAATTAACTGAGGACACACTACAAGATGATTAACAAAGGTGGTTGCTCTCAGCCAATTAGGTGTTTTTTACAGGTTTTCAATCTTTAAAGTCGTTACCCAAATTTTAAGGATTAATTTACCTGTTGTATGTCTCTTTTGTCTGTGAGATAATCTGTGCTTAAATATACAACACTAAAGCAAATAAAACATATAGTGAAATCTGTAAACTTGAATTGTGAATGAATTATCAATAGTAATGGCAAGTGGGAACCTAGAACAGGAAATCAGGAGTATAGAATATGTTTCTGCTTTTGGTGAGATAACTTTTGAGCACTATAGACTTATACCATGTAGGCTTAATTTAACCTTTTGGTGATTGATTCACTTATTGTAATTTGAATTTGATTTATAATGAATCAATTATTTAGATGATTTAAAGTTTGGCCTTTCACATTAGAGGTAAAAATAAAACCATTTGAAAATATACTATTTTATATATTTTTAAAATAATATATATTTTTATGTGATAGTTATAGCACAGATGTTTTTGAAGTTTAAAATAATTAATGGCCACTAAGTATATCTTGTTTTTTCTTAACACATTGAAGCTGAGGAAAAAACTCTTATGCAGCTTACAAAACTTAGTTAGTATCCTGTAGCTAACGATATGTGATATTATGAAGCACAGAACAGGCCTCTTTCCTTCTGTTTCTTATTCTGCATTGAGCTAATCTGTCGATACTATAATGTTTAATTAAATTCTTTTGATTAGCCTACTGTACATAAGATAAATGGTCTTTTTTGCTATACAAAGCACAGTGTGTGTGTTTTAAGTACATATTGCATAATTCATTTCATCAGGCTGGTAGATAGTTAAATACAGTATGCTGAATATTCAAAACGTAATGAATGGTAGTTCCATAATTTGTTTAAATATTATTCTAAACCAGTTTCTTTTTTCAGTAAAAATATAGCAACTGCATCAAGATTTGTTTTTATCCTGTGCTTACACACTAAGTAATTCTATCATTTTGTATTTTAAATACTTAATTATTCCAACAATTCATAACAAATTTTCCATACTTATATTTATTGGCAGTGTCTATTATTAGCATATCTACGGTAAGTTTCATAATAAAAATAATCTTTTACTTGATATTAAGTATTTTGATTGTTTACAACTGTCCAACTTTTTATAGTGTCTAATATGTTATAATTCTTAAAAATTCTTGAAAGGATGCATTTATTTTCATCTTTGTTTTTTGAACCACAGGAAAATAAAAACAATGCATAGTTCCTTCAATCTGCAGTGTATAGCTGATGCTCAGGCCAGATGGGAAGTTTGAAAAAACTGAGTAAAGTAATGATGTCTCTGCAGATCTCCTCTCCTATCTGTTTAATAGGAAATGTAAAATGCTGACATGTTGAAACTGTTGGTAAATCATCTACAAACACTGCAAACAAAGCATAAAGGACTATTTCATTCTCAATGGTATTTTTCCACTCCTCACATTTAATGAAAGACTGACAAATTTTACATTGCCTTTGGCTCTTGCTTCTTCCCATAGGACACTTTGAAAATTATTTCATTACTGTATGTTTTATGACAGAACAGCACAACCAAATATTAAAGGCAACTCTTTATAATAGGTGCTGCCTATGCTGCCTAAGCATATTTATTAGTGAATTATTGTTGGGTAACAAGCTCTTAACAAATGCTTTGTTTGGCCATAAGTTTTAAAAAGCACCAAACACATTTAGAGTATGGGCTACCTAGAGTATATCTTTAAGGCTGCCATCTAACAAGACCTTAACAAACGTTTGGTTTGTGTTACACAGCAGTAAGTGGCTATTAGATGCTTTTAGAGGTTTAAAAAAATCAGGCTAGTCCTTTCTTTATAGAGTATCATAACCCAAAATAAAGAATAAGGATTACATAAACAGCTACATTCCACCATGCATCGGTCTTTCTTCTGAAGAGAGTCACTGTAATAACATGCTGAAGAAATGATTTAAGACTTCTAAAGATTACAGCTACTCCCAAAAGATTCCTAATAATAATAATACATTTTATTTATATAGCACCTTTCCCATGCTCAGAGTGTTTAAAATACATCCTTTTAAAAAATAATACAAGCTGCTTAAAAGGAAAAACACAGGTATAGAACACACTCTGGACCCCTTGGAGATCATAGCGAAGGACAGAATTAAAACAAAACCATTATGAACAATTCTGCACATCCTCTTTCTGACACACTAACACCAAGACCTTTCAGGCACCAAATTATTCAGTAGAAGTTTGTCAAGAATGTTACTGGGGCACCTTTATACCAACAGCAATATGTCTACATAATATCTCACTGGGACTATGACAGTCAAGTTAGAACTTTTTTCTTTTGAATTTTCTTGCTTTACTGTCATTCCAGTATGTGTTCAGACCAAAGTGTGTGTGTATATTTATTTATTGAATTATTTACTTACTTACCTACTTATGTATTTATTTATTTAAAGAGCTTATGTATAGAGCCAAATTTCCCCCTGGGGAGAAATAAAGCTCTAGATATCTATCTAAATATCCTTGGTATTCTTCATGGCACCCTATCAGTCTTTACTAATTCAACCCCTGTGCTACTTTATACTATGTGCTACTTTATAATTATACTGTGTACTTTATACTATTCAGCATGTCTGAATTTCCTCAGCTGGCATCTAGTCCTGAACAGTAGCAAAAATGCCTGACTAGAGGGGAAACACCATCAAAAACCCCAGCGAGGAACACAGAGGACCACGTAGAAACCTTATAAATAAAAGATTTATTAATACAAAAATGGTCTGTAATAACATGAAGTTCAGTGGAGCACAAAAAGGGTTGCCAGCAGAGGCCATCCAAGGTGAACAAAGTCTCAATACGAAATCCAAGGTGAACTCAAAAACAGAGCAAAAGGTCAAAAATCTACTGATCACAAAAAGCAATAAGACACATTAAACACACACTGACTCCCTAGCAGATTCAAATGAACTGTCAGGAATTGTGGGAAACCGTCTCCTTTGGAGGGCTGAGGGCACTCCCTGAAGGTAATGGGCAAGTGGTCCCACCTATTAGAGGACCAACCACAAAACATAAGGCACACAGCAAACGAAAACAGATAAAATCACACACATGGAATAATGTAAATAATTAACAAGAGTAAAATTAATTTAAAAAAAAATCAAAAATGAGCAAAACAGACATAAAACAAGACTTTGAACTCCTGCCGTCAGGGGGTTTCCTGGCTGTTACATAACAGCATCTAGAAATGGCATATCAGTATAAAAATTACTATATATAAATATCAAATATGACTCAATAAAAAAAACAATAATACTTAAAATAGTTACACCTAGTATTGTTTATTTATGTAGAAAAAATAGTACTATAAAAAGTGCTTTAAAAACAAGTTTGCAAAATTGGATTAAAAGGCCTATATATTCATGAACCATCTTAGGTTCAATCGATCATTTCAGGCAGCCTCAGACACTAAACACTGACCACTTCCACAGAGACAAAATTTAAAAGATGTGTTTAATAACCAATAAAATGTGATTGCACCCACTTACTCTGAAATAAAATAACAAATTTAGTCTTGTTTTATGCAAATCCTAAATAAAGACAAGGCAAACAGTTGTTATTATTCACTACAAATGAACTGTCATTAATTATTTGGAAAAGGTTTGTCTATTAAACATATGATTCACAATCCTCTATACATGATACTTTAGAATAGCAAAGACAATAAAATCCATTTACATTTTGAAGGTCACTTAAACTGGTCTTGAGCACATTACAGATTAAATGAAGCAGGACTAATATGGGATTAGTCAATATAAAGTATTTAGATAATAACTCAAGATTTAAAAGAAGCTTTAGTGACTGATGTTCTAAAGCTCAATAAGGATTTATAGAATTACCACAGCATGAGGTTATGGAGAATCAAACTCTGAGAAAATTAATTCTGTCTCTGTTTCTGTCTCAAATAAGGCTTATGCTAAGAGTAGTTAACAGATTGTTCAACCAATTTTACCTATACTTTTACTTAAGATAGATTTAAAGGAAAATAAAGAGATAGATGATATATGAATAGAAATGAGTGTATATCCATCCCTCAGCCAGTGTCATAGGTATTAGGATGGGATGAGTGACTATGTGACCCTGTATAGCATAGGTAGCTTTAAAAGAGAGTAAAAAGTCTACAGTGTTTTAAATGTTCTTTTTTATCATTAACATTTTTCCTTAAAGGTAAAAGGAAAAAATCTTAAGCTATGGTTAACTTTTGACCTGTTGAGTATCTTCACAGATACCAAAGATCATTGTTGTCCAAAATGTTTTAAATGCTTGGTTTTATTTTTAACCTCATTGCATTATGAGTATGTGTATTGCATTATACTCCAAAGTGTAATTTCTTATTAAATGTTTGGCTTGTTTAGTAAATGTAGAAATGTTGCTTTCACATATAACAATGTGTAAAAACAAAAAAGAAAATAGTAATAATTAAATGTTTGGTTTCATTTCAGGATGTTATTAGGGTAGCAACACTCTGTATTATAGCTGTACATCTTAAAATTAATTATTTTAATGCCTGCTGTGGAACAAAATACAACTTTTTAAATAAATACAATTATTTTTTAAAACATTTTTCTCAAGAAAGTTACTGTTGTACTCTGCACTTTCTTGTGATCAATTTTTTACTAAATACATATACAAATATAGACAAATTAGAAATTGAACATTAAACTAAAAAATATCAATAAGTAAGAACACTCCTACGTCAAAGCCCCAAACTGCAGAAGATAAACTCAGAGGAGGAGGGGTACAAAGATTACCAAAAATAAAATCACTTATGCAAATATAAAATCATACTTCCCATCCAAAAGACCTTGAACACACTGCATTCAGGACTACTAGTTATAAATATTAGAGGTATCCACATAATTAGTTCTTGCTGCAGGTAACGGAGGTAACATGAGACTGAAGAAAAGGATTTTTTAGAACGTTAAAGCATGGAGAGTCAGGGGATTTTTAGTACAAAGCTAGGTCTACCATTATTCATTGGTCTACCAATTGTGCCCAAAAACAGTCTCTACCCTACAAAATAAAGATAAGGATTTGAAGTCCAGGAGAATGAAGAGTTGAGGGATATGAGGGATATTAAGGAGAGAGGTTGGGAGCATGTGCTGATTGCAGCGTATTGCCGAACCCACCGCACGGCAAACCACCCAGATTGGGACCCAAGTGCAGCCATGCAACGGGTGACACCTCAGCACCACACTGAAAACTGTGACATTTTAAAGAGTGGTAGAAATGACAGAGAAATACCACAACATATGACAGAAGACTGGAGTTAACAGTAAAAAGAAAAAGATGAAGGATGGAATACAAAAAGAGAACCTCATTGATTAGAATGTTCTGTGCCCTGAGCCATCAAAAATATCATCAAGATTAGTGATGTCATATTATACCTCATCTGGGAACATGATAAGACTACCTCCTATACAGAGACTGGTATTATTAAAGATGGGGGTGTGGGAATGTAGCCTTGGGGAGGAATCTACATACTTTACCAAACGGAGCACATACTGTATAAGATTAGGGGGCCTAATTTATAGGGTATCTTTTTTAAACTCACAGAAGTAAAGGGAAAATGTGAAAGAGATCTAGGGTGAACCAAGTGAGATGGGGGCTTCTGGGTAGTTCTAGGCACCACAAACAAATCTTAAAGTTACCCCAAGTGGTATAATTAAAAATATAGTAGGACAACCCCTCCATCACACTTGTCACACATAAGCACAGAAGGTATTTTGCATTCCACAGAAATTGAGAAAGGAGAGACCTAACCTCTTTCTAATATTTTAACGAGAGAGATGTGGGAACATAGCACAAACACAATTGTTGAGTTTCTTGTAAAGAGGATATATCTAGCTGTCAAGTGGATACTAGAGGCAGGTGCACCACCAGCACAAGACAGGAGTTCCACAGAAAGCTGCCAGAAGAATGGGAGCTACATTAGCATCAGGAAAGGTTGTGCGAATATTAGTTTGGAAACATGAGCTACTACAGAGTAGTACACACAATATTTATGCATTGTGTTACTCAATAACAAATTAGGTAGGAATATGTAATCTTCCCTCATGTCATTAGGAAACAAATAAACTAAGCAGAGGACTAAAGGGGACAGAATCCCAAAGTGGAATATATAAGAATTTACTGTCACTCTGATAAAGAATGCAAGGAACTGACTTTGAGACTGTACTTTCTGTAAACAGAGCAGTTGGTGCAAAAAATAGGTACAGAGTCAAGGCAAAGTGAGGATCAAAGTCAAAATGAGAAAACATCAGAGCCAAATTGTAAACCAAATATCAGACACAAAAGGCAAAGCTTTGTTTCAGTAACCAGTAATCAAAATACAGAAACAAGTAAAATGAGTGGCTAAGTTTGGTCTAATATTGCATACAATATGGATGTCATAACGACCTTTTAAACCCTCACTGCTTAACCCGATGTTATGACCATAGAGACCACGCCCTTAACAACCAGGACCTGCATTATGTCAACCGAAACCACAAAATAGTCACTCCAAATAACCCCAGAGATAACACCTTCATGATTCTTATAACTTAAGGAGTTATTATAATTGTACTTAGTACCACATTTATTGTTAAAAACTTATACTTATCAAATGCAATATTTTTCTCACAGACCCTGGCCAGGACCACAAGAGAAAAAAAAGCTGTGCATAACAAATGTGTATTTTGGTTTAAACAAATGAGGAGACATTTTATATTTTGTATGTATATATATATATATATATATATATATATATATATATATATATATACACACATATTGTGGCATATGGCCGGCGATTTATCCTGGCCAGTACCCCCACACCGCCAAATGGAGCCCTCCCTGCGACATGGAGAGGCCCCGAATTCCAGCAGGGCATCTTGAACCTTGAAGTTTTCCTTCACAGCCCTGCTGGATACCATGAGGGCCACCAGAGGACGCTGCAGGGAGGATCATAGACTCGTATGTGCGATATAGCCCGGAAGTACTCCGTAGTCACAAGGACGGAAGAAATAAAGTACTTCCGAGCTTAAGAAAAGAAGAGTTTTAATCTGACCCGGAAGTGATAAGAATCACATGGACTGGGGGATCGGAAGCACTTCCGGGTCAGGGAATATAAAAGGACTATGGGAGATCCCAGCAGTTGAACCGAGTTGGGAGGAAGGGTGACTGAGCTGCTGGGAGGTGTGGAGGATTATTATTATTGTGGTTATTTGTGATTATTGATTGTTTATTAAGTATAGTGGAGTGCAGGGTACTTTGTGCACTTATTTATAATAATAAAGTCAACATCTGGACTTTTATCTCGTGTCTGGCATCTGATCTGAGGGTTCAAGGGGATGACAGCACCCCTATCTGGCACTATATATAGTATATATACTGTATATACAGTACATAAACATATGTTATACACATTACTACATATACTACATATATTAAACCAATTTGTAATATGTTACCCAATTTAATTTAGAGCTCTGTTAATCTGACTATGGATGTTACTTATTTTGTGCACACAATATAGTTTATTAGTTTTCAGCAATTGCTTTATTGATTTTAAATGGTACCAACAACAATTTTAATGTTAAAGGAGCTAAACAATTAATTTTTTAGACCAGGCTTTTCAATAGAACAGGCATGTTCATCTTTCATTTAACCCACTTAATTATGGTAGCATTTTTTTCAACCATTTCAATTTACAAAAACAAGCATCATATATGATTTTTTATTTTCATTCAAACAAAACTTTCTCAAAGTTTTCAAGTCATTCAAAACCTCACTCCTCTATTTTTCCACAATTCTTTAAAACCTTTAATTTAGCCACTGAATGGTAACTCTCATTACATTTATACTATACTTCCCAGGGATCTTTCCATTCATCTTTCTCTCTCTACTCGCACACAAATTCCAATGAACCACAAACCACCTTCCTTCAATTCACAGAACACCTGTGAGGAGAGAATGGAAGGGTTTAGAAGTCACTGTGGTTCAACGCCACAGCTGTATCTGGGAGAGATGCATGGTGGGGTGGAGGCCAGTGGTAATGGCAGAAATTAAAAAGGTAATGCTACACTTCAAGCTGAATTTAATTAAAACCTCTCCTTCTCCCTCTTCTCAGGGTGAATGCACATACGCAAATAAGTACAGCATAAATACATATATGCCCAAGTACACACAGAAAAGCAAAATGTACACACACACTGCAACCAAAGTGTCAGGTTGTACCAGGTATTCCCTAAAATGAGAACAAGCACCTCAAGGTTACAGAGACAAAAATTGCAAAGTTAGGTGCTCTCTTTTAGCCACATGGAAGTGCACTTCAAATCCAGAAAAAGTTATTCATTTAAGACAAGCCCAAATAAAAAAAAATCAGGGCATTTTTAAATTAGTGGCCATTCTTACATAAATCCATTGCTAAACAATCTAGTTAAAAGAAAAAAAAAACAAATATTCCAAGTTGCTCTCAGATTTTATATCAGCATTAGATATCCAGACTGAACTATAACAGCTGTCCGTAACACCAATGGCAGCAGGAAAGAAACTATTAATTCCTGCCTAGGAGGAACTATTAACCCCAGCGAGGAATTAGTTGGCACTTTATATGCACAATAAGCGAACCATTAAGCTACCAGCCAAGCTGATGGCTTCAGCTCTCACCCAGTCCCAATATCTGCTAATTAAAGCAGCAGAGCTGCAATGCTTTAAAAAAATGGCCCAGCTGTCCTGGAGGTCAGATTGGAGTCTACAAAGGGCCAAACTGGCAAAAGCAAGGATGGGAAATCATGACTCATGAATTGATAGGAAAATCCCAACCCCAGTTCTACTTCAGCACTCATACATAAACAGGTTCTTCATATCCCAGCAATATAGAATATAAGAGATTTATTTACCAAAGACACCTTTGAAGCATAACATGCACCTTGCATTGTAATCAAGGGTGTGCTGACAATCATTTGTTAGATAAAACATTTATTGTGTATGAATATACAAAAGCATATTTAACATAAAGCTGATGACATGTTAATCCATTATAAGCAGGTCCATATATGAGACATTAGATTCTGCATTTGATTACATTGAGAGATACATTATCACTTTAAACCAGGGGCAACTTTGTGGTGCTGCATAATAAAATGAACTCATCCTACTTAGAGCAGTTAGACAAATGCAATATATTTCCATTACAGAATAATAGACAAGTCACCCCACTTTGTAGTGATTTCATGGTTATTTATTACATAAAAGATAAACTCAAAATACCCATACCCTTACATACATATTTATAATCATGAATATATATGAGCCAATATATACAAACATAATGTCAACATCTCACAGGGTCAAATGCTACCTAGAAAAGTAAAGTCTTTAATAATTACTTAAAAATGTCAGGGCAGACCTAATATAATAAGGCAAGCCATTCCACAGAAAAGGAGCAGCCATCTCAAAAACCTGATCCTTCCTATCCTTCAGCCTCAACCTCTGCACAACTAAGAGCATCTGGCAAGTAGACTGCAGTGCTCTTTTTTGGCAGATATAATACAAGTGAAGTAGCTCCAAGAAGTAAGACGGACTGTTCCATTCAAACATTTAAAAACAAGTAATAGAATTTTAAAATCTATTATGAAGCAGACCAGAAGCTGAAGAAATGAGGTCAGTATTGGTGAAAAATGGTCACACTTAAGAAGCCAGTCATTAAGCGAGCAGCAGCATTCTGGACTAGTTGTAGGCATCATAAAAAGGCCTGATACAAAGAATTGCAATAGTCCAAACAAGATGTTATAAAAGTATGTATGGCCTTTTCAAGATCACTAAAACAAAGAAGAGCCTTTATCTTAGCTAAAGTCTCAGCTGGAAAAAGCTGTATTTAAACACAAAATGTATCTGTTTGTTGAGTTTGAATAAGCTGTCAAAAATCACGCCTAGGTTTCTAACTGAAGCTTTCTGATATATGGCAATTTATCCAAAAGCAACATCAGGGACAACGTCAAGGAATTTCTGAGTGTTTGAACACCACAATCTCAGTTTTATTATCATTTAGTATAAGAATATTCATTGCCATCCAGGTTTTAATGTCATTCAAGCACACATGGAGGGTCTGTATTGTCTTACTCTGCTTTGGTTTTAGTGGCAAATAGTTTTGAGTATCATCAGCATACCAGTGAAAAGAGAAACCATACTTCCAATACAGCTGGAACAACGGGCAGGATCCATTGACAACTCAAACCCACCAGGAGGAAGGGGAAAATCAGCCACATTGGTGAAAGCCAAGTAGGCTCTGATTTTAACCAGCACATCTCCCTACTTTTTCTGCACCTCTTTCTGCAGGAAAAAAAGAAAGTGAGCTGACACAGATTTAGTGGTACAGTAACCAAAAATGGAGGAGGACTAGAAATTTGATAATTGCCTTAATTAAACTTCAACAACATCTCCATGGAAGTATGGAATGCTAAAAAGTGTTTGGCAATCGTTAAATCAGCACACAGGAGACATTAAACCCGTACGAGACAAGAACAAAATAATCAAACGTAACAGAGATAGAAGCCTAAGCAGACAGCTTGCCACACACACCAGTGCCATCAGGCGGAAAACCTTTGTGGAGCTGTGCAGCAGTGTCCTACCAATGGTGTGTTTTATCGCCAACCGTGTGTAGGAGTGGCTTTCATTATATCTCCTCTTTTGTGGTGTTTGCGGATGGTGAGTTGTATGAGAGGTCAGACTCTGAGGGGGTACCCACTATCACTTCAAAGAACGAATATACAAGTTGTCTGTAATGTACTAAACTTATTTGCAATCCTATCAATTAGACATACTTATGAAGTTGCCAACCATCACACACAGCATAACCTTAATGTATGCTTCCCACACTACCATTTGATAAAATTAAGAAATCGTGGGTTAAGTCGGGTCATCTGGCAACAACGTCAGTCATACATATTTGAGTATCAAATATTAATTGTATATCAATTTAATGAAACTGCTTACAAAAGCAAATTTATTTGTTTTAGTGTGTGTGTGGTAATTTGCAAAGATTACGTTAGGACAATTAGCAATCACTGCAATTTGCCTTTTGACCAAGGCTTGCTCACACTGAGCATAAGGAAATTGGATGTACAGTATATGGGTACAATCGTATTTATACAATTCCATACAGATAGCATGACATGGCTCAGGGATGACTGAAAGATTCCTGACCGGTCAGCCAGTTCATGCTGAAAAATGCCTGAGGGCAAATACCCCACGGTTATTAAAACCTGTAATGGAACAGGAATTGCATGATTATTATGTAATAGCATTTGTAATGTAGGCTCCAATTCTGCACACAAAAAAGACAGTTCTAGGCAGCTTATAAGCCAGCCATCATCATTAGCCAAAAAATCATTGTAATCTCTGAAAACTAGCCTGACATTGATGACAACCTCCAAAGAAGCTAACGCTGCCATTGCCAGTTGTGCTGAACAAAACACAGCACATCACTTTTTTAGATAAAAACAGTCTACACACCAATGCAATTTACATTAAGAACATGGATTAGGCTCTAATACACTGAGAAAAGCTGTAGTGAGAGAACATGTCAATTAACCATGGTATAATTAGTTTAAGAGCATTGAAATGTTATAGACATGTCATTGAAATGCACAATAAAACAAGATTTTCTGATCACTTCATTTTCCAGCCATCTGCAGTCGCTAAAATGGCAGCATTAAAAAGTATGCATAGGACTTAATGGATGATCAAAATTTTTCAGAAAGTTATGGCAATTTTCACATCAAATTTGTGGTTTATAAATCTCAATTTATAAGCCTTAGAAATGGCTTACACTCATTTTTGAGTGTAAGCACTGTGGCAGGCGGCTGGGGTGGCACCCAGCCAGGATACCCGGAAGGACCGGAGTAGGGCTTACGCCTCCTCCAGACCATGAAGGGGCGACTGCCCTGGTGGCTTTGTGGACAACGGGAACAGAGCTTAGAAGCTCAACCCTATAGGGGCCCCTGGTCACCGCCAGGGGGTGCCCAGATGCCTGAGGAGCCCTGGCCCTCAGCACACAACACCCGGAAGTGTAGGGTGGAAGACGACTAGGGACAGACAGAGTTCTTCTGGGTGCACATCCGGCACTTCCGCCACACCTGGGAGGGCCGGCGGAAGGTTATCGGGAGGCACCTGGAGCTCGACCAGGTGAGCATAAAAGGGGCCGCCTGCCTCCATTATATGGCTGGAGTTGGGAGGAAGAGAGAGACAGAGCTCAGGAGGAGAGGAGTGGAGGCGAACCTGAGAAGGAGAGGCATTGGAAGGGCCTGGACTTTGGGGAAGTACTGGGGTTGAGTGTGTGCTTTTGAACTGTACATAATGTATAATAAACGTGTGTTCGGTGAACTATCGGTGTCCGCCTGTCTGTGTCTGGGCCATGCTCCACAGCACATTTATACATAAATTCCTGAACCAGGTTGAGGAATTTTCTAGGCTCAACTGTTAGGAGAAAGAGGCCAAGTTATATAGACAGTGGAAGGAATAAGGAGAGCAAAAGAAATTGAAATTTCAAAGACAAAAGCTTTTTTATACTTTTAGGTGTGCAAACAGACAAGGCACTCGATCAGATAGGCCAGTACTTGACATCAAGTATTAAGGCCCAGTGAGGCAGCAGGTATTCTTCTAAGCAGTTTACTCTGTACTTTGGCATTCTTTATGTGTTTTCCTTCAGTGTTATTTATTTTGCTATTAATAGTGTTTATTTTATTTACTTTGGCCTATTTGGAATTATTCTTAGACATCTGTGAGAGAGAATCATTCCACCCTTAGCATCAATCACCCCAGACATCCTTCACAGCGTCTGCACAGAAACAGAATATCTCGAATATCTGCAAAGCTGCAAATGCACCTCACATCTGGATCTATTAAGATATGAAATTAAAATTTAAGATTTTCTGCAGAATTTCTAAAAAGATAAGAGTTGTGTGTGGTATTTAATGGGCTGTAGCATTTTAAAACCCTAGAGATCATTTTTGATGGTCCTGTATAATCTATTCAATTGAATTGAACAGAATTCAAAGAGATGTTTTCACATGTTTTACCATGTTCAAACTGAATAAAGGAAAATTACTTAAGTTAAAGATTGCTCTCAAGAGGAGATTAAGCAAAACAGAGATTCCATAAACTGTACAGAGGTAGTGCAAATGGAAAAGAAAATAGCCTGAGTTGTAGACATATTGACAATCTTATCAAAGAGGAATATTTTTTTAAGACAACCTGCAGGTAAGTGATAAATACAAGCCATTTCAACGATGCCTTTAATTAAAAGTTTTAAGAGAACTATATTTTTTATAGAAATAAATAAAATGATCTGGTTTACACAGGCTGTAAGGAGTCTTTGATGCTATGCTGACACATAAAAATAGAAATGGATAGCAATGCAACAGAATGAAGATTGGAAGGTTGGAGAGAAATCAATAGAGGACGCAGGATTTTGAAGGACCATTTTAAATTAAGAATGCACATTGACATAGTTTAGGATTGTCACAGGTGGCTGGAATTAAATTTGATTTAGAATTAGTGAAAAATTCAATGTTTAAAATTAATAAATGAAATGGAATAGAATGACTAGATTGCAAGCACACAGTTGAAATTGAAAGTGAAATACGAAGTGTTGAGCAACTGGGAATGTTGCTACAGATATGAAAAAAGTTAAAAAAGGTAAGACCTAGAAGCAATAAGGCACTTGATGGATAGTCCAGGAATTTTATTTTTTACAATACTATGACTAAAAAGGTAGAGAAAGATTATTTACATATGATGTATTGCCAAATAGTGTAGATGTTCTTAGGCAGTGTAACATGTAACAGCCCTGACATCAGCAATAACAGTTTCTTTGCCTTGATTTGTGGATAATGGTAGAATGCTAATAGAATAGAGAATGCTCCAAGCCATTATAACATGAGCAAAGAGTGAGAAAGAGATGTGCGATAGGTATAATATGTTATAAAATATAAGCTTTTCCCATAAGGACTGTCTGAAGAGAAATGAGTGGGTGAGGTCAGGGTTTTGTAAATCAGGAGTTTAATCAAAACATTTCATAATGAGATGAGGTAAATAAAGAAATAAAGTAAATGGACTGGTATCTGGAGGATATGGCAAAGTGGGTAGAAGTATGAATTTGAGGCAAAAAGTTTGAAATGGGGTAAAGATGACAGAGGTTATAATGATGTCAGTAATAATTAGACTTTAGGCTATGTGAAGGGTGAATGTTTCTTATTAATATTGATGCAGAACATAGTCATTAGGTTTGACTTGCGGGTGTACTTTACTTTGAAAAGACCTGTAAACAGCAGGCCGGTTGCTTCAAGATCTTTCAGGATTTAAAGAAACAGATAAATATGTCTCATAAAAATTCAGGTGAGCGCCTTACAGTGGGAAGTTGTAGGTTATTTCTAAAGACATGTATGCATTGATAGGCAGATTTTCATTTATTCCATTTCTCCTGAGTAAACCTTAGTGATGGAGGAGGCATAAGCAAGCATATGGCATCTGTTTGCAGATCACTAACAACCCTTTAAATGACTGTGAGTGTTTTACTGGAGAGCAGATGAGAGCTGTGAAAGGTGGATTTAGGTTACTGAAGGCATGCTGTGAGAAAACATAAAATTGAAAGACAAGTACACAAGTACATTATGGGAAACAAAGAATGAATGTATTTTGCTTTCTCTATTATCTGAAACTGATTTTTCTACTTTAAGGTCATAGTGAGCCAGTCCAGAATAGTATAAGGTGCAATGTAAAAAAAAACACCCTGAACAGGACACATAGTATTCACTAATGCACAGAGTTTAAACCTAGTAGACCAATTTTAGAGATGTGAGATAAAAAAAAAATTGCATGTTGGTAAAGGAAACCAAAATAATGGAAAAACTAAAATGGAAACAAGGGGAACATACAAATTCCTCACAATGATTTGACCTGAAACCAAACCTGAATGCCTGGAGCTTTAAAGCAACAATGCTAACCAACCACCACTGCGTCTGGTCTAGGTTTTCTAATAATTACCCTTAAAAACTACAACATAATATTATTGCAATATGCTGTTCATTCAATGCTAAAGCAGCAGTAGCAACAGCTGAATGTATTTTTCGCATATTGTCTTATTTTCTATCTGTATAAGTTGGTGTGGATTGTAAGGCTGAAGTCTGAGTGGGTCTGAGTTGACTTACACCCTTCCCGTGAGCCAGATTCATGTCATTTATATTCTGTTTTGTATCAATCCATTTAAACTTCAACAGAATTCATGTTCCATAACATCAAAATAAACCCCAGATTTTTTTCTTTCAGAATATTTATATTTGGAGAAGGAATTATGCTATGCATGTCAAATATAACATAAAATGTGTCAGAAATTCAACACATTTCGTAAAATGTGGTTCTAAATATGCTTTTCTTATTGACAGATTTGTTGGAATAAGTCCAATAAACCCCTGGAATGTAAAATAATGTGTTAACAACATCTGGAGAAGGAAAGGTTATGAAATTTTGAAATATATACAATCAGCATCACTTTTATGAGCTGGAAAAATGAAGATACATTTTGGCTATTTTCTTAAAATGCATCTTAAAAATGCATGTTTAAAAACATCAAAATAAATGAAAGGTCTTTTTCTTTCAATGCATATTGTACATTACTTTGGTACTCATTTTGAAATTAGTAACAAAACACTCATCCATCCATTCTTCCATTATGCCAAAATTACAGTAGAACTAAAAGTATTACATTTTTTAAGCATTAATGCTAAGAGATAAATCATAATTATAAATAGATTCACACACAATATAAATAGGACTCAGATATGTGTCAGATATATTTAGAAACACAATTCACCTGAAAATCACTGAAGTGAATTTACATGGCAATTTATGCATAGAATAAAAAAAACACCACCACCTTAAAATGAAGAAAGGTCCCCCAAGCCTCAAAATTATCTTTGTTGCTCAAAAAAAGTGACAATAGCATTCTCAATCCTGCCTAATCCAGCTTGGTGTTGTTGGGGGATACAGCCTATGCCAGAAGTTCAACTTTACAATGCAAATTCATTGAGTGCAGACGTAGAGCACTGTGAACAATTCTCAATTAAAATACAAGTACCAATTACTAAATACACAACTGGTGCACATATAAATACAAATTTGTTAAATCACAAATAACAAGGTAGAAACTGATTAAACAGGGAACCAACAATATCTGTCCATTAATTAACTGATGAACTATGGCCAGTTGACAAAGACGGAGATTAAAATCGTACAAAAATAAAGTAACAGTGGCCTCCTACCAACTTTTGGGTTTTCTACAGTGAAGTCTGTGCTGGCTGTCCAATCCGATGTGATAATCTTTTCATCTGATGATTTCTATGCTCCTTTATTCGAGACTAGCAAAATACCCGCGCTTCGCAGCGGTGAAGTACTGCCTTAAAATTTTTATTAAGAAGAAAATTAAACCTTTTTAAACTGAGGGAAAATATACTAATAATTATTTGTTAAGGATCTCTTTGTATGCCACGTTGTCAGTTCGGCCCTCCAGTTGCAATATGACCAAGCTGTAGCTGTGCGCTGAGCTTACTCTTGAGCATGCAACATACAGTTGGCCATGTGAACAGTAATCTTGTTTCAAATCTCACAGCTTGGATTGCTGCTGTCATAATCGGTTTGAGTTTCATGGTTTGTTTCAGTTACGACAGTATTTGTAGGACTTGTGTTGAAGAGACATTCGGCATCTGTCAAGCGTTGTAAGTATACAACCAGTTTCATTGATAACTTCACATCCAGCTTTTGAGAGTTTAAACATTCATAAACATCAAAGTGTCCACTACTGAAATCGTCACCTGTGAAGCTAAGATGTTTAAGAGGCATTGGCGGTTGTCCAAAGGTGTAAAATATTTGGCCATTTTGGTACACTTAAGCATTTCACTCTTCTAGTGCTCCTGTGTAGTATAATTATCTCCTGTACCGTCATCAGTCCACACCTTGAACCTGTCCCAGTCATTCAATACATAAGACACAATGTTCCTCCGGATATCAATAGTGAGCCTGATATGGCTGTGCAATATGTAACAAAGAGAATGTAAAGGCAGGTGCCATCTCCGTGCATGGAAACCACTTGGTAAGTGACAGTTCTTTGATCGATGGTGATTACCTCGATAGACATGTTAATGGGGGTACGGTTGGAATGATAAAGGAAATGGGTACCTGAACAATGTAAAGTAAGTCTAAAATACCTATACAATAACTATAATCGTAATAAATGAACAATAAAACAGCGGAGAAGCCGTGGATTAAATAAAAAGGCTGTAGTTATCAGCAGGGAGACGTGAATACCGTGGCGAAGCAAGGAAGGGAATGTAGAGACTGGAGCGACAGACGGCCTTATATAGGCAGGCAGCCAACAACGTGGGAGGCGTTGGGATGGGGGACCCAACGCCGCCTCACACGGTGACCGAGCTGCAGGCTATGGACATATATATGTACGTAAGTAGGATTCAGTTAGCGTTGGGAACCCGCGTACCAAATTTCTTGAAGATGGGCCCATAAGTAACAAAGACCGTTGAAAAGTTCAATATGGCAGCTGACAGTGGCATCATATCACCGAAATAAGTACCAAATTTCAGCCTTCTACCTATGAATAAGAAAGTTCAACATGGCGGACGTTGTTGACCGTTATGAGCGTTACACGTAGAATTTTGAAATGAAACCTGCTTAACTTTTGTAAGTAAGCTGTAAGGAATGAGCCTGCCAAATTTCAGCCTTCTACCTACACGGGAAGTTGGAGAATTAGTGATGTTTGGAAAATTCAATATGGCGGCAGACAGTGGCGTCATACCACCAAAATAAGTACATACATCGGTTTTGGTTGGCGTAGGGAATCCGCCTACCAAATTTCGTGAAGATGGGGCCATAAATAAGAAAGTTCAACATGGCGGACATTGTGAAAATTAGTGACATTGGAAAGTTCAATATGGCGGCCGACAGTGGCGTCATACCATCGAAGTACATACATCGGTTTCGGTTAGTGCAGGGAATCCGCCTACCAAATTTCGTGAAGATGGGGCCACAAATAAGAAAATTCAACATGGTGGACGTTGTCGACCGTTATGACCATTACGTGTAGAATTTCGAAATGAAACCTGCTTAACTTTTGTAAGTAAGCTGTAAGGAATGAGCCTGCCAAATTTCAGCCTTCTACCTACACGGGAAGTTGGAGAATTACTGACGTTGGAAAGTTCAATATGGCGGCTGACAGTGGTGTCATACCACCGAAATAAGTATGTACATTGGTTTCGGTTAGTGCAGGGAAGCCGCCTACCAAATTTCGTGAAGATGGGGCCATGAATAAGAAAGTTCAACATGGCGGACATTGTTGACCGTTATGACCGTTACGCGTAGAATTTCGAAATGAAACGTGCTTAACTTTTGTAAGTAAGGTGTAAGGAATGAGCCTGCCAAATTTCAGCATTCTACCTACACGGGAAGTTGGAGAATTAGTGATGTTTGGAAAATTCAATATGGCGGCCGACAACGGCGTCATACCACCGAAATAAGTACGTACAACGATTTTCGTTAGCGCAGGGAAGCCACCTACCAAATTTCGTGAAGATGGGGTCAGCCTTCTACCTACACGGGAAGTTGGAAAATTAGTGACGTTGGAAAGTTCAATATGGCGGCCGACGATGGCGTCATACCATCGAAATAAGTACATACATCGGTTTTGGTTAGCGCAGGGAAGCCGCCTACCAAATTTCGTGAAGATGGTGCCATTAATAAGAAAGTTCAACATGGCGGACGTTGTCGACCGTTATCGACCGTTATGACCGTTACGTGTAGAATTTCGAAATGAAACCTGCTTAACTTTTGTAAGTGAGCTGTAAGGAATAAGCCTGCCAAATTTCAGCCTTCTACCTACACGGGAAGTTGCAGAATTAGTGATGAGTCAGTCAGTGAGTGAGTGAGTGAGTGAGTGAGTGAGGGCTTTGCCTTTTATTAGTATAGATGACTTTTCCATATTCAGGAGAGCAGCCTGGCAGTACAACAGTGGCACCAAGTACCACATCCAGACACCTGAAAGAGGCACAGAATAGAAATACCTTGATATTATATTTCTGTACAAATGACTAACAAAAAGGGCGGCATTGTGGCACAGTGAGTAGCGCTGCTGCCTCGCAGTTAGGAAACCGGGTTCGTTCCCTGGGTCTTCCCTGCGTGGAGTTTGCATGTTCTCCTCTGCGTGTGTCTGCGTGGGTTTCATCCAGGTGCTCTGGCTTCCTCCCACAGTCCAAGGACATGCAGGTTAGGTGCATTGGTGATTCTAAATTGTTCCTGGTGTGTGCTTGGTGTGTGGTTGTGTGTGTGCACGCCCTGCGTAGGCTGGCGCCCTGCCTGGGGTTTGTTTCCTGCCTTGTGCCCTGTGTTGGCTGGGATTAGCTCCAGCAGACCCCAGTGACCCTGTGTTAGGATATAGCGGGTTGGATAATGGATGGATGGATGACTAACAAAGAAAAATGCAATATGCATAGCACTTCAGCAGCTCTAATCAAGGTATACTACACTAAAGTAGCGAGTCTTCAGCCTGGTTTTAAAAGCTGAGACTGACTGGGCATCTGTTATATTAGCTGGCAGATCATTCGACAGCTTCGGGGCTCTGTAACGAAAAGCTCAAACTCTCACTGTCATTTTATTAATCCTTGGAATCTTAAGTAGGCTGGGACCTTGGGAGCTTAATGTGTACTCTCGTTTGTAAGTAAAAAAAAGCTCAGATAAGTAAGCAGGGCCTTGGCCATTTAAGTCTTTATAAGTTAAAAGGAGGATTTTGAAATATCCCCTATACTTAACTGGGAGCCAGGTAAGGACTTGAGAACTGGAGTTATGTGTTCTTATTTTTGGGTAATAATTCTTGTAGCATTATTTTGAATTAACTAAAAGCTACATAAAGAACAATTTGAACAATGAGTGAATAAGGCATTGCAGTTGTCAGTCCTACTAGAAATAAATGCAGGAATTAATTTCTCAGTATCCTAAATATTGAGACATTTTAATCTTGCACATTTTTAAGATGGAAAGAAAAACATGTTTTGGATAGTTTTGTAAAGTGTGTTTTAAATGGCATGCTGGTGACAAAAATATCACCTAAATTGCGTGTCCATTCAGCAAAACTAATGGTGATTCCAGCTGTGTTAAAGAGTGTTGCTGTCAGCATCATTCCCTCCAATAACTAACATTTTTGTTTTTTCTGTATTCATAGACAAATAGTTCTCATTCATCCACTCCTTTAACTCAGTGACACAATTAATTGAGGACCGCTTCGGAGAAATGTAATTTATTCTAAAAGAAAGGTATAATTGGGTGTCATCTGCATATGAGTGAAAATTAATGTTATGTTTTCTGTTGTGCAAGGCAAGCCTAGGCTAGATAAACTATTACAGAACCCACTTGTGTACACATTGAAATTCACACTTACACAATATGAAACTGCAAATTAGCTTAGTCAACCTATATTTGAGAAAGTGAAAAGAAAACTCACGTAGATGTGAAAAGAATGAGCAAATCTTGGCAAACAATATCTGGCCACAGGGTTCAAAAACAAAATAAATATTTTGGGCATCATGAAAATTCTCAGAATTGCATCCAAAAAACTGCAGTCTTGTCTATTCTTGGCTAGGGAAAATGTGTCCATTACTATAAACCAGAAAACTACTATATAAAAACAAAAAATTGCGACCTTCTTAAATTGCCAAATTAACTGATAAGGTGTTGACTTGTGGACATTTCTATCAGGGGTCATCTGTCCTCACCTGGAAACACAAAAGCCCTTTTCTGTTGTTTTATTAAAATTGCACAGCTTTCACCAGAAGATTGCACCAGAGAACATAAATAAAGTGAATGCACTTAAAAGATAAGTTTGGTATTTTTCAATGTCAAAAGTTACTTCTTCACAAACATTGTATATATACGTTGCCAAAGCAAATTGTTCTGTATAGTCAAGTGTTTTCTACACATTTTTTAAACAATAAATTGCCAGTCTTGGTGTTTTACAATGAACCCTATGGGCCATGGCTTCAACATAAAACAAAAGCATAAAAACATACCCAATATTCCGACACATGTTTGTGACAACAAAAGAGATCTGGAAATAAACGATTTTATGGCATAGCATATTCCTGGTACTATTTTTCCTGAGGTCAGTATTTATTTTCCTTTATGTAAGTTCTCACATAAACACAGAAGTAAATAAAAACAACACCAACTACATGGCCTTTCAAGAAGACACAATACTCCATGGGGCTGAAAGGTTACTGCAGAAGAAGAAAAGTGCTAAGCTAGCATGCACAGACAGCTTTTAAAATGGTTATATCCTACAATATAGGTGTTTTTCTGTTCAAAAATTGCATGTAAAAGTTACATGTGTAATCGCAAGATTTGGATCAATACTTGACAAGTTTCTTGGCTCGAATAATTGATGCATTTGGTAAGTTTGTATGCTTTCATTTTCTGTTGGAGCCCCATGCCTTTAGGGTTCATTGTAAAATGCCATGATTGGCTATGTGTTTTTTAAAATAACTTTGCATGTGAAGAAATAATTTTAACTTGAAAAATACTGAACAAAATGTCTTGTTGGGAATCAAGCACACAAACGTGTAATGTACATTGTAATTGCAGATTCAGTAAGATGCCGACTGTATTAATGCACTAGTCAGTCCAGAAGTATACACAGTGACATGCAGAGATCTTTTCATGGGCAGTGACTCAAAAATTCTTAAAGTCTGATTAGAGTATGACAGACATGAATCTGTTTACTTGTACATTATACCTTTTTTATTTGTTTTTGGTAACACTTTAGATTAGGTACTACAAAAAGGCATCTATTGCTCATTTACTATTATGTAACAAGACCTTAACAAACACTTCTTGAAATCCTCATAACATTTACAAAACATCAGTAAAGTGTTTATTTATCTCTACAATGTGGACTACTAACAAAAAATTCACCTTGGATTTGTCTGAGGTGTCTTAACTGAGACACATTTCCCTTGATATTACATATTTAGTATAAGACCTGTGAATCCTTTATATTAACAAGTCATTTTACCATCATGTCAATATGCCGCACTGCACAGAAATGAATAACCTAGTATAGTGTGATACACCTTCAAAAATCAATAGTTCGATGTTGGAAATATAATATAGTGTAATCATTTCATAAGTTATACAAAATATGATAATGTGACAAATTATATAGTAAACAACCAAAAAGTAGATCAAGCACAAGTAGCTGAATTAATGTTGCCTGACTGTGATTTTTCCTTATCCTATTGCCTATTTTTATCCCATTTCATTGTAACCATGCTCACACAGAAGTTGAAAAAGCAGGCCCACGCAAACAAAATATTTTTTAATTAATTTAAAAAGTATCTATTTTCCATAGTATACTGCATAGTTACAGATAGATTCCTCCGCAAATAGGTAACAGAAGTACATAATTTGACTCATAGCTTTCTACTCCCTCTTGTGGATAGAAAAGAAATTGCAATGCAAGCTATAGAAGAGAATTGGCAGTCCTAGAAAATCATCCAACTCTACCTCATCTGACAAGACATCCTGTTACCAGCACTTTATACTTATTTTGCGCCTCGATCAGAACATCTATCTATCATGTATAAGTGCAGAGTTTTTAGGTTACACTTTCATATTTTCTAGATATTTCCCTATTCCCATAAAGTCTACCTTCTGCAAATTATGTCTTTGTTTTGGTGTACATTTGTGTGTATTTAAAGACAATCAAATTCAAACATGCTGAGTTCACTATTACTTAAAGTATTATTGGACTTGAAACAAACTGGTTGCCATGAGCACCATTACATATATATGTATGTACACCTAAGAAGGGATTCCCAATCAATTTGGAAAGCTAAAATCTCCATTTTTAATTGTACGCATCTTATTTGATTAAATAATATGCTATTGCTTAAAATATAAGAACTTGGTGTCCTTCAGAAAACTTCAGTCAGCAAATATCTGGATGTTTTTCCTTACTAACTTAATCCACAGTGAATCTGGCATGTTCCCTTCTCCTGCCTTGATCTTATGAGCCTGAATATTGTTTTTCACATAGTGCCTCACTTGTCTGTCTTTTCTGAAGGATGTTTTGCCACTGATATTATGTTTGTGCCCCATCAGTATCATTTTGCCACAACTCCATACAACTTCCGACAATATTATAGTCATTTTGTTTCTTTTAGTTCATGCATTTTGTTTCTAATGCTCCTCACTTTAAGAATATTTTAAAAAAGGAAAGTTACTTTTTGGATAAAGTTTAACTTGGTTAGCTTGGTCATTTCCATGTGTCTTCATCGGGTCCATAGATCCTATCTCCAAAAAAATATTTGTCCCTACCTCTTGAAGATGCAGTCCATCTCATTAACATAAGAAGTGTTTCTAGTGTTGAAACAAAAACATCTTTGCTCACATCATGCTTTAATCTGTGCATTATGCCTTTATATTAGGTTCATGTAGCTTTTTTTTTTTTTGCAAGTAAAATAGAGTAGTGCTTAAAGTGTAATTGGCTACAACATGAACTACAATAAGAGCGTCTTCACCTGCCTTTACCACCAGCCAATCTGCTCTTTCGGTAATGTGGGAAACTCTTTCTCCTAGTAAGTAGCGTACTTTTGTTGACTCATGATGATCTTTGCTACTTATTGAGCTAGCTGTGTTCTGAAAGATATAATATCCAACATTTAATAGGTCTTTTTTCTGCTCTACCCTCACTTGATTTTAATTAAATGAAGGTTCATTTTCTTCAGGCTTTTAAAGTGGATCGTATATGTGTGTTATTATAGTCTTTTTGCTGATGGAAAACTGTGTTTAATTATTTCTCCTGTTGACTAAATTATCCCAAGTTTGGTCTGTTGCACTCTGCATGTTGTGATTATTTTTAATTTGGTTTGGTGTTTCAAAACCTGATAGTCTTTCTAGGTCTTCAGTGATTAAGTCATTTGTGTGGCTTTTTAAAGTCATGACCTTGGTGGTGAGCTTTGCTATTTTCCAAGAATAGAATCCAAATAAGAGGGACCTTAGAAGACAGTCCATATATTACATGAGTTGCAGGTAATGGGCTTGACAACCATATTGTTATAGTCTTGTTTTGAAGTTTTTTTTTTTTGTTATTAAAGAGAACAGGAGTTAAATTTTTTTATTATTATTAATCACTATAGGTCAATTGCAGTACCCCTCAGATTATACTATACTAGCAGCGGATCAAGACCAGACTATGTAGTATGGTAATAAGAGGAGACAATCCTCAGGTCTAAGTCCTGTCTCATTGAACAGTGGAATAAGATCAATACCAGACTTAACTAATCCGTAGCTAGTCTTGTTTTGACCTTGTGTTTCTCCTCAGTTTGCTCAGCTTTGATTGCATATTAATGGCGGTGCATTGGCAATTAACGTCTCAGCATCTCTCAGTTAACTGCTACGTATTCCTGTCAATTTAAAGGAACAGAAAACAGGGAAAAGTACATCCTCATGTAGGTTTAAAAAAAAATCCAAATATTAAGTTACATTATACTGCTTTTGTTATTTTAAACATTATTCACTTTGAGTGTTTGAAAAGGCCCTGAAATTGCTATACAAAAAGTAATGATGACGAGAGGTACAAATGAATAGAAATATAAGCCTGACTGTCTGACTGTAACTCATTTTCCACTCGTACATAGATAATACAAAAGAGTTGATACTTATCATTCATTATGTGCCCAGCTTTTCCTGGAACCAAATTAATCCAAAAGTAACCAAAAAGTATAATATATCTAGTCAAAGGCTGAACAATATTCATAATGAATGTCTGATTGCAACGCAAAGTTCACAGTAGAGCACACGCTCATTGAGTGAGATCTCATATCAGACCTGGAGAACCTGGTCCAAGTTAGAACAAAACTTTGTTCCCCTTCTCCTACCCCAAGAAGCACAATGCAATTCCACCTATTCTTCATCTTGCTTGGCTGTTAGTCTTCAGCTCTGTAACACACTGCAAAAGTTAACATAAATGCATACTAAGACCATATCTGCACAGGACAATGCCAAACTAATAGTACACTGTAACTGGCTCTCATCATTTTGGCTTTATGTTTACTTGTTAGGATTTTGTTTTTCTTCTCTCTAGTTCCTTAAATACTTTCCTAGTGTTGTAATTCTAACTACCCCCCAATTAGCAGGCAATCAGCTCTACCTGGCAGCTAGAGAGAGAGAGAGGTTAGGAGCACAAGCTGATACAGCGCATTTCCGCACCCACCATATGACAAATCAACTCAGGATCCCAGATTAGGACCCGAGTGCAGCCATGCAACAGGTGACACCTCAGTACCACACTAGTTTAGATGTAATGGAACAGTGTGAGTTTTTTTATGGTGGCTGGAGTGCCAATTCTGCCACCAACCCCCAGGTTTTTCTCTGCAGGTTGGAGGGCCTACTTGCAGGGCTGGATGCAGATTAACGTCATACCCAGGACGGAGCAACTACAGGTTAAGGGCCTTGCTCAAGGGCCCAACAGAGCAGAGTCCCTTTTGGCATTTACAGGATTCAAACCGGCAACCTTCCGAATGCCAGTGCATATCCCTGGCCTCAGAGCCACCACTCTACCCCTCTAAACTGGCTTGCAAATGATATTAATTAATAAGTAGCACAAAAAAAATGCAAAGTGAAATAAAGCTACTAACAACTGAAAACAAAGGCAAATCGCTCAATCTTGCTAATTCCTGATCTATCTTCTTTCATACTGGTTAACTCTTTTTTACAGAATTTTCTGCCTTTCCATGCTGAATGCCTCTAAGAATCAATCAGTGTACCTGATTGCTACAGCTAGAACAGAAAACCCTTGACATACTCTTAAATTGATCTGCAGCTTGCCTTATTTAAGCAGCAGCACTTAAATAAATGCATATTAAATTAAAATAACATTATAAACAACTGACTCACTTTGACTTACTTTGTCTTGCTAATTCCTGGCATACCATATTTCATATTTTAGATCACAGGCCACCAAAGTCACCCTAATATGTCTTTAATATGAAGTGGAAATGAAAGTTTTATTTATTACATTTTTTAATATATATTCATGTATTTTGGTGTAAGTTTTTGGCATGGTACTAAGCGAGGAGTGAGATAAACTCACCCCATGCATTTTTTTCAAGTAGAATTGACAAGTTTGCTTCACAAAGTATTTAAACTGTTCTCTTTCCAGCCTACTCTTTGCATTGGTTTTAAAAACCTGCTTTCTAATAAATATGGTTTTCTATGATTTCATTTCCCTAGTTGTTTGAAATGATGTTCCTGGGATATTGTACCGAGATGTCCCACCATTTTTAAGATTTACAGTATACTAGCCAACCCACGGCATAGCATACGGCGCATATAATTATTTATTGATGATTGAACACTTGCTGAAAGACACAGTTGTCCAAATGGGGAGGGTTTGAGGATACAACTGTCAGTGAATGAAAAGATGGAACTCTGGAGAGAGCAACATACAATTGTCCGTGAGTGAAAACAGGTTTTGGCAGATACAGGCATATTTTTTGAAAGTTTGTCCTTGTGCCTTATTAATAGTCATTGCAAATGGCAATCTAACAGGAAATTGTCTTTGTGTAAAAAGTAAAAGGCAAATTATAATCTGATGAGGTCAGGGAAATCCGGGGAATAAGGACAGTTTGTGAGGTAGTAGATGTGATAGTCTTACACTCCAGTACATTGCGGTGAATGCTGGTAGCAGAAAGTTTAGTGCCATTACAGAGAACTTTTGCTGGCATGAGGTTCCTGAGAAGCATGATAACTGAACCAATTTTAATTTTGAGTTTATGTGGAGGCATGCCAGTGGGAGTAAGCCTATTAAGAAATTCTTCGGGGAATGCAAGTTGATCTGCAGGATCGTCCGTGACGATGGAGTCAACGCTGGTGAAAGTTACTTCGTCGTTAGGGATAAGTTTCAGCACCTGTTCATTAAGGTGTAGTGAGTCTTCGTTGTGACGCTTAATATAGCTCTCATACTGAGTTGTTCCAGAGTGACAGTTGAGAAGTCGATGTCGCCATATAATTGCCTCGAGAGTGATGTTGGAAGCCTGCGAAGGGTGAGAGTTGGTGGGCAGGGCCTTGTTGTGTGTTCCCCATGACGTGTGAGGAAGGTTAGAGTGGGCGTTCGTGGCTCTTTCGTGCATAACCCATGGGCGGGGCTCTGTTAGAGTTGGCAGGCGGGGCTCTGTGAGTTGGCGGTTGTGGCTCTCTGTCTTGCGTGCGGTGAAAATTCAATGTGGCTCAGAGGTGCATGTGTGTGGACTTTTGCGCAGACGAAAGCGACTGAGGCTGCGTTTGGTGAGTTGTTGCGTGCGGGCACATGAGCAGGCAGTGCACATGCCTCGAGAGCGACGCTGAACGCAGGAGGACGGTTACAGTTGGCGTGCGTGGCTCTGTCATGCATATCCCATGACGCAGTAGGAGGGTTAGAGTTGGCGGGCGGAGCTCTGTCAAGCGTATCCCATGGTCTTAGAGTTGGCAGGCAGGGCTCTGTGAGTTGGTGGGCGTAGCTCACTGTCTTGCTTGCGCTGTGCTTGTATGTGCTGATTAAGGTGTTTATCGTGAAAATAGTCTGTTGGTTATTTGTTTTATATTAAATTGTGGTTATCTTCATTATCAGGTATTACTTTCCATAACACAAAACACAAAAGCTAACCCATAATGAAAAAAGAAAATTCTTCATCAGAAAGACTAAAGTACGAAAAATGTAATTCCTTCCAAAGGAGAAAATGCCATTAAATGTTTTTTTAAAGAATTATCAGTTATAAAAATGATCCCAGAATGCAGCTTGTTGATTTTTTAAATTTTAAGGAGAGTCATAAAATGTGTAGGTGATCTGTTAAACAGATATAGAAATCAGAAACAGGCATTATAATTCTGAACAAAAACATGAATTAAAAAATAGAGGAGGGATATACTATGAAGTTTATTAGTAAGTATCTGATTTCTTTTGTTTTAATTTCTGCATCAAGATGTGTTCTTTTGGTTCCACTAACACCTTGATTAAGCTACTCTTCCTGTTCATAAAACAACACATCTGAACAGCCATGTACCTTAGACGCCAACAGTGGCCAACAAATCACTAGAAAAACATATGAATTATTTATAATATAATTATCTTATAAATATAATAAAATCTTTACAAGATTATATAAGATAATTTAAGATTATAAAACAACATACCTCTAAAAGTAAGAGAATGACATTCTAAAAAAGGAGACTTTTTAGATATTGCTTAAAGGTTGAAAGTGAAGTGCAAGTCCACAGGAATAGAGGCAGGGTATTCCATGGTCCAAGACCAGCTATACTGAATACTCTGTCACTTACAGAGTGTAACTTGGATGAATGGACACAAAGCAGTTGTGCCACAGGAGACTGCAATACTCAAAATGGAATGTACAGATAGAGAATTTTATGGAAATACAGAGGAACCTAATTGGGAAGACCAGTAAAAGTAATAAGAGTACTTTTTATTTACATAGTGCCTTTCCCATGCCCGAGGCACATAAAATTGCACAAGAAGCCAATGCAAATGTTGAAGAATGGGAGTTCCATGACTGAATGAATTCTGAACATACTGCTGCAGTCCATTCAAACCACGACTAGACACTCCGAAGAACAGTGCATTGCAGCAATCCCCAAAAATACATATGAGGGTCTTGACATCTACATGATGTAATCTATGTTTTTTAAAATGAAAAAATGTTATTGTAGGGATATTCTTAATATGTAAATAAAAAAAGAGTGGAATCCAAGATAACAACAAAGTTTTTCACCTCCTCTGTGCTGAATATTTGAAAAGCGGAAATAGACAGTGGTAGGTGAAGACATTTCTTGAGTACTGTATGTGTTGCAGCACTGAGAGATACTGTAGTTTAACTACAGGAAGTTTTCAGACATCCATGTATTAATATCATATAAACAATCAGTCAATACACAATTATAGTAACATAATCAACTCTGGTATTTGTTGGCAATTACTGTAGGATGCCCGGAAGATGAGGATAGCCAGTTTATATAAGACAGACATAAGTTTACTTTGCTTATTTCTAAGGACCCTGTACTATCCAAGCATTTATTCCACAAAGAACATACTACCTTGACTTTTTTCCCTAAACTTTATTCCTAGGAATGGTTGATACAAGGGTAATATATGCATCTTTTCATTTAAATAATTATGTGTGCTTACTGTACATATGTAATTGTTTCCAAGGCTTTGTAATTTTCCATTTCTGTTGCAAATATTGTATGAAAATATGTATAATTGTGCTTAAAAGAATATATTGAATTGGTCTGAATATACAGTATTTTGCATTACTCAGAGTGGGAGATAGGCCAGGAGGATGCAAATATTAATTATTGTGAGTTATTGTTGACCTGAGGGAACTGCCACATTCACAAATTGTTATCTGTTTAGCTCAGTAAATTTTTCTGGCTTATGGAAAAACAGGAGAATCCACAGAATTACATGGCAGAACAATTAAACTATAAAAAAAATATGATTTCAGGTAATTATTTCATTTCAAGGAGTCATTTTGAGTATAAGAGGTCAGCTGCTGAAAATATCTGCAGACACACCATAAGAAAAGCTAACTTAAATGTTGTCAACAGCGGGCCATGCATTGGCCGTAGGCATTTTTAAACAAGGAACAGAAGTAAAAATTCATTGTTTGACTCGTAGCACTAAATCAAGTATCAGGTGTCATTAAAGTAAAACAAAAAAGACAAAAACACACAAAAATATATGAACGTCCAGGACATTCCAAAAACTTAGGTTCAACAGAGAACAAGGAAACATGGACTCTATGACCCAAAACCAGAACAAAAATCAAACTTCTTTCACCCACAATTTTTTTTTGCATAGAATTAATATTTGACTAACCAAAGCCAAGAGAATACCCAAATGTTCCCAAAGAGGTCAAACATTGCTGAGACTGTGGTGCTTCTGTATGAAATGACTTAACCAATGCAATTCTCAAATCAGACAATAATGATGCATCTTCTCTTATCGATTGCAAAGCACATCCAATAATAAGAATATTCTGCTAACTGAAGTAGCACTCAATAGACTAAAATAAATACATTTTCAATTAATGCTAACTACCAGACCTGCCTCACAACTGTCAACATAATAATTTCATACATACATAGTCCCAGTAGAATACATGCAAATAAGTAAAATTATTTTCTCTGTAATTTAACGTATTAAAATATTAATAACAACCTCCAAATTTTCCTTCTTAAAATGTTTTTTCCAATCTTTCATCATATGCTCAGCAGAATTTTTAATGTGCAAAAAACATTGTCTTTTGTTGAATGTCACATTGTGTTTTTCAGATTGCTGCAAGCTTTATTTTCAACAATTGGTTCTGTAGTGTTCTACATTTACCTGACTGAAGAGGTATGAAAAGTCCAGTACCATTTATTCCCTTAAAGGCAGCCACAGCAAAGTGAAAAAAGCAGATCAATATCATGAATGCATTGAGTTCAAGACATTACACTGCTCAGAATGGGTCTGAGTGGTATCTTGATCATCATCCATTGTTTTCTCAATTGATTGCCAGCCTCAGTCTAGCCAATACCTAAATGGTTTGACTGAGTTTTTTGTGACATGAATGGTATAAAAACCTGCACATCTCACTAGTCATTAACAAAAGAAGGAAAGATATTATTAGTTAAGTAAGATATTATTAATGTTAAAGACTTCTGCACTAAAAATGGCACATTTTGGTATGGCCCCACCAAGTTTTCATGCCAAAAATGCCTATGGTACTAAGGATGTTAAATGTGCTAACTCTGAAAGAAGTTTTAGGTGACTCACAGATGTTCTGGCTACGGTTTTCATGTACACCATGATACTGTTATGAGTGTTTTGTCAAATGACTTTCAAAAACAGCCAGGCAATCGCGATTCTGTGTTTGTTAATGGCTCATTGATGCTGTATTACTTATAAAGGATATTGGGTTCTTTACAGCTGGTGAACTTACAACTAAGTTCACCAGAGTAAAAGAAGCATATGAGAAAGCATCACTTGTCGTACCTTCTTTCAGCCAAACAAATCCTACTACTATTGACTAATAAAAAGTTGCACTGTCTGTGGGCTAAGGAGAGCTAAGGAACATAAACACTGAGGGATTTTGCTGTTAATAATGTATGCCACTAGGCTGAAAAAGTCTTGGAATGCTTTCAAGAAGGTAACAGTTTATACCGGTTAAAACACAGGTATAATTAGTTACCAGATTTTTAACTGATAAATGGAATAGCTATTTGAAGCCAAGATTCACCAGTGGCTAATGTGCAACAACACTGAAGCTCACTGAAGTGCATCCAGTCTATATTTTCATTCATATTCAGCTAGATTATCTGAGGCAAGAGTACCGAAGAAGATGGCTACTCAATGTGTACAAATAAAAGCAACAAAGAACTCCACAGAAACATCACATAATGTAACCCCCTTCATGGACTTCTTTTAAATAAATGTTCTGAAGTCACTTTGCACAGATTTCAGTGTATTTATATACTATGACATGGTTAGGAAGCAGACCAGAAGGTACAGGGAAAAGTTTGGGGTACCAGCCAGGTCGCCTCATTTACTTTGAACAAAAAAGAGGGTCACCTGGGCCCACAAATAAAACGGCTTCAGTCAGCCTTTTAAGATGGAGATCCGTCCTCCTGAACCTTCAGGTCAGTAAGTGACGCCACTTTCCGGGAGGAGCTCTTTTTTATGGGATCGGTGCTAGAAGGGGTGGAGTCTTCTCTAGGGGCTGTGGGTGGGGCTGAGCATCCTTCTTGAGCAGCTTTTAGGCGCTACAGGAAAATGAGATGATACTGATAGTGTCATTGCCAAATTTTGTCCCAGGGTGGATCTGCTTACCTCTTCAGAGCCGGGAAGGTGGTTCCCAGGTACACATGCATGACAATCTATAGAAATATATATATATATATATATATATATATATATATATGTTTATTTTATTTCAATAGATCTGTTAGAGAGTGAAAAGACATTCCTCAGCTCTTATAGACATAGATAGAAATGCCAGCTAACAAGTAGTAGTTCAGCTTATGGATTGTGGAAAGTTACTAGGAAAGCCAGAAACTTAAATATTAATAACTTATCACATACTCAGACTTAGGCCATCTTTCAATTTTGTTCTATAATAGCAATATCTCAGTATACACATTGTAAAGGCCAGCCCTGACACAGACAGACATAGGACACAAGTTCAAAGCACACAGGGCTTTTATTTTCTTTTACACCTTGTGGGCAACACTTTCCCCATTCCCACAAGCTCAACAGAGTTCAGCACAAGCACAGCACAGTACAATAAGTCTTCCTTCTTTTCTCTTTCTTGCTCCTCCACTCTCCCTCTGGCAAGCTTCATCTTTCTCCTCCCAATTTTGGCTCACCGAGTACTGTCCGCTGGCCCCTTATATAAGGCACCCAGAAGTGCTTCAGGTGCTTGTTGCCCCACTTCTGGCAGCACTTCCGGGTGTGGCAGAAGAACCACCCACATGGGCTCAGGAACAGCTGCAGCACCCCCTGGCGGCACCCCTGGATCCCAACAGGGCTGTGTCCAACTCCATCTCCCAAGGCATGGCTGCCACATATGAACACTGGCTGACATTTAAATATTAATTTTTAGCCTCTGCAATAAAATATATATTTATTATATATCATGTAAGTGCAGAAGCATAATTGGAGCATTTCCTGTATCAGTTGATGTCAAAATACCATTACCAGTTTTAGTTAGGCAATGCTTTTTTATGTGTTATGACCAGGAGAGAGCTAGGTTTGTTTTAGACAAGTTGTGTTTTTTAAACAAGTTTGCACGCTTCATTTTTATCAAGAGTTAAACAGTAGTTTACAACTCATCAGAGAGTATGGGTCTAGATTTGATTAATTAAATAAGCACTAAACAGCTGTTATTTGGAAGTAGACAGGGGAAGTGACTACAAAAAAGTATTTATGGTATTAATAATTGCCTTAGTAAACAACACAGAACAATTTTTCTTTTGTTTTTGGAATGTTTTCAAAGAGTTTATCTAAAAGTGTTTAACCTGCTGTTATTGCATTCAGAGTTATTTCTTTTTCCAAAATTAAAATGTAAAATTTCTTTTAGGAGGTTCGATGGTACAGTGGTAAGCATTTCTGCTTTATGGCAACAGAGTGCTGGGTTTGAATTCTGTCTCAGTCATTATCTGTTGGGGGTTTTCAGGTTCTCGTCTTGTCTTCATGGGTCTTTCTCCTTCATCAAAAAGACATGAAAATCAGATAAATTACTACTCTGAACTGACTGAGTGAGTATACCCTGCAGTAGACATCTAGTCAGAGGTTGAATCCTGCCTTTTGATGCTGGCATAGGCACTGGCTATTAAAGACCCTGAACTGCATAAGCCGGTCAGAAAATAGACTGTTTTGATAGTAATTCATTTGTTGAGTCATGTTACTGACATAATTAAAAGCCCACTGTTTAATCTGCAATGTTACATTTTAAAATGTTATTAATGTAAGTCTGAAAGTAAATGCTATTAATATTTGAAACAAATTCTAAGTCTGGTTTCTTATTGGATAGTTTACCTATTTTCATGTACACAAAGAAGATAATAATTTAAAGAGTTTGAAATAATAATTGAAGAAAGCCTCATAAAGGAGCTTTCCATATCATATAATGCTACATCAGAAGAATCCAAGTTAAGAAGGATTCATGTTATGAAAATACTGACCTACCTGTTTGAACAAGGCAGAATCTATCTGTCCATTTATCCATCTTCTAAACCTGCTTATCCAGAGCAGTTGCACAGGTAAACTGCAGTCTATCACAGGCTGAACACACACACCAAGGCCAGTTTAGCATCACTAATACACGTAACCTGCATCTTTTTGTTATTCTAAAATAAAACAATGTGTATAGCATTCCTCACTCTAAATGACCTCTGCTAGGCTGGCCTACAGCTGACTGCTCACCTGTCTTCTTGGCTTATTTACATCTGTTGCTCTCTTTAGACTTCTAAAGCACACCCAGCTATGCATATTTATGTCCCTAATTAGCATTTTATTAGTTCATCCATGTGTTGTACTAGATATATATTTCTCAATATCGCAATTGACTTGCATTTCACGGCATGCAGCTAAGTTCTGGTACTCACTCAGTGCTTCTGACTTAGGGGTGTTTGCTTTAAACGGAATAACAAGCACACCTTGAGGTGAACTTCTCAAACTGCAAGCTTTACTGTGACATGAAAATCGTATGTACTGTACTTACATCACATTGAAGATCTCTGAACTTTGAATAGGAAGCAAAGTTGGAGATATGTAAAAATATCTAACAACTTACTTTCATTTTTGAATTTTAATAAGTTTATTTTTTCTTAAAACTTACATTCTGCAACAAGATCACTTTTGCCACCCACCATCAAAGATTTACAGCCTAACCTCTAGTTCTTAGCAACAGTAGAACCATTCAGAACACATTGTATTATTGTTAGATTCTCACAAAGCAATGCATGGTACCCAACAGATGCTGGCAGTCACAATGTCCATGAACGATGGCCCTAATTTAACACCTCCATCATTCACTTCAAGGATGCATTTGGACTACAGCCAAAAACACACCAAAGAAAAAAAAAAACTCCCCAGATTTCCTCCAAATGCAATTTGCATATCTAAGGGACTCTGTAATGATCAACAGTACCTCTATTTCTCTATGTGTTTTTATTTATTTTAACAGCAACAATATTTTAAGTTAGAAAATATGAAAATGCATTCATTATGTAAATAAGAAGTTTAATGTTAATGTGATTCCTTAACAGTTGTATTATTCCAAGTTTTTACAGTACTTTTAGAAAAATGTTAATCTGAGGCAGCAGGTACCAAACAGTACATAGTTTATTTTTAATATTTCACATAAGGCACTGTACCTGATTTAAATGATGCTTCTTTTAGAAGGCAACAAAAAGTCAAAGTGATATTATTGATTAAGCTGCATGTGCGAGAAGTCATCAGTTTTATCATCTACGGGTTTGTTCCCTAATAGTTTTCTACACTGACCTAGTAAATTTATAATGTGTAAGTGTATGAGTTTTTTTTTTTACTTTTGTTTAAACACTGATAAAAATGATATCTATTTTAATTAGAATCATTAATTTTGTGAATTGTTTAGGTTTCTGGTTAACAAAATATTGCTTATTATTTTAAAATTATGCCATTTCACATTCTCACACACATCAGACAAGATTTGCTATAGACACAAAAGTCTTTATTGTTACTGTGATGATGACAATGGTTATATGCATTAAGCATTTTGCATGCCATGATGTACATGTCCATATGCTGGTGACTGAAGCCACAATGTAGATGTTTAATAAAATCAAACATCACACTAACATTCATACACATTATAAAGTCTTAAATGTGGTTTAAGTTAGGGCTGGGAAGGTATTGTTCCTTTAAGTTATAATATTTTATTAAGTTTAATACTACAGTATTCAAATTTATAGTTCTCTTGTTTAAACCTCAGTAAATACTATCTCTTAACATACAATCTTATCAACTTATTGTTTTCTAGCACGTGACAATAACTGACAAACAACTGTCAAAAGAAATGGCCAAAGGCCAAAACCAAATACAGAGAATACCAAAGGTCAGTACATTTTTCAGAATCAAAGTCAATAAACCCATACAAAACCTGATTTCTTAGCAAGTTTTCACACAAACTTAGTGCACTGTTTTTATTTTGGGCACTGTGCAACTTTCTGAGCTTGAACTTTTGAATTTCTCTGCCACTCTATATCACTCGATCAACTTCCTTTTGTTGTTTATACCACTGCTTAAGCCAACAAATAGTATATTTTTCCTTGTTTTTCATGTGTTTTCCCATTTTTTTAACCAAATGCTAAATGGAAGATGATATTTATATTGATTTGCAAATTAGAATATGTTAAATTATTGGAGGAGTTGGGGTGGGATGGCAGGCATGTACACATGCGTTACTTTTTATGCTGACCAGGATTAATGAAGCTGAAGTGTGTGGAAGTTGACTTATGCACGGTTTTGTGCATCAGAATTTTTTTTTTTTTTTGCTTACACACTTTTCCACTTTTGTCCATACGCCATGTTTTAGTGTGAATTCTATGCACAGCGTTATGCATGAGGCCCCAGGTCTCTGACAGTGTCTGCCTTGCCACTAACTCCTTTTCTACAATATGGTCATGGTTAATTTATGTTAATTAGTTTCTACTTTTTTATTTATTTGAACAAATCTGTATCCTTATATGTGATCGTAGTGTTTACTGTTGTATTTTATTTCTCAGGTGGCAATAATAGATTGGTCATCTAGCTCTGGGAAGAGGATTTACTTGTATTCTGCTTTGAGTGTTGTATTTACCCCATTTTTTGACACCCATTGCATGCCCAAGATTTCTTCCATTTTTATTCCTACAAGTTTTTTTTTTTTTTTTTTTAAGGCTGGAAGTTTTTTTTTTGTTTTTTTTTTTGTCTTCTTAGAGAATCCTTGGGTTCCACTGGTTTGACTTTGTGTTTAATGTGCAGTTGCTCACGGAGTCACAAATGAGGCACATTGCCTGCATTGTGAGGGAGAGTCAGTTACAGAACTACAGCCATGTGGTGTGATTCCCTGAGGGTGCTCCGGCTTGCAGGATCCTCATTGTTGAGGTGGCTGGATCAGGGCAAGGGGACACCAACATAACCCCTGGCTGCGGTAGATAGATGGTTATTTCCAGAGGGTGGGACTGGGCCGCATGTTTGTGTGGTGGGTGTGGAAATATGCTGTACCAGTGCAAGCTCCCCAACCTGACCTGACCTGACATTAGAGAGTCAACATTGGGGGACTGTCAGAAAACAGAGCCTGAAAAAGCCCATTGAAGAATTCCGTGTGTTATTCTGGGCTATACAAGAAATGAATTGTTGTTATTGTAGGTGCATGCATAATTGGCATGAGGCTAGCTTGGATAGACGAATGTAGAATCTGGCCTGCACGGATGCTTATTTGAAGGCCTCATGCCCTTTTCACTATGGTCCTGATTCCATATCATAACAATTACAGACAACCTTGTGTTATTCATATTCTTTTCACTTTTATGTTACTAAAACTCTCTTTAAAAAGTTTGTTTTTTTCAGCAATATCCACATGCACATCTACTGTAATCTCTGAATATTACGGAATTAGGGTGCAGCATTCAAAACAATGGTTATAATAGAACATTTACTTTTTTCTTTGTCACTAGACCTTTAAGTTTTTATTGGTGTCTCTAACCTAAAGTTTTTTACTTTAATTTTTCCTTTCCTCTATTGTAATGGACTACTAATGCATATAGTGTTTATTAACAATAGAGTATTTCGATTATTAATGTCTATAAAAATAGCTAGTATGTTTATAGCTTTTCTCTAATTGCTTTGCCTGCAGATTTTTACAGCAAGGTACATTTCTTAAATGTGAGATAAAGGTGACTGCAGTTTGCACCTGCTAGCTGTAGTAGGGTAAAAGAGCTTACATGATTCTTTTTCCTAATCAAACTGAAGTGGCACTATGTCTGCAAAATGATGCCTTTCTAAAAATAGAGGTTTTGCACCAGTTAGCAGTAGTCCTCTGATTTATCAATGCTAATGTTTTTCTGCTCTTAAAAATAAGACTTGGGCACTGCATAATGCATATACATCTGTGGTCTCTTTAATGCAAATGATCTGGAAATTTACTCATAAATTCTACAGTATATATTATTTTTATTGCAGGGCACAATAGCGTGGTACTTTTGACTATAACCTTGAAATTAGACCTGAATATATTTTATGTAAAGACTGTATTTTATTCCAATGTGCTTAACTTTACACTTATAAAATAAATACATCTATTTAATAAAAGTAATACAGTATTTAATCTGGGGACATCACTGGCTACATTATATAAAAAGAAGACAAATGTAAAGTACAACATTAAAAATACAGATCACAAATATGCTATATCCACTTTTCATCCTGTCAGGAATATGAAGAGGTTCTGCCTCTGGCTGTTAATTTTACTTCTCTTTTTACCTGGCCTCTTTCATCTGTGTTTGTTGCTAGCAACACTTCTTATGTGTTAGTCACATTATAGGGAATATGAAAATAAAATTAGTAATTTCAATGGTGGCATTGCTTGAGCACTTTGTGCCTCTGTAACAGCCACCAAGTAGAAACTACTTATTTTCTTTTTTTTTGGTTTTATTTTGACTTTATTTTGTTTTTGATTACAAGTTTTATCACATTCTTTTGTTCATGTTCTGATGTGATGCCTAAGATAGAAAAAGGCCAGCCTAAGGTCAGGATAGTAGCAAGATAACAGAGTAGCTGTGGTCAAAAACAACTGGGGTTGTAACTAAGAGCTTAGAAAAGAATTCTGAATATCTAAATTCTTTCCCCTGACTGCACTAACATACTGCAAATTTTGTTTTAAATATCCAAAAATTTCAACAGGGACAGCATGGCACCATCTTAAACAGTGACATCACATTATGCTCTTCTGGACCCTACATGGCAGCAATGGCCAGCCTTTGCTAACAAGCAGCACAAAATGATGTTGATCTCTAGAAGCTAAGATCGTCAAAATGGTGGTACAGTGACCTCGAATGTACTGAACAGTTTCTTTCTATAAACATTTACATAAGAACCATTAAAAAGTAAAAACATCCTCTTACAACTTTGTTTGAATTTTTCCATAGTGTCAAAATGATTGTTACTAAATAAATTAACCTAGGTAAAATTTTTGTACTTAAAAGTACATTTTTAACTTCAAAATTGATTTTCTGTAATTTCCATAATCTAAGAAATATTATTTTCCTGTTCACTCCTTCCTGATCTGTTCTATTGCAATTTTAATGTATTTTTGACATCCTAATGGAGTTCTTAGTATATGTCTTCCAGTATTGAATATTTCTGACCAATTCCCCTTTAATAAGACATTTAATTTCTGTTATTATTTACATTTGTTTTACAAGCTATACAGAATTTTCTAGACATGATGTGGTTTTCTCTAAAACAAGATTGTTTTACATATTACAGCTAATGAGTATTCATTTCTTTGTATTACTATCTTGTGCTTAGATCGCTACATGTTTTATTTTCTCATTTCTTCTTATTTTCTCAGTTAATGATTTGATACAAACAATACACAGTAAAGCTGAAAGTGAGTAACCCTGCTTTTCTAACTTTTAATTTTAATTTCATTTGTTTCTCAGCATTTTTTTTCCTGTTATATATTTTTATTCAATACAAAACCTTTCCGGGAAAATCTCATAAATTAGAACTTTCCACATACAGTCACGATTCGGTTTATCAAATTAGTGCATAAGGGGTAACCCGGCTGTTCTAGTTCTAGTCAGTTTAATCAAGTTGTAAAAACTTACCTTCAAGTCACATAGTCACTATGTCTATGTCACTATGGTTTGAATTTTCTTGGTGATTTTTTTCCTTCTAGTGACATTTCTTTTTTTTGAGTGGTAAACACTTACCTTCCAGTGTTTTTTCAAATAGTGAAAACTTATCTTCCAGGCACACAGAAATTTACTGTTTTGATTTTTGTGGTCACAGCTTTCATTCTAGTCATAGTGTATTGTTGAGTCTCAAAAACTCACCTTCCTGTCATATGGAATTTCCATGTTTTGATTTTTATCATGGATATTCACATAAACATCAGAGTGCTTTCAAGTTTTGGTTTATAGTGACAGCTTGTCCTGTAATTGTATTGCATTTTTTGAATCTGGCAGTTTGACCCCAGTTTCATTTCAGATTTAAAGTGTTATTAGAAAGTCTTATTTTCAGTATTCTGGTTTGAACACTTACTCTTTCTTCCCAACTTGGTTTTCATCATAATGTTTTGGATCTTGTTATGGAAGATTTTGGTAAATGATTCTTTGCAGTTGTGACCTAACAATATGATAGTTAAGATCTTTGATTTAGAAAAACAAATTTCAGTGTTCAAAAAACGTACCCTTTATTTTCAATTCTAATTTTAGTTCTCATCAAGGAAATCTTTTTTTTTTTTTTATAGCAGTACTGACTAACACAGAGTTAGTAGTCAACCTGAGGCAATCAATTTTGGAAAAAGAATGAGCCACAGTTGTCCAAGCAGCAGATTTCATATGTTTTCATTATACCATGTTTGATTTCTTGAAATTATTTAACCACATTTACACTATATAATATGGAACTTTATAGTAGTTTATTCTTTTAACTTTTCTATAACTATTTCTGCTTTGTTCTGCATTTTCTTCCTTCATCAACTTTTTTGTTCAAAAAATTTTGTGTTTACTTTTAACTAGATAACCACAGTTCTCCTTGAGTGTTACAATTCTTTAGGTTTTCCACTGCTTTTATGTTTTTTTGTAATTATGTCATCTTTCAAAGGCAACACATACTCTTTCCCTCTGCATATTTGGCATATTTTCCTTCTACTTGTGTTAGAATTGGTATCCTGAAAGAAAGGTACAAATAAATGAAAAATTCAGATTCTGCTTTTTGGATCAACTAAGATAAAATCCTAAGAATTCTGAAGAAAAGGTTGAGGATATGCTTGCTTGAAGCACTGTGGAGCTTTGACTTTGGCTTCAGTATCCAATGTATCTTAAGCTTTATGAGCACCAAGATTGTCATTATAATTGGCAAAATGTGCATCATACTACTAGAATAACCACCAAACATGTCTGATGGTTCAAAAACAGGTCTACACGTGACAGGAAATAAGTCTGGTGATTTTATTCTCCTCTAGAAATAAATAATAGATGATGTAGTATTAATGCATCAAAAACTTTTCCACACTGGGACCACCTTTCTGCTTGTGCCAACGGCATGAAGTTTGTTGGAAGCAAAACACCAATTATTTTTCTCTTTTTTTTTAATGAAACATTAAGTTTCACTGCAAATTTTTCACTTATCACTACGGAAGTTATCTTGGATTTCTAACAAAATCTTTTATAGTTGATTAGCTTACTACCTACATTGTAAAAGATTTAGAAAGCTAGAATTGAGGATATTGCATTTTTATCATGGTAACTGCTATTCATTGATCTTTAGTTTAACATTTCAACATTTATAAAATATATAAAATAATGAGCAAGTTGAATTTTACAGGCATTGTGTTGTCTGTGTGAAAATGTCAATGCAAATAACGGATACATAACGTAAGATAATTCCTAATGGAAACAAATACATAAAAAATTGCATGGGTCTAAAAAGCTGTCTTATACTCTATATTTAACCTGAAATGTAAATTAATGCATATTACTGTCACTAAACAGCTAGCAAGGAGTTGCCTTTAAACCCCACTAGGGTTCTTTTCGAGATTCCAAACATCATTAGATTTCAGTCTTCCTCACACTAATCAAGTCCATGAAATACCTATTGGTCTCTACCATAACAAAATTATCTCTCCATATGGTCACAGATACCTTTTGTTTGGAGTATCTTCAGTGACTTTCTGGAAGCTCACTCTCTCTTACTGCAATGATGTTTCAATATTCATTTCATAGGCAACTAAAATATTGACAGCATTTAAATTCTATTGGTGGTGCCTACATTGCTATGTAGAAGTATTCTGCTGTTGCCATTGTTCATCTATCCAAACCCTGAGCAACTTCTGAGCTTTAATGTAACGCATACAATCATTTGGTTGTTATTTAACATGTACAACTTTAGTATTCTTCAATCTAGAGTTTTTCTGTTTTAATCTCTTTTCTATGCAAATATCCATCCATTAATTAATAAGCCCAAAGAACAAAATAAAAATGGTCAAAAGACCAACAGAACTTACACAAGGGAGCCGAAGAGCTTAACTAATCAAGCTAGCTAATGCCATTGCAATGAACTGAGGCGATCAAGTGGATTAAATATTACTACCTTGAAAAATATGTCTTCCTTACCTGAAAAGTCTCTAAATACATTTGTTAAACCTTAAAAGCAAAACAAAAAGGAAGCATCTCAAACACTGAGAAGATGTCTTGCTGAATTCATTTTTATATAAGAAAAAAGTAGTAATCATTAAGTTCTGTATGCAGAAGGATCAAGCAGAGATGACTTACTGTTGGCATTAGATTAATTATCATTTGTGTTGCATGCTGATTAGCATATGCAAGTAAGAATTTTATCGTACTCTGTATATGTGTCAATAATGGACCTTGCAGACCTATTAACCCGATAAATTTGGCTCTTCTGGTCACATGTGAAGGCTCTGATTGAATAATGGTGAGGAAGGGACCATGGTAAAAATAAAAACAATGTTAGCAAATAATTAACATAGAAGTGAGAGAAAAGATTTACAAAAAATGAAAAATACTAATAAAGAAAGACACGATCACAACAACATGGTCACATTTCTTACGTTTTTGTTCAAAGTATACACACATTCATTTATTTACTTATATTTGCTTTGTATGTTGTTTTTTTTTTCCTTTCACTTCCAACTCAATAGGGTCTGAATCTCTAGTAGTATAAGATTCTAATGCAATATATATTAGTCATTTATCCCTCTTGAAACATAAGCAGACTTAAAATGAAATTAAGTTACATGTATATTATACAAAGTACTTAAAAATCACAAACCAAACAAAGAGATTAGCTAATAAACTCAGCAGGCTCAATGAAAGCATCCTGTGGATCAAGTTGTCATACTTTTGCCAAATTTTCTTAGAATAATGAATGTTTTCTGTTATCACAAAACATACAAAGATGGATACTTATCTACATTATTTATATGAAAGTAAAATATATACACTATATTGTTCACGCCTATGTTCATATTTATGAGTTTAGAGTCACCTTTTTGTTGCATATAATTTTATATTTTATTCATGTTACATTTGTAACACTGTTTAGAGCAGTTTGCCTGTAAGCATAAAAGCAATTTTTCAGAATAAATTAAGTTGAATTACAATATATTTTGCAGTCTGTGCTTGTCTCATCACCTTATAGTCTACAATCTCACTGTAGTCTTATTTTTTAAACATTCTTTTTTCATTGTCTTTGCATTTCCAAAAACAACCCGCCTGATGGGAACTATTTCCTGTGAAAATCTAGTAAACTTGCACAGGCTTACTACAAGAAATTTTTCACTTTTTCTTTGTAAGAGGTTGATTTTATCCACAGAACTTTATTTCTACCATTAAAAATGTTTTAATTGCATAATTTATGTTACTTCTCAAATATATATATAGATTATTTTCCAAATTAACTATTGCAGCCGCTTACACTGCCTTCATATGTGGTGTTGTCTTTCATGGACAGGTGGATGGATGGAAGATCCACCATTATGACATTATCAGCATCATTTAATAAAACAAAACACCCAACACATCAGTTTGTTTGTTAGCTTGTTAAAGAATGTACAAGAGTGTAGGAGGGGCACATATACTTCAAAGAGTTAATAATATTTCACAGGCATTAAGTTCTTTTGTCACTTTAACTTACTTACCATTCAATAAAAATATTGGAATTGGCACAGTGCTTTTAGCAGTGAAAGTCTTCACAGAGCTGATAAATGTAATTTCCATTGTTAATTCTGTGCTTATGAACTGAATTATAGATCTGCCTCTCCCCCTTATTCATAGGTCAACAATTTTGTCTTCATTTCAAAAGCACAGAAGTACGGGGATGTGCCTTTCCTGTTTATGTTTAACTCTTATTTTTCCAGAAGTATAAATAATATTTTAGCAAAAAATTACGTGTTTTGCAAATTTTTAGCATTCAACTGGATAATGGACCATGTGGATTATGTAACCCAAGTCAAGCAAGAATTTGCTTTGCTTTTTTTTTCTTTGTTCACATCAAGTCACTATTACGTATATAATAAGTTATTTTCTCTCGTTCTGCATGAAAACATAACAAAAATGTCTCAGCAAACTATAAGGGGTAGGTAACATATAAAAAATAATTTTTGTGTAGAGTATTCCTTTAATACACACTTACCGTAGATCCCGGAATACAAGCCGACCCGGTATATTAGCCGATCCCCTTCTCTACCGACTAAATTACATGTATTTGCCGATGACCGGTATTTAAGCCGACCCCCTTCTCCAAGCAAAATTTTCTAAATTTCCTTAAAAGTGTCTCTTCGGGTATATTTATAATGTTTATCGGCGAGAATTTGAGACTGCCGGCATTTTTGATGGAAACTAGGAAGTGATTGCGGAGAAGTTTGGTAAATTGGAACCTTTGTGTTGAAACTATATACGCAAATACGGTACATCGGCGGGTGGATTTCCGGAGACTTGTTATAAATTTGATTAACTTAAATACGCAATACAGTGGACCCTTGACTTACGAACTTAATTCCTTCACAAAGGCTAACCCATAATGCGTTCCAAACCTCCCACTACAACACTTACTTAACCTTTTCATAATAAAAAACACCAATATTTTTTCTAATGTACTAACCAAAAAGTTATAAACAGTGCCTAGCCTACTTCGATTAGGCTAGGAGCATGGCGGTGCGCATCGTCGCAGCGGATCAAGGCTCTCCTTTTCAGTGCACTTTTTTGTGGTTTTTGTACTTTTTTTTTTGTCCTTGTTTGTGCACGATTGGTTCGGCGAACATCCGCTACACCATTCAGAACCTTATAGACATCGGTGTCCAGAGCCAGACATCTGTTTTGAGTGTTTTTCATCACACGCACAACATCCCAGACAACATAGCGAGACCAGCGGGCTCTCCATGGTTTGTTGTCGGGTCTAGGAGACGACACAGACGGAGGAGGGAAAGAAAGCAGAAGCGGGGCCGCAGATACGGCGTTATGCTAAGGCTAAAAAACAACCATACAAGCCCTATACAGAACTTTTTTCTGCACTGAAGGAGCTGCTTTTAATCTCATTGTAGATGCGTATAGTAACAGTAAAAGGCATTCTATTCTAGAAACAATTTCATACTGTACTCACCATTTAATTTGACATCTTTGGGCTGCAGGAAGGGAGGAGGAGGAGATATTTCCACACAATGTCCATCTTCGTTTCGAAATTACATCCACAAACACATGTATCTGGGCTCCGACTTACGCTTACTAACGCTCTCGGTTGTTTGTTTACAATCGCGCAAGCGGATACATGTGACCGCATCCGTTTCGTAACACAAGATGTGGATTGTAAATCAAAATAAAAAAATTTATTTTAAACTTCCTGATAATTTATTATAAATATTATTAATAAAATCAACAACTAAAACACTTTTTCAAATAAATTCTTTATTTAATTTAAAGTACCGGCATGCAAAGTTACTTCTTCATCTGAAAGATGGCTCTGTGGTTTCGTCATTATTTACTTCCGTATTCATCGGCAAAACCGGCATTGCGCTGGAAATCTTGAATCTGAAATGATACTCGTTGTATAAACCGAACCCTAAACTCCAAGCCAAAAATCTAGGACGAAATTCTCGGCTTGTATTCCGGGATCTACGGTACTTAAAGTCAATCAAAGTTTCACAAAAGCCATATCAATTCTCTTTTTTAAAACATGCAAAGAGTGCTGCCTCATTCTCCTGTTTGGGAGGGTTTGACTCACTCCAGAATGTGCATTAGGGAGTGTCATAATGTGGGGTTCAGATAAGCACAATAAGCATATCTTAATGAAACATGGCCATCATGTCCAGATTTATTTTGTATCTTGTACCCAATGCTGTTTATACATTAACACATTTACCTCTTTTATTTTTTTTTATGGGGGGTACTAATAATTCTGACTTTTCATTTTAACAAGAATTTTTCTCATGTACCCATCAGTTTTGAGATCCACTGAAGTCCAGTACAAGGCAGCAAGACACAAATGTCACAGCATTAAGTGAATCCAAGGCTGCATTCCATTGTTGAACTTACTTGCCACTTCACATTAACACCAATATTCACTCACACAGCATTACTTTACTTGAGATTATACCACTGACCTAAGAACTTCAGACAGTTTCAACTGAATTCTGTTAACTGTAGAATTTGTGAACTAGCTATCATGCAAAAGTTCTTCTTTAAATATTGAAGCAGCAAAATAACATGGTATTCTCTCCATCCTCATACAGGACAGGAATCCGTCCCACACAGGGGCAGCAGTCCATTACAGAAAACTTAGGCAAAGTAAACTTCAAAATTTTCATTGAACATGCAGCCACACAAGTGTTATCAGTTTTCTTGCTGCTATAATATCGGTACAACACACCGTCTACACAAAAACAAGGGAGGCAGAAATGTACTGTGTATTTACAGGAAGGGTTCCCAATCATTTTTTTATCCATATAATTAAAAACATTAAACAACATTTCATTCTCAATTGGTTTAAGAACTGTCTCCAAATTAATTGTTTGTATGTGTTCTTTGATGGTCTCTTATCCCATCTTCTTTATTCTGAGTAATTCTAGGATCTTTTTATCAGGAACACATAGCTGATTAATTTTTTGTCTCTATAGTATTGATTTTTTAATTACCACTTGTATAATCAATTTGTGTAAAATCTTAAGTTATAAACAAATTTGTGTTTTTTTCATGTTGTTTTGTTATTAATTAATATTTCTTGTTGCTTTGATAATTTCAATTTTTCTTCATGTTTCTCAATGGCCATTTTCATTTTGTAGCTGTAGACACAGCAAGTTGCTTTTGCATGACTGTAGTATAAAATAAGGGAAAGTACAAAGAAGCCAGACTTTAATAAGCCCAAGGAAAGAATTTGTTAGGGATTGGTATTTAAACAACAACCAAAAGAAAATTCATTTTAGGAAAGAAAATGTTATTTTTGAATCATGTTGCATTTCATGTCCTGGTTCAGTCCTCGTAACGTGAAGAATTTTGATATGCACTACTGTATAGATAGTGGGTAATGCCTGTTCAGTAATTGGACAGGTATAGAGACAACATGAGTCTCTTAGTTACTCATGTCACATCATACTATACGTTGAAGCCTTTTTTTCTGGTCACATCATACTTGGAGCAATGTAGTACATGCTTTACGTATTTAGTTACTTTTTATGTTCACCACAGTTAAAAACAGAGGCAATATTCATTTGCTTTTATTTTGACGCTGCAACAGCAAATCAACAGTGACCTTTCTTTTCCCCAAGCATGTTGACCAGAAGCTCACATATACAAAACTATGTTGGAAGGTAAAACTTAGTTCAGAATATTCCCATAGTATGTGAATCCAGAAATCTGCTGGTAACATGTTCAAGCGCAAAACCTGACCATAGAATGAAATGAACTTAGTCAATGCAGGCTCATGGCCACGTAACAGAAAGATGTTTGGGAATTAGTAAGTGTAAGGAGAGGACATGCATTCCACAACTAGCCACAGTACTGCCGTAGGTGTCATGGACCATTTTACCAATCTGACTACATTCAGCACTCTAACTTCCTCTGCTTGGTGGGTTAAACCTTCATCTGCTAATTCATTCCTTTTATGTTTGCTTTAGAGAAAATAGTCCCCAATATTTTTATAAGACTATATTTTAAAGTTTTTTTGACATATTTGTATTGCCAAATGAAACTGTGATATGCTTAGTCTTTGTCTAAGAAACTATTGTAGTCCACATGACAATAAAAACCTACAATCAAAGTAGCTTTATTTTTTATCAAACAGGCTTTACTCCTAAATGAAAGTGTTTGATGGTAAATTTATTTTCTAATATGCTGGATGATTTAGTGCATCATTACATGTGTAAAAGAAAAGTCAAACATAATATGTTTGGCCTCTATAGTGAGACTTTGTAAGCTGAATATGGTCTTAAAGAATGCCTAGCCTAATAAAACAAAACAATCCATGTGAACATAAGTGACAGGTAATGCACACAGTGGCTAATATCTAGCTGTTCTATTAATGTGCATAGTTATGCAAAATATAGGCCCCAAGCTTATTATTAAGTATGCAGAAAGAAAAAAAAATCATTTCACAAGATAAAAGCATTTATCATCAAATTGGCAATTGAGATTTTAGGGTCTGATAAACTGGAATTGCAATATGTAATAGCATTTGTGATCTTTATGAACTCTGACTAAAAATTGGCATTTTGATTGCCTTAGTATTCTGCTATTCTATCAGTATATTCCAGTAGACTTTTAACAACTGACAAAATGTAGGGGGAAAAAAACCTTCCAGCATGTTTTATTATAATGGAGTGTTAGCAAATCAAGTGGCTCAAGAAAAACCTCATCTTATGACAATGGGTCTTTGTACACTTCTCATTGTTTAAAGCTCACTTTCACAAAGCCCTGTACTGAGCCTTGTGCCAGTGTTTGCAGTGGGCTGGTCATTGTTAACAGGAAGGAAGGTGGTTTGTGTTGGTGACCAAAGCATTGTTAAGTTGCAACATTGTTAAATATGCTATACAAGCTTTCTTGCCCTCATTCAAAAGTAATGGTGAATACCTCTACTCCCTCTTTTAGTTTTAGTTATGTTGCCTTATCACTAGAACCTCCATCTGCTAATTTGCTTTTTTTTTGTTTGTTTGTTTTTGTTCTTTATTTTGCCTTGTACAATTTCTTGTATTAGGAATTTGTTAATTTTCGGATACACCTTGAGGTCAGAGCGTAGGATCAGCCATTTTACAGTGCCCCTGGAGCAAGTGCAGGTTAAGGGCCTTGCTCAAGGGCCCGGCAGAGTAGGATCTCTTTTGGCAGTAACGAGGATTTGAACCGGCAACCTTCTGGATACTGGCGCAGACTTACTTGGAGGAAATGCTCATTGTTGCTCTAAAAAACAAAAAGGGGGGAAACTGTGAATTTTAATTTTTACTATGAGCAAGCATTTAATTCAAACTTTAGTCCGTGGCCTGGTGTTGCCCAGCTCTCTGTTTATAGGCACATACAAGGTAAATAAATAAATAAATAAATAAATTCTGGCTCTAGTAGAGAACAAAAACACCCTATTTATCAAAGACCTTACAAGGACAGTGAAAGTTAGTAACGGCTTCTTCTACCATCCTGAATATAGCTCTTTGAATTTATCTTTGACAACATACAGTGGATTCAGAAAGTATTCTAAACTGTTGTGACAGATTGGGGCTGTATCACTCCCTTGAACCCCTGTCCAAGACTCCACACACCAGCTAAAAGTCCAATAATCAACTTTATTTAAATGCCACAGTGCACAAAGCACCCTCTCCTCCACTATACTCATAAATCACCAAACACTAATCACAAATACAATCCTCCAACTCCCAGACGCGTTGCCACCCTTCCACCCAGCTCAGCTCCCCGTCTGGGAGCTCCCACAGTCCTTTTATCCTCCCTGACCCGGAAGTGTTCCCAATCCCCAGTCCACGTGATTCTTTATCACTTCTGGGTCAGGTGCAAGTCCTTCTTCTTATCCCAGAAGCACGTCACTCTTCCTATGACGTACTTCCGGGTTGTAGGGCACGAATGATTCTTCGGTCCTCCCTGCAGCTCCCTCTTTCAGCCCCTGTGGTATCCAGCAGGGTTGTGTATAAAAACTACATAGTCCATGACTCCCTGCTGGTCTTCGGGGCACCTCCATACTGCAGGGAGGACTCCATCTGGCGGCCTGGGGGTATTGGCCGGGATGACAAGCCAGCTACATACCACACTGTTCACTTTCTGCACACATTTTTGTTTTATAGATTTAATTTTAAAGGGATAAATGTGACATTTTGTCCATCAATCTACTAACTGATGACAAAGTGAAAACATCATTTCAGAAAGGTTTGCGAATTTGTTAAAAAAAATCAAAAACTGTACTCTTGTATTCATATAAGTATCCAGTACTTTGCAGAAGCCACTTTGGCAGGAATTACAGCTTCAAGTCATCATGGTTAAGTCTGTACCACTATGCTTAACTGTATCCATTGTATTAGGCAGGTGATGAGCAGTATTTACAAGACCTAGTGCTTGGAGTTCCGTCCATAGAGTTCAACTTTTGTCTCATCAAACCAGAGAATCTTTTCCTGCATGCTCTCATAGTCCTGTAAATACTATTTGACAAATTCTCAGTGGGCTGTCATATGCCTTTTACTTAAAAAATCGCTGGTGTTTGATTGATGGAGTGTTGTTCAGACAGTCGTCCTTCTGACAGGTTCTCCCATCTCAGCAGAAGACTTCTGAAGCTCTGAAAAGGTAAATATTGCATTATTAACGCCTCTGTATCCCTGGGAACACTCTAAGTTTTGGAAATGGTTTTATACCCTTACCCTGATCTAGGCCTCACCACAATTTCATGACAAATATCTATAGAGAGTTCCTTGGACTTCATGGCTTAGCTTTTGTCCTGATACACAGTGTGAATTGTCAGACCTTTTATACATGGGGGTGTGTCTACATAACTGCGGTATATCCAATCAGTTCTGTTTGCCACAGGTGGACTCCAATCAAGTTCTAGCCACATATCAAGGAATAATTAAGGCAAATAGGACGGACCTGACCACAATTTGGAGTGTCACAGGAAAGGGTCTGAATACTGAGTTTTCAGCTTTTGATTTTGAATGTCTTTGCAGACCTTTCTGAAAACATGTTTCCACTTTGTTGTTGTGGTTATTAAGTGTAGAGTGATATGCAAAGATGGCAAATGAAACTTTCTGAATCCACTGTACATATTTGTTTCCATCCTCCCTTAATGGCCTGTACTGAATATGATCCATGTTAATTATCTAATCTTTTTGATGGTAAATATAATTCAGCATAAAATTAATAAAAAAAAGAGTCACTGAGTCACCTTCAAGAGGGAGAAAGCATTATGCCTCATAGTGATACTACGGGAATGCTGACTTAAAAAGCTTCAGAACAATTAATTTAAATTAATATAATGTGTGTCATTTCATAATTGCATGCTTAATGCATTATTTAAATATCAGAATGAGGCAATGTGAGCATGGCTATTAGCAAAAGAAAAATAATGAAAACAAGCCCTGACAATGATAAAAGCACACAAGCCTTTCTTGTCTGTCAAAACTAAGTTAATTACGCACAACAAATAGATGATAGAAAATTGTAATTCAGAGGAATTTTATATCTAGATTTGTTAATATTACACCAAGCTCAGAGCAAGGAATGACAAATCATGTATTGCCTGTCCTGGTCAAAACTGTGTAACAATAATTAACAGCTCTACCCTGCACTGAAATTAATGTTTTGTTTTGTTTACCTGTTTCATTTGATATATGAATTTATCAATCAGTTTTATGAACATGAATATCCCAATACAGTGACCCAGAGTGCTTTTTTTAAACATTGATAAAAATATTGTCCCAATTAGGTGATTTTTCTTCAAAAAAAGAACATACAGCAGCTAGTTTAATCAAATAAGACACATTTTTATCTCTATTGATTATAAAACAATTTTCAAAACATGAGTAATTATTACGTATATTATTGATAACATTTTTTTCAAACCAGTCCTATGAAAGTATCTCTTCACTAGTTGACAGGAGGCCATTTAAACACTGAAACTTATCTTTACTTAATTCTTGCAATAGCCATAGCAGTATTAACAGATTGGGGCATTATCTGAAGAACACTTAATGTAGATAACAGCCTGTAAGAGTCCATGGATCACCGCTCACTGACATAAACCATAAGGGCAATCAAGTCTTCTAAATGTCACACATTTGCTTGTCATTGATACATCCAAATGGTAAGCTTCAGAGATTAACAGCAGCCTACAGCAGGAAGTTCTCCTGTTCTGCTTTCCTGATCACTAAATAAAATTATATGAAACCATGTATTTGACTGAAACTCCTCCAAGAACTTTTTCTCAAGTGGAAATGTAATCATCAATGCGTTTAAAACAGGATCTAGACTGGAAAAATTCCAAAAATGTAATTTATTAAGCAATACAAAAATGTCAAATGTTTGTGTCAGGATATACACAAAAATTGAAATAGGCAAACACATAACATTTTAGGTCTAACATGTTTTGAGATGCATCATTTTCACATTTAACTTTAAGATGGCCAGAATGTTCATAATGATAATACTTTTTGTATACAGTAATCATGAACAATACTTTTTGTATAATCATGAATTTGAAAAATTCAAATTTGACATGACAGAACAGATACAGATTCTCTTCAGTACTGTAGCTGTGATAAAAATTTGGTAACAGGTATTAGTATTCAAATGAAGAAAAATTGCTTATATTTTGCTGAACACAGCAGCTGCTTTTATTTGAAAACTCAATTACTGGCATCTTGAGGCAAAAAATGATTAATAATATTCCTACTTTTATTTAAATGTTCTGTTTTATTAATTTTTCAAGAAGAAAAGCCCAAGGAATAATACAACTATGTAAAATATGCAATTTAAAAAAATGAGTGATATCTCATTTTTGCTTTGCCCTCTCTTGACTCACTAATGCATTTTTGGCTTTGTTTTCTAATATATAGACAAATAAGAATACATTTACATTTTTGTGGCTAATTGCATCATTTCACATTGTGAATAGGCTGACCACCTGCAGTGAAACAAACCATTCTAAGCTGTTTCATGGGCAGAAAATGTACATGAAATCTGACAAATAACAGAGTATATACAATGGCATGATATATTATAATACATTTAAAATAAAGGAACAAACAGCAAGGTACCAGTCCAAGTCACTGATACTACACTTGTTATGCTTTACCATCTAATGTACCTGAACTAGTAGCTATGTGTATATTTTTAAATGCATATAAAATAATGACATATCTTATATTAAATTCTGTTTAATTAGCTTTATATATCATGTTTTGAGTCGACAAAGTTAAAAAAAAACCCATCATACCATAAAACCTGATGAGTCCTTGAACTATGCATGAACAACTGAAATATTTATTGTTATATACATTATACTGTGTGAGGAATGAATTATGCTATTGTGCTATTATGCTATTGTTTATTGTATTGAACTTTAAATTCTTGAAGGTTTGGGCTTATTAAGTAATTATGGTGAATGAGAGTTATGTCCGACTAACTCAAATGATTGTGTTTAATCAAATCCTGCCATTCAGTTTGAACTAACTCACTTCTTTCTACTTGGGTAAAATATTAGGCCACAGTTGTAATACCTTTAAATTGAACTAGCCACGTTACCTTGTTAAATGCCCTTGTAATGTTTCCACTTACTTGGGAAATGATTGGCATCTCTCTTTCAACTTTGCAATGGGAGGATTCACTAAAATCACCAAGGTTAAAGGAAAGATGGCTGCTGGATGTGGCTCTTCTCCTTTACTCACATACTGGAATGAAAGGTTTAGGGGTGGCAATTGGCTTGACACTTTGTAGGAAAACAATGGAATCTGGTCTTTCAGCTGACATACAGATTTTACTGTAGGTCCCTTTCCTTCATGAACAGTTAACTCATGTGGTGGTTCTAGGGCTAGGGATCTGCACTGGCAATCAGAAGGTTGCTGGTTCAAATCCCGTAAATGCCAAAAGGGACTCTGCTCTGTTGGGCCCTTGAGCTGGGCCCTTATCCTGCAATTGCTGAGCGCTTTGAGTAGTGAGAAAAGCGCTATATAAATGCAAGGAATTGTTTTTATAAAAGAATTGTTATGTGAGCATAAGTGCTCAATATACTAAGTCTTAACACTAGAATTTCCAAAGCCTATTTAAAAACTCGTAAAACCGGCAATCCTTAAATCCCTTCGCACCTCTCCGGCAGTGTCTTTTGTCTTGTAAATGTGTCGACCAACACAAGTAGCAAGCAGCCTGCTATACCATCCCCCCACCGCTGCAGAAAGGGCAAAAAGTTCTCCCAGCTTTGAGCCTTGATTATCTTGGAGTGAAGTGCTGGAGTTTTAGAGGGGAAATAATAGATTGTTATTTGGAATACATACATTTCATGTGTGTTCCGTGTCTACAACAATCTATGTAAACACATCGTCGAAACAGAAACTTTTTCATATTTTGGTAATAAATGACAAAATGTCGACATGAACTGTACAATGTGTGAAGGCTGTAATCCAAATATCAAATAAACACTTTGACAAAAGGTGTAAGTATAATACGACAGCTTCCATCGTGCAGTAATAAGAACTGCTGACTTGTAATCAAGAAGTCATGGGATCGATCTTGGGTGTCTCGCAAATTTACTGTTTTGAGTAGTGAGCTGCTCTTATTGTTAATATTACACAATAAAAGCATACATCTGATTTGTGTCTGTAACAGCCGGTGTAAATTTATAGTACTTGCTGCTTTTTGTTCACTTTTATTCTCTCAGTCACGATCACGATACAAGAGATCTGATGCTGTTAGTTTTTATTTGAAACTGGGAATAACTATAGATGTGAGTGGTGTTTTAAGACAACAGAACTGAAATTCTCTGATCTGGGACGATAAAAGCTGACACACAAACGCTGGTGAATCCGCCTTCTTCGTATCTCACCGTCACTTGAATTTTTTTTTATTCAGTTTTATTGATTGTTCCTGCTTATGCTGAATTAGTATACACCTTATGGTCCATGATGTCAAAGCCCCACTGACAAAAAACAGAGACAAAGATATATATTATACTTGGATCTTTTGTGAAAGTGCTTATTTGATATTTAGACTTCACACATTATACAGTTCATGTTGACATTTTGTCATTTATAACTAAAACGTACCAATTTGTTTGTACGTAGAATTCACACTAAAACATGGCGTACGGACAAAAGCAGAAATGACTGGTGTCCTGCCCTGTCTCCTACAAGAAGTACGCCTCTTTGGATATGCAATTTAAATAGCCCTTAAAATCAGCCTTCTGTGAAAAGACAATGGAAAAGCACGGGGCGAAAGTAGAAGAATTTCAGCGAATACCAAGTGGAGGAAAGGAAAAATGTACTATTTGTTGGTTTAAATAGTAGTATAAACAACAAAAGGAAGTTGATCGAATCGAGTATCTTATGAAAGCTTATTAGGGTACAAAGAAAAAAAAATAGGCACACAGTGGGAAAAACACACGAAATGTCAACTTTAACCTCGAAATTTACACTTTAATCACGTAGTTTATTTTGTCATTAAAGTAGAACATCATAAACTTCATCTTAAAATTGTTTAATTTACTAGTTCCTCAAATCCCATTGTAACTAAAGTAGTATGTTAAATGCGTTGTTTTGTATTTGATCTTCTATGTGCTGTATGTGTGTGAATCACTACGTGCTTCCGGGCTTTCTCTTCCTCTGACAGGACACAGGATCCATTACATTCGTAATATTACAGCTCTCTGAATAATTAAAATACTGAGATGTATACATGATATCATTTTCATGATGATAGGAGTTAAAGCATGTTATTAAACATGGGAATACAGTGGTGCAGTGATTGTGTGCGACCTTCGATGAAATAATTTATTGCAGCAGTACTCTCTCTTTCAAACGTACTAACCCCCAATTTCTGCCCTTACTTTTCTTTCTCCAAATACCCAATCGCCACACAATCAGCTCAATAATAGATGTTAAGCCATCTGTAAGCTTAGAACGGCGATTCTTCAAAACTTTTAAGGAACATTGAAATATCTTTATAGTACATGTTTAATTATTCTATCCATCTATCCATGCAGTGTCACGCCAGTCCCAGCAAGCATACAGCGCGAGGCAGGAACAATCAGTGAATGGAGCCCCAGCGCCTTGCTAGTGCAGTTTCACCATGTCCTGCCAAATCACATGTTTGATTATTAACAATATGGATTATTTAAATGAAGTTAAAGTTTTATCTGTACAATATAATAAACATATTTTGCTCCATTTCATCTTAAAAATGATATTGTCATCATATGTAAATACGCGCTTTATAAAGTGGCTCAGGTTGTGCAATATTATAACTGTATCACAAGTTTACAGTGAGGAAATTGTACTTATAAGCGTGTGCTTAATGCTGTATACTCATAATTCTGTTTCCGATCAGCTGCTGTACAGCTGTGATTCCCCACTCAGATACAGTGATATAAATACTCTGAGTGGTGCAGTGAGAGTAATATGGAAAAAGATGATCCACTGTGGCAACCCCTAACGGGAGCAGCTGAAAGAAGAAGAAGAAGGTGCAGTGAGAGTAACAATGCTAAAGCAGCTATTGTATTTAGAATAGTTTGACCATTCTGTGGACCATTATATTGTTACAGGTTAATTACAATCAGATGCATTAAACTAAAACACAATATGCGGTTAATTTTAGTGTATTTATAAAGCTGCGTCAGGGATGTGGATCTAAAAAAGAAAGGGAAACCACACTGGAACAGTAGCACTGCTTTGATGCTGGGTGCCGCCAGTCTGCAAAACAGAGCGGAGAACTTGCGTACGCCAAGGTATGAGCTACCGTGAAAATGTGCATGGCTTTAAGCCAAGTTTAGGTTTTATACTTTGCATATTGAGAGTGGAAACATTTGTACGTAACATTTTTGTGCATACGCACCATTTATACATGAGGCCCCAGGCGATTGAATGTCATATTTCATCATCCTGAATATTATCATTATTACTATTGTACCAACTAAGTTGTCAAAAGTGGGAGAGTATTGTTTGGCCAGTTGTAAATCAGATTGAGGACATAAACATAATAATAAAATTTTGCATATGGAAGAAGGAGACCTGCTTTGCATGTTTTGCAAATCAGGATTTGATATTTTATTATATATTTTACTTTTTGCTTTTTCAGATGAATACTAAGATGAGAGGGGGCTAAGTTGGTCGAGGACAATAATGTTATCGGAATATTCCAGTGAGGTAGTTTTATTCAGGGAAGGTCAAATGTTTAGTTTTTTGTGATTTGTTAAAGAAAAGTTAAATTTTAGTGTTGTAATGAGAGGAAAGATAATATTTCCCATTTGGTTTTGTAACCAGAGATAATTCTGAATACAGAGAGTAATGTTAAAACCTTGCAAAGGTCCCAAGGAAAATTATCAAGAAAAAGCACTATATATTAGATAAAACTTTTTTTTCTATCTTTTATTGAATTTACTAAAAGCATGTAACATTCCATACAAGTCAAACTTAAAAAAAACTAAATTCAATTCAACCCCCATCCATGAGAAAGAGAAGAAGGCCAACAGCCAGAGTAAAACTTTGACAGTAGTAAAGAGGGAAAGGAGACCTTCTCCCCAATATAAATGCTTTTTCTAAAATGTAATTGATTAAATCCTGCCAGGTTTTAAAAAAATTTTCAACAGATCCACTAAGTGAGAATTAGATTTTTTCCAATTTCAAATAGTATATAACATCAGCTACCCCCTGGCTTACAAGAAGTGGGCTAGGATTTTTTCAGTTGAGCAAGATACTGTAAGTCTATGTGCTAATAGTAAAGTGAAGGCAATTGCAATTTGATTGTCCTTCTCCACATTAAGCTTATCTGGAATTACACCAAACACAGCTATTAGTGGATATAGAATGATATTAATACAGTACATGCACAAAACATGTGGCCTAGTGAGGCTGGAGCTCAATTGCAATGTTCACAGGTTGGACCTTGCCCTGGAAACATTTTGGACAATTTTAAATGAGCTAGATATGCTTGGTAAAGTTAAATAATGAAATGCTTTGCGCATATGGAGCTAGAGTGAATTCTGTGTATGGCTTCCTTCCATTTCTTTTCTGAAATGTTGAGTAAGAGATCCTTTTCTCACTGTAATCTGGAATCTTTGAAAGGAAGGGAGTTTAAAATGGTGTCTGAGTTTTCAAGACTGATCAATATTTCTTCTGGAATAGAAATAGGTGGGAGACAAGGAAAATTGTGCAGAAAATGTTTTTAGCAAAGTTTGTAATACAGAGATAGTGGAAAAATTTACTTGATGGGAAGCAAAATTTGCAGTGTAATTGTTCGTAGGATTCTCTAAATGATTTAATCCCATACATTTTCCAAAAATGTAGCTTTAAAAACTGTAAGTTTGAGTTGGTGGAAAAAGGTGGTTATCATGCAGAAGTGCCACAGATAAAAGCTTCTCTAACTTGAAGTGCTTCCTACATTGGTTTAATTTTCTGAGTGAATGAAGAACAATAGGGTTATTAGTATATTGACAATACCTTGTATTTACTGGTGTACAAAGCAAGGAATATAAAGAAGTAAGATTTCATTTCTATTGCAGGCCAAGCTAGTGTGTTTGTTCATCTATTTGTGTCAATGTCCAGATTTTTATAGCTTGTATGTTTGCCGCCCAGTAATAATATTGAAAAATTGGTAGAGTCATGCGACCTTCTGATTTAGATTGTTGAAGGGTCGCCCTTTGAATGCATGGATATTTCAAATTCTAAATAAATAAGGTTATGATAGAATCTAATTTCTTAAAAAATATGTTAATGTATATGGAGATGTTTTAAAATAGAATCAGAAGCTTAGAGAAGATATTCATTTTGATAGTGTTAATTCTCCCTGCTACAGTAAGATGGAGGGTAGACCATCTATGCACATCTTAAGTTTTTCCATGCAGACAGCAATTTTTTTAAAAAAAAAAAGCTTTATATTTACTGGTGATATTCAACCTCTGTATATTTAAACTGATCTGCAGTGATGAAAAGGAAGGTATCTAATCTAATGTTATTTGCTAGAGAATTCACCGGAAAAAGCACACTTTTGTTCAAATTAATTTTGAGTACAGATTTGTTTTGAAATTCTAACCCAGCCACAGGGGATGCACAAACCAGTGTGTTTCTTCGTACCGGTCCCAAGCCTGGATAAATGGGGAGGGTTACGTCAGGAAGGGCATCCGGTGTTAAATTTTGCCAAATCAATATGCGGACAACAATACAAATTTCCATACCGGATCAGTCGAGCCCCGGTTAACAACAACCACCACCAGTACTGTTAGCCAACAGGGTGCTGGCGGAAATTGGGCTACTTGTGGCCGAAGAAGGAGGAGAAGAAGAGGGGGGAGACGTGTCCGGAGGCTGGAAGAGAGGAGGCAGGTAAAGAGAGTGGAGCTGAGGGTAGGAACTTTGAATGTTGGCAGTATGACTGGTAAGGGGAGAGAGTTAGCAGATATGATGGAGAGAAGGAAGGCTGATATATTATGCGTGCAAGAGACTAAATGGAAGTGGAGTAAGGTCAGGTGGATCGGAGGTGGATTCAAATTGTACTATCATGGTGTGGATAGGAGGAGAGATGGAGTAGGGGTTATTCTGAAGGAACAGTTTGTTAAGAGTGTTTTGGAGTTGAAAAGAGTGTCAGACAGAGTAATGATTATGAAACTGGAAATTGGAGGTGTGATGATGAATGTTGTTAGCGTATATGCCCCGCAAGTTGGGTGTGCAATGGATGAGAAAGAAGATTTTTGGAGTGAGTTGGATGAAGTGGTGAACAGTGTACCCAAGGGACAGAAAGTGGTGATTGAAGCAGATTTCAGTGGACATGTTGGTGAAGGGAACAGAGGAGACGAGGAGGTGATGGGTAGGTATGGTGTCAAGGAGAGGAATGAAGAAGGTCAGAGGATAGTGGATTTTGCCAAAAGGATGGACGTGGCTGTGGTGAATACGTATTTTAAGAAGAGGGAGGGACATAGGGTTACATATAAGAGTGGAGGAAGATGCACACAGGTAGATTACATCCTATGCAGAACAGACTATCTGAAGGAGATTAAAGACTGCAAAGTGGTGGCAGGGGAAAGTGTAGTTAAGCAGCATAGGATGGTTGTTTGTAGGATGACGTAAGAGATTAAGAAGAGGAAGAGAGTGAGGGCAGAGCCAAGGATCAAATGCAGTAAGTTGAAAAAGAAAGACTGCAAGGTTGAGTTTAGGGAGAAGGTGAGACAGGCACTGGGTGGTAGTGAAGAATTACCAGACAGTTGGGAAACTACAGCAGATGTAGTAATGGTGACAGCAAGAAGGGTGCTTGGCTTGACATCTGGACAGAGGAAGGAGGAAAAGGAAACCTGGTGGTGGAATGGAGAAGTACAGGAGAGTATACAGAGGAAGAGGATGGCAAAGAAAAAGTGGGATAGTCAGAGAGATACAGAAAGTAAACAAGAGTACAAGGAGATAAGGCGCCAGGTGAAGAGAGAGGTGGCGAAGGCTAAAGAAAAGGCGTATGATGAGTTGTATGAGAGATTGGAAACTAAGGAGGGAGAAAAGGACCTCTACCGATTGGCTAGACAGAGGGGCCGAGTTGGGATAGATGAGCAGCAGGTTAGGGTAATAAAGGATAAAGATGGTAACGTACTCACAAGCGAGGAGAGTGTGTTGAGCAGATGGAAAGAGTACGTTGAGAGGCTGATGAATGAAGAGAATGAGAGAGAGAAGAGATTGGATGATGTGGAAATAGTAAATCAGGATGTGCAACAGATTGGCAAGGAGGAAGTAAGGACAGCTACGAAGAAGATGAAGAATGGAAAAGCCGTTAGTCCAGATGACATACCTGTGGAAGCATGGAGGTGTTTAGGAGAGATGGCAGTGGAGTTTTCAACCAGATTGTTTAATAGAATCTTGGAAAGTGAGAGGATGCCTGAGGAGTGGAGAAGAAGTGTACTGGTGCCAATATTTAAGAATAAGGGGGATGTGCAGGACTGTAGTAACTATAGGGGGATAAAATTGATGAGCTGCAGCATGAAGTTATGGGAAAGAGTAGTGGAAGCTAGTTTAAGAAGTAAGGTGATGATTAGTGAGCAGCAGTATGGTTTCATGCCAAGAAAGAGCACCACAGATGTGATATTTACTCTGAGGGTGTTGATGGAGAAGTATAGAGAAGACCAGAAGGAGTTGCATTGCATCTTTGTGAACTTAGAGAAAGCATATGACAAGGTGCCTCGAGAGGAGTTGCGGTATTGTATGAGGAAGTCGGGAGTGTCAGAGAAGTATGTAAGAGTTGTACAGGATATGTATGAGGGAAGTGTGACTGTGGTAAGGTCTGCGGTAGGAGTGACGGATGCATTCAAGGTGGAGGTGGGATTACATCAGGGAGTTCAGCTCTGAGACCTTTCTTAATTGCAATAGTGACTGATAGGTTGCCAGACGAGATTAGACAGGAGTCCCCGTGGACTATGATGTTTGCTGATGACATTGTGATCTGTAGCGATAGTAGGGAGCAGGTTGAGGAGACCCTGGAGAGGTGGAGATATGCTCTTGAGAGGAGAGGAATGAAGGTCAGTAGGAACAAGACAGAATACATGTGTGTAAATGAGAGGGAGGTCAGTGGAATGGTGAGGATGCAAGGAGTAGAGCTGGCGCAGGTGGATGAGTTTAAATACTTGGGATCAACAGTACAGAGTAATGGGGATTGTGGAAGAGAGGTGAAAAAGAGAGTACAGGCAGGGTGGAATGGGTGGAGAAGAGTGTCAGGAGTGATTTGTGACAGACAGATATCAGCAAGAGCGAAAGGGAAGGTCTACAGGATGGTAGTGAGACATGCTATGTTATATGGGTTCGGAGACGGTGGCACTGACCAGAAAGCAGGAGGCAGAGCTGGAGATAGCAAAGTTAAAGATGCTAAGATTTGCATAGGGTGTGACAAGGATGGATAGGATTAGAAATGAGTACATTAGAGGATCAGCTCAACTTGGATGGTTGGGAGACAAAGTCAGAGAGGCGAGACTGCGCTGGTTTGGACATGTGCAGAGGACAAATGCTGAGTATATTGGGAGAAGGATGCTAAGGATGGAGCTGCCAGGAAAGAGGAAAAGAGGAAGGCCTATGAGAAGGTTTATGGATGTGGTGAGAGAGGACATGCAGGTGATGGGTGTAACAGAACAAGATACAGAGGACAGAAAGATATGGAAGAAGATGATCCACTGTGGCGACCCCTAACGGGAGCAGCCGAAAGAAGAAGAAGATATCTTTTGAAATTCTGCTGGTGCAGTTAGGGCTGAAGGCACAGAATTTTGTGGGTCTGTTATATACAGTGCTTCTCTGAAAATCCCCTTTATCTCTGATGCATTTCGAAAGTGAACAGTCAATAGCTCAATGGCGATTGCAAATAGCAATGGTGATGTGGTGTCTAGTACCACATTTTACTTTGAAGTAGTTTGAAATAATGTTGTTACAGTAATATAAACTGAAGCTTCTGGACTGATGTACACTAGTTTGATCCATGCACATATGTTCTGGCCAAACCAAAATGTATGTAATGTGATGAATAGTCCCATTTAACCATACAGTATCAAATACTTTTTCTTCATCCATAGACAATAAAATTGCTGAAGTGTTAGACTTTATAAGGGAATATATTACATTAAATAGGCATCAAAAATTGGAAGCTAAATGTATACCTTTAATAAATCTGGTTTGATCTTGTGATATTATCGAAGTGAGCACTTTCTCAATCCTTCAAGCTAGAACATTGGACAGTATTTTTACATCATTATTCAGAAGTGAGACTGGTCTGTATGATGCACATTGTAATATGTCCTGATTTTTCTTAGGAAAAATTGTAATTAGTGCTTGGCAAAAAATGTCTGAGGTAGATATTTATTGTGTCTGGCTTCTATAAATGTTGCTAATAAAAGGTGAGCTAACTTAATTACATTTTTTTTATAAAATTAAGTAGGGTAGCCATCAGGACCTGGGGCCTAATGCATAACGGTGTGCGCAGAATTCACACTAAAACATGGCGTACGGGGAAAAGCGGAAATGTGCCTACGCACAAAAAAATCCAGATGCATGAATCTATGCGTACGCCAACTTTCATGTTCTTCCGCTACATAAATACCGGTTAGCATGAAAAGTAACGCATGTGCACACGCCTGCTGCCAGCCCCCAACTCCTCCCAAAATTATGCCTCTTTGAATATGCAAATAAATATAAATAGCCCTTAAGCTCAGCATTCTGTAAAAAGACAATGGCAAAAGCACAGGGAGGAAATAGAAGAATTTCAACGAATACCAAGTGGAGGCAAGGAAAACGTACTATTTGTTGGTTTAAACAGTGGTATAAACAACAAAAGGAAGTTGATCAAGTGACATAGAGTGCTGGAGAAACTCGAAAGTTCAAGTCATACAGTGCCCAAAATAAATAAGAAGTTGTCAGATATCAAAGTCGTCGTGAAAAGGCAAGTTGTAGCCCATCTTCTGAGAGTCATATGGAAACTTATTTAGGGTATAGAGAAAAGAAAAAAAATAGGCAAACAGTGGGAAAAAAAGCTTGTAATGTCCACTTTAATCACGTAGTTTATTTTGTTATTAAAGTAGATCATAAACTTCATCTTAAAATCGCTTAATTTACTAGTTTCTCAAGTCCCATCGTAACTAAAGTAGCACATTAAATGCTTTGTTTTGTATATGTTTTTCTATGTGCTCTATGTGTGTGAATCAATACATGCTTCTTAAATGGGCTTTCTCTTCCTCTGACAAGTCACAGAATCCATTATATCCCTGATATTACAGATCTCTGAATAATTTAAATACTAAGATGTATACTTGATATCATTTTCATGATGATAGGAATTAAAACATATTATTAAACATGGGAACACGGTGGCGCAGTGATAGTGACAAGCTGACGCCCTGTCCAGAGATTGTTCCTGCCTCACGAAAGATGCTTGCTGCGCTCTTAGTGACCTTCGATGAAATAATTTATTGCAGCAGTACTGTCTCTTTCAAACGTACTAACCCCCATTTCCTGTCCTTCCTTTTCTTTCTCCAGATACCCAATCACCACAGAATCAGCTCTGTAATAGATGTATAGCCATCTGTAAGCTGAGAATGCCGATTCTTCAAACTTTTATGGAACATTGAGATATCTTCATAGTACATGTTTAATTATTCTATCCATCTATCCATCCAGGGTTGCACCAGTCCCAGCAAGAATACAGCGTGAGGCAGGAACAATCCCTGAACGGGGTGCCAGGTTGTTGCTACCGCCGTCCACCGTGTCCTCACATGTTTAATTATTAACAATATAGATTATTTTGTAATGGCTGACCCCTTTACCCAGCCGTCAGCTACACCTCCAAGACCTGTGGCCTGGATAATTTACTGAGAAATAATCTATCAAGTCGTACTTCTAACCAATTAAACTTTTTCCCACAATCGACGGTGTAAATATAAGTACACAAAAAACTGGATGTAA
>JANRMT010062792.1:48477016-48499046 GCA_026402145.1 Polypterus bichir lapradei
TAGTCTATGTGACGGCTGTGATTGATTAATTAAGAACAGGTGTTTTCTAGGTTTGCGGCTGTGGTCTCCTTCCATCATCCGTCCTCCTTTACGGGGACGGCATTAACTGATACACATACAAACAGCAAACGGGAAAATGAAACGAGACGCACTCAGAACTGACATTTAACACTAACTATGTGGCCCCGCTACAATTTAAATGATGTTAACATTTTATATGTATAATGTAATAAACATATTCAGCTGCATTTCATCTTAAAAATGATATTGTCATCATATGTATATATGCACTTTATAAAGCGGCTCAGATTGTGCAATATTATAACTGTATCGCAAGTTTACAGTGAGGTAATTGTACTTATAAGTACAAACAGTTCTACCAGGAGCACTTGATGGACTGATTGAGTGCGTTTATTGTTCTTGGGATGAAACTGTTTCTGAACCACGAGGTCCACACAGGAAAGGCTCTGAAGCGTTTGTCGTATGAGAGCAGGTCAACAGACACTGCGCATGGCTGAGGCAGCATATGCTTGATGCTTTTTCCGATAATTCTTTTTCCAATCAACTGCTGTAGAGCTGTGATTCCACACTCAGATACAGTGGGATAAATACTTCGCGATGTGAGCTTGGAAATGGGCGTACACAACATTTTTGTATGTACGCACCATTTATACATGAGGCCCCTGCTGCTTTCCCAGTATGAATTTAAAAATCTCCATTGGGTCTGATAAGTTATGATCAATTAAAAACTGTGTGGTTATTTTTGCAGTGTTAGATGTTATCACCCATGTAGCTGAAGATCTGTACAGGTCTGCATTTAAAACACAATTAAAGTCTCAGGCCGTTATAATTTTATGAGTGTTCAAGTTAGGAATGGATGCAAATACGTTTTGGATGACATCTCTATCATCCACATTGGGTGTGTAGATATTTATCAAAACCACTATACAATTAAAAAAATTACCCATCACCATCACATATCTCCCTTCAGGAACAGATACTACATTAATTAAAATTCCCAAACCTCTAGTTTTCTTTCTATACCTGGAGTGGAATATTTGGCCAGTCCAATCTCTTTGCAACCGAAACTAATGCTTGCTGATTAAGTGAGTCTCCTGTAAAAATACCATCTTGGCATTTAGACCTGTTAGGTGAGAGAATACTTTCTTCCTTTTTAATTCGTGATTGAGACCTTTGACATTCCAGCTCACAAAGTTCGCTGTTTGGTCATAGAGACCTTCATAGAGCTTCTGTACTTTTGTTGTAATTTTATAATCTAAAATTAAGGGAATACATTATTACATATGATAGCTTTAATCTTAATGTCCAATATCACCAGGAGATAAGGCTATGAAGCCTCTTATTGTATTGGCTCTTACAATTGGGGATAAAAAAGATAGATCAGAAATAGCTTGCTCTCTTTCTCTCCACCCTTCAGAGGATATGTTAGATAAAGTCTACCAAATATTTAATCAAGGACAGCCTTGTCTAGAGCTTATTTAGATTTAAATTTGTGAAAAATGCTTGCTGCTGGAGTACAGTATATAGACCTAATCAATTTAATGTGCTTAAGAATTTGCCACAGGTAAGGCGATTTTAGAAGGCTGAAAACAGTCTTTGTATAAAGTTAAACAAACAGAAAGAAATGGGATGGCAAAGGTTACATCAAATGATGTACTGTGGAGCAAGCACAGTTGTTTTTACATAAAGCCAGTCTGGTTAGGATGTATCATTTCATGTTTTACAGTTGGCAGTCTTTCAGTTAGTATTTTGGCAAGGAGTTTTAAATCTGAATGTAGAAATAGTGGCCTACAACGTTAGAAATTCTATTATTTTTGTTTTGTTTAAGTACGACAAAGGTTAGTTCAGTATTGATTGTAAGGGTTACATACGAGTTTCTAATAGAAGACTGAAGCATCTAAAAGGTGAAGGAATAGCTAATTCCAGAAGGTTGAGAAAACCATCCAACCCTGGTTCTTTCCTAGATTTATGTCATCAGCAGCCCTTTTATCAGTTCTAGCAGCATAATCAGGGCTTCCAACAAGGTTTTATTTACAGTATTCTGATAGACATGAAAATTTTAGTTTGTCTGGGAAATCACTGGGAGCACAGAAGCTTACTCAACAGAAAACAGAAGTGGAAGATCATCAATATTGTAAACATTATTTTGACCATGTACGCAGTTGATTCCAAATGTAATAAGAAAGGATATGGAACTTTGTTTTCTTCTTTATTTTGTTTTGAACTATTTTCGATTTGAATTATAATTTATCATTGTCTAAAACCATCTGAAAGTGGCCTATTTCTTGTAAACATTCCTTTAGTATGTTCCATGTGCCCTGAAATCTAACATTTTGTATAGAAATGTTAGTTTTTATCACAGTACAGTTGCAATCAAGGTTGAAATACTACTCATACAGTGCTTTATTTTGTTCTCTTAGATTTTAAAATTATCATGGATGAAGTAGTTAGTGCCGCCTCCTCACAAGACAAGTGGATTGAGTCTGAATCGCCATGTGGAGTTTGTATTTTTTTCCCCATGTCTGCATTGAATTTCCCTGGGTATTCCTGTTTCCCTTATCATCTCAGATTAATTGCTGACTGTTATTTAACCCAGTGTGCACAACTTTGCAATGTGATGGATTGGCATTCTATCTAGTTTTGGTTCCTTCACTAAGTGGAGTTCAAGCCTTATGTCCCTGGTTGAAATTTAACCAACAGCTGACCTGAATGTAAATCAGGGTGAGAGTGACATCAGTCAAAGGGCTAAATAAAGCCTCTGGTCCTGAACACAACGATCTTGAAAAGATCTTATTGAGAAGAAGTTTGTCATTGATGTGGTAGGATAGGTATGGGAGGCATCACAGAGGAACGTTCTTTAGTCGTGCAGTGGACGAGCCTCCTCTGTAGTTAGGCAGCGTGGTAACCTTTATAAGTGGGCCCAGAGGTGCAGCAAGTTTGTTTTGTGCATTGTATTCACTTTTCATTATATAACCCAGACTTGCATTTATTTAAATAAACCTTTATTACTGTTTTTCTTGACTTACTGAATTCAGGGATAACTCATGTACCCCTCCCCCAATCATAATATTTTAAGGGTTAAATTGGATACAAGTAAAACTCATATCTCCTTGATTGATAACTGTTTAGAGAATATAAAAGTCTTTTGCAAATTCTGTCTGGATAATGGGTCAAATAGCCTAAAATCAGGATGTTTTGCATATTGTTTTGATTTGAGGCACTGATTAATTTGATTGAGTTTCCTGCTTTACTTCCTTAATTTCTTCAGAAAACAAAAAAGCCATTTTCTTAATATACAGTACTTTGAGCTATGGAGTAAAGATTTTCTTTCAAATAAAATTCAAGAGTCTACAATTTAAATGAGTGACAAATCTGTTGAATGAATGAGTATCTTGACAGTGAAAACATATTTGCAAAAAGTGCTCAAGGCTTTTAGTTGCCCTATGTATAGTGCTGCCATCTGTGGCTCGCGAATGTTTTCTAAAGCCTAAAAGTATGCTCTGTTTACCTAATAAGAAAACAATATCGTTTTTGAACACACTTCTGTGAACTCTTTTCAAACAGCTACCTTACAGGAAATTCTTTTTAATATAGCATAATATATCTTGAGTAGTAAGAAAATGCTTTTATTTTGTACAAGCAAGGAAAAAAAAAATAAACATTGCATAATCAACTTTTTATGTGTTGAATCTTTAGTTTCATGAACAACAGAGCTGTATAGACTATCATAGATAAGTGAACATATTCAAGATTAAAAATGTTTTTACACAGTTGTGTATTAAAATAAAAAAAAATCACTCCAAGTAAATGGTAACAGCACTTCAGTTTCTAATTTTATAATGGAGTTACAGGAACCACAGTGACATGGGGTTGGTACTACTGCTTCACATCTGCTTCACGATCTGAATTGGGCTGGTTCAAAAATTGAAGGATGATGGATTTACAATGTGAAGTGATGGAAAGCAGAAAAAATATTCTAGACCTCATATCTATATAATTCATATATTTTTTCCCTGGGGAAAAACATACACAGTATTTAAGCTGTAAATGTACTCACTTAGTACAGGGTCACAGAAAATCATAAAGTAGTTGTTCCTGCCAGCATCAGACATAAAACAGAAAGGAGTCTGAAAGAGGCACCATTCTATCATAGGGCACGTTGAGTAGCAAAGTGGTTTTCTTATACAAAGCAACGTAACCATTCAGGTCAGGTTTCAAAGTTTCTGTAGCTGACATTTATCTGAGTGCATTTATCCCAATTAAAACTATCCAAAATGTTTCCAGGGCAATATTAAAACTGTCAACATTGCAATCTAGCTCCATCCTCACTGGGTTTTGGGGAGCACAAAATTAACATTGTTTTGGATAAAAATCTTTGAATGCCCATCAGATTGCCTTGGTGTCACAATCACTCCTAACCTCTTTGAAAATATGGCAGGATCTAATCAATGACATTTTAGAATAATTTTCTGTATCAGGGAAAAGGATACTCTTCCTTCCTTTCTGCTTCTTGGCAGCCAAGATTTCTTGGCTGGCTTTCCTCTCTTTCTTTGGGGAGGAGGATGAATTTTGGTTTGTTTAGTTTGATTTGATTGTATGGATTGTTATTTGTTTTAATTAAAATTAATAAAAATAACAAAAAAAGACATTGACCTACTATGGTATTAGCATTTAGTTTTCAACCTAAACTATCCCAACATGTATATTCTATTTTTACACAGCAATTGTAGAGTCTGTCACAGTTTTTACTTTGGGGCCCAGCTATAGGTAGGCTCAGATCTGCCTGGCCCCATTAAAATTGAAGTCTTGACCATGTGATTTTTCAGGATTGTCTTGCATCTTCCTATGTGATTTTTTTACATTGCTGCTATTGTCACTGAAATCCTTAAAGTCCATAGGTTAATACATTTTTAAATGTTACTAAATTAACCCTATTGGTTTTACTGTGCCCTGGCAGCCACATCCTAATGTATTTTATACAAGAAAGCCATAGCATTCTTCACAAGCACAAGACAGTGAATAAAAATGAATATTGCAGGCTTGGACACAATCTGCAGGAAAGAAAATTAAAAAACTCGCCCAACCATCAGCTCTATCCATGTTCAACAAGTAAAGCACTCAACTTAAGATGATACAACTCTAAAGAATGACAATATTTAGAAAAGCATAACATTTTACCCCACCCCAGTTTCAGTTCACTTAATTCATAGACAGTGCTTCACCAGTTCTAGTGTTTTTTTTTTCTTTACAGTTTAAAAGATTTTGTCTTGTTGACATTTCTGCAATCTATCAGATAAAACTAAACAATACATTTTAGTTGACTTTCCCAAGTTTGGCCTTCTAGTTCTTGATTTTGACTTTTATTGATCCCTGGATTCAGCCTTTATCTCGGCTTTTGTTGACACTAGTAGTGGAGGAAGTACTCAAACAATTAACTTAAAAGTACAAATAAACAAGCAAAAATGTACTCTACTAAAAGTTGAAGTACCCCATTGACCTTTCTACTTAACTTGTAAATATATTTAAACTATTAACATAAAAGTTATGTTGCATGTATTTTATGCAGCAGCATAAGATGGCATTAGGTGTGCCTACTAAGTGTATATTTTGTTAAATACAAAAATTAGTACAGGTTGTGCCATTTTAAATCCTCACAGGAGGCACAGTGGTAGTGCTGCTGCTTTGCAGTAAGAAGATTGTGGGTTCACTTCCCGGCTCCTCCCTATGTGGATAGTGCTTTGAGTACTGAGAAAAGTGCTATATAAATGTAATGAATTATTATTATTATTTTAATTAAGATTGATGCAAATCATGCTACTGACAAGGCCGGAATAAGACCTCCATGGCCCCAGGGTTTCTAAACTCAAAAAAGGTCCACACCCAACCCTCACCGTCTTCACTACTCCCATTATGAGCATCACATATATCAATAACACATCACAGTCAATGAAGTAGAAGTCAGACCCCAAATAAATTTAGCAGTGGACAGCACTGAATTTTCAGATCAGCCGATTTGTGACTACTGTACAAGTAAAGCCCACTGTATTTTTGATTCACAGCAATTATGCTTAAGAGGGCATAAGCAACAAGCAACAGGGTGCTGTGTGATATTGTTTAGTATAAAGGCAGTTGTTAAACCACAGAGCTTTCCCTTGGAAGAGATGAACTTGACAGTTCCATAGATTGAACTTCAGCTGAAGTCATATCCTTAAAAATCACAGTGGAAAAAAAAAACAAAAACAAAAAAAGGTTGATATAACAATGCAATGATGGAGCACATTGGGATGAGAAGAGGAATACTGTGTAAAATTAAGTACTAAACAAACTGGAATTTCAATGAGCTTCTCCTCCAGTTCCACAGTGCGCATCACTTTCTTTCCTACTTCCTTGCCACTGCCATTCTTTTTCAATGTTCGTAGGCATCACATATAATGTTCTACTGGTTAAATTCTTACTGTGTTGCCTGATAACTTTTGCAGACACAAAATCTGTACCTATGAGTTGTGACCCTTATGACTTGTGTGAAAATTAATCAAGAATCACAGATAGTTGTAGTGTCTTTTCAAAAGTGTTATAACTGTGTTGATGGTGGTTTCACACATCACTATTGACTATAATGGACATATGCTGTGACTGTCTCTGATTTTCTTAAGATTATGTAAATGAAGGCTATGCCTGAAAATTATAGCAAAGGTTGATAATGTGGTGCTGGCCTAACCAAAGAAATCATTCACACTCCCTGTGGCTTTCCATTCAGCAGACATACACCTGTTAAATGCGACTCACCCAGTTCTTATATGTTGACATCCCCCTATGTCTGTTAAAGTCCCGCTTCTCTATCAAGGTCACTCTTGGGAGATGTCCATATTTCTGAAGACAATTGTGCTTTTTCATATCACAAATCTCCTATTCTGCTACAACATCTCTTTCAAAAAATTCAGCTTTCAAATTTTTTCAAGTAAGTGGGTCTTACAAAAAATTATTTCAGCATAATGGACCAACCAACAATAAAACAGAAGAAGGAAGTATAACACAGCACAGATAATTAAACAAAACAAACCAAGACTTTATCAAAAAGTGATAAAGAAAAAAAACATAAACAAAAAAGCTACATTTTATACTTTTACTAGCAAAATACCCACGCTTCGCAGCGGAGAAGTAGTGTGTTAAAGAAGGAAATAAAAAGAAAAGGAAACATTTTGAAAATAACGTAACATGATTGTCAAAGTAATTGTTTTGTGTATTTGGCGGCAGCGTCACGAAGTTGTTTTCGTCTAGCTGCATCAGAAAATGTACCACAACGTCTGACACCCCTCCTTTTTACTGTTTTCTCACAGCTTGGATTGCTGCCGTCATAATGTGTTTGAGTCTACATATATATATATATATATATATATATATATCTACATATACACATATATATATATATATATACATACCTATCTACATCATATATACACACACATACATACATACATACACACACACAAAAAGAAACGTCCCTTTTTCAGGACTGTGTATTTCAACAATAATGTTTTAAAAATCCAAATAACTTTACAGGTCTTCAATGTTTTCCATGCATATTCAATTAACCATAATCAATTAATTAACATGAACCTGTGGAATGGTCGTTAAGACCTTAACAGCTTACAGAAAGTAAGCATTTAAGGTCACAGTTCTAAAAACGCAGGACACTAAAGAGACTTGTCTACCGACTGTGAAAAACACCCAAAGAAAGATGCCCAGGGTCCCTGCTCATCTGCGTGAACGTGCATTAGGCATGCTGCAGGGAGGCATGAGGACTGCTGATGTGGCTAGGGCAATAAATTGCCATGTCCACACTTTAAGACGCCTAAGACAGCGCTACAGGGAGACAGGAAGGACAGCTGATCATCCTCGCAGTGGAAGACCACGTGTAACAACACATGCACAGGATCGGTACATCCGAATATCTGTCCGCAATAGGCTGAGAGAGGCTGGACTGAGGGCTTGCAGGCCTGTTGTAAGGCAGGTCCTTACCAGACATCACCAGCAACAACGCCGCCTATGGGCACAAACCCACCTTCGCTGGACCAGACAGGAGTGGCAAAAAGTGCGTGAGTTTCTGCATGACAGCAATGTCAGTGTTCTGCCATGGCCAGCGAAGAGCCCAGATCTCAATCCCATTGAGCACGTCTGGGACCTGTTGGATCGCAGGGTGAGGGCTAGGGCCATTCCCCCCAGAAATGTCCAGGAACTTGCAGGTGCCTTGGTGGAAAAGTGGGGTAACATCTCACAGCAAGAACTGACAAATCTGGTCCAGTCCATGAGGAGGAGATGCACTGCAGTACTTCAAGCAGCTGGTGGCCACACCAGATACTGACTGGTACTTTTGATTTTGAGCCTCCCTTCATTCAGGGACACATTGTGAAACATTTTTAGTTTATGTCTTATGGTGTTGACTCTTTTAGTGTTCATACAAATATTTACACATTAAGTCTACTGAAAGTAAAAACAGTTGAAAGTCAGGGGACGTTTCTTTTTTTGCTGAGTATATATATACATATATATACACACACACACATAAACATAAATATACATATACACACATATATACAGTATATATACATATACGTCTACATATATATACATATATATATATATATGTGCACAAAACCACGCTTTTATCAAGGCTTCCGTCGGGTAGTCTTTTGAAATGAAATTTTCCTCCAATCAGTCGTAGCAATTCTACGTAGTTTTCTTCCGACTGTTACATTTTTGTAGCTCTGATGTGTGCATCAATGTAATCAGTGTACCACGAAATCATGCATTGACAGAAGTTTCCCATTGCTTGGAATGGAAAGTGTGATTAAATGCATTATTTTTTAACGCGTTATGGAGTACATGCATCGAAGCTTCTCAGCTGTGCTTGTGCTAAGAAAAGGAAACATTTTAAAAATAACGTAACACGATTGTCAATGTAACCTTTTGTAAGTAGTGCCTGGAGGATTCAGAGTGTGGGGAAACTGTAGAGACAGCGTGTGTATTAACTTGTGGATTTTTCTGTGAGTATTTGGTGGCAGCGTCACAAAGTTGGTTCCGCAAGACTGCGTTAGCTGTGGAGCTCAGCTCACAGCGAAATGAGGAGAATGGGAGGGGAGATGATGACGTGACTCTCCCACCCGCCTTAACTGTCAATCCCCCCACAAAGACAGTCTCTCGGAATTTGCATAAGCACAGCCCTTAACCAGTAATTTTAACTTAGTTACAAAGTGATTAAAACTCTCATTTATATCCTGCGTCCTCTCATCAAACTTGTATCCCGCATTAGCCGTGGGCATGACAAACGCCAGCGGCAGCCTGTCTATGGACTTAATTTAAACTTTAGGTTTACACCGTGCTTTGTTTCCGAAGTAGTTGCACTCATGAATATGGTTCTATGTGTGACTCGCTCGCTTCTTATTGTTTTGCTGCCTTCTCAATTATATAATGCATGTTTTCTTCAGCGCTTTTTGGAGCTCTTCCTTGTTTTCTAAGTACTGCGTTGACAGTCAGTTCACGTGATTACGTGGGAGGCGTGATGATGTCACACGAAACTCCGCCCCCCACGGCCATCGAGCTCAACTCCATTACATGGATAAAAATATGTTCCATTTATGACCATTACGCGTAGAATTTCAAACTGAAACCTGCCCAGCTTTTGTAAGTAAGCTGTAAGGAATGAGCCTGCCAAATTTCAGCCTTCTACCTACACGGGAAGTTGGAGAATTAGTGATGAGTCAGTGAGTGAGGGCTTTGCCTTTTATTAGTATAGATATCAATGTGCATTGTCTTTTATTGGTATTATGTTGTTATTGTGGATTGTTCATGAAGTTGCTTGACTTTATGTGGCACATATTCACTTTAGTGTCCATTATGTAGATTGTCTATCCATCCATTATCCAACCCGTTATATCCTAACTACAGGGTCACAGGGGCTGCTTGAGCCAGTCCCAGCCAACACAGGGTGCAAGGCAGGAAGCAAACCCCGGGCAGGGCGCCAACCCACTGCAGGGCGCGCACACACACACCAAGCACACACTAGGGACAATTTAGAATCGCCAATGCACCTAACTGGCATGTCTTTGGACTGTGGGAGGAAACCGGAGCACCCGGATGAAAGCCACACAGGGAGGATGTATGACTGTTTATTTTATTATTTTGAGGTGTGTGCTTTTTAGCTATTTACAATTTGTCAATATTATTGCACTAGTTCACTCTAATCCTCATGATTATTAGAGACTGTTTGTTGATTTTGACACACTTGACATGTACTCCTGTCATAGTTGCTTTTTGTTGCCTAAAATGTTCTTGTGAAGTTAACCAATATGGAATGCACCTTTACTATTTTCATTTACATCTTCAGTGATAAGTTCCAATGCACCACACTAAAACTATTTATTCATGTTTCTGAGGTCAGAATTATCGGTTGCCCACCCAAGTTTTACATATACCAAACCTACTTTGCGGATTGTGGCTTTGCCTGCACTCCTCCAATAAAGAATATTTTTTCACACTTTCATGACCTTATGGTTCAGTTGGTACAATTCTGTTTCCATTCATCTTTCAGCATCAAGTATTCCACTTACTGCCAGTATAATGACAAAATAAAATGAACACACTCTTCTTGTCCAGGCTCAATAACACATGACTTCCTTTTTCCATTGCTGAAACATATTCAGCCTATTACTGTTGACTTACAAAGCGCTAAATTCCAGACTTCATTTTCTCACTGCTATTTGGCTTGGCTGGATTGGCTTACACCATCCTTCTGGCTATTATCAATTGCTTATAAAACTCCCTTCCAAGGTTTGTTCATAAATCAATTTTAATCTTCAAAATCCATCTCTGCTGCACTGTAATTTGATATGTTTGTGTTTAACTTATTTTCTTACTGATGTTTGAGTCAGTAAGAACCAATACCAATACTACCATGTTATTATTGACTTGACTGTGTTGTTTGTCCAGCCTTTGAGTCAACCAACATGTGCATATTATTTTTTTATTTTTGTAACCTCATTGCAGTGTTTGAAAAATTATTTTTTATTTATCATCTATTTAAATCTTGTATAGCCTAATGTTCTTTAGTTGAGTTAAACTTTATTCTTAAACACTTTGTAAAGCACCCTGCGATAATGAGCTTGGTGAAAGGCTTATTAAAATAAAGCTGGAGTGATTGTTGATGATGTGCACAAGCACCTTCTAGTCTAGTATTGGAAATAAAATCCCTTAATTTGTGGGCAGTCTTGGTGGTTTGGTATGAATGATCAACCGGAGTAGGAATCAGGGAAATGTCTACCATATTAGCCACACTTTTCTGGCTATTTACTTTCCAAATAATGAATTATATGTACAAAATGAGTTGTATGTTAGGCTGTCTCTTTTTTGTTTGTACCTTATATATTGTCATATTTTTCACCCTTGCCCCTAACAGAACACAGAAAAAGGTAATTACAGGTGATTTTTTGGCAGGCAGTATCTCTGCTCTGTATATTCTAAACTACTTACCTTGTGATTATTTTTGCCAGTTAATTAATTATTCAACTGAAATGCAGAAGAACACCAAGTACTGGAATCTTCTGAAAGTAATTTTTAGAATTATCGAAGAATAATTAGTAGTTTACGTTAAACGGTATCAGTGAAACGTGGGTTGGATGGGCATCGCGGCCAGGGGGGAGGAAGGAACCAGACCCAAGAGAGATGGCCAGAAGGGATGGATGAACAACCCATCAGTTATGAAAGACGGTGCAGGGGATGTGTTATCCATACCCCCTCCCCCCCCATCGATACTAGATGGTGCCCATTTGGGAACCAAATCCAGGCAAATCAGAGCTGGGAGGACATAGAGGAATACTCAACTGGAGGAGGGCAGTGTGGTGGTAAGAAGAAGATAGGTATTGTGGAGTGAAAGAGAGAGAACCTGTGTTTTTGTGTTTTTGTTACTTTCTGGAAGTGTGATAAATAAACCTTCCATTATGTGAACCCAGGACTCTTTGTGTGTTCGTGTTCGTGGTTTGGGACTCGCTGACGTCCCTGGTTCCATCCTTAATATACTGCAGCTTTCTTTGAATGGTAAATATTTTGTATATAAGGAGTAATAACTTAAAATCATGATGTGACATTGTATTGTCATTCAGTGTTAAACTTGTCTGAGTGTACAGCTCTACGTTGAACATGGTTTGGTGGAATGGCTGGTACCTCCCAGCTCTGAGAGACTGGGTTCAATACCAGCCCCAGTCACTGTATGTGTGAAGGTTGAACATTCCCCCCTAACTTTTTCACATCCCGGAGATGCACAGGGTATGATAACTAGTAAGTCTGACTTGGCCCAGTGGGAATGAGCACAAAAATGTGTTCTGCAAAGCACTGGTATTCTTAGCAAGGCTGGTTCCGGCCTTTTACTAGATGCTACCAAAATAACATCATTGTATAGCTTTAGCTTCAGCTCTTGTGAGTTATTTTAATATAACATCATGTCACACCATTTTCTAAGCTGGCTTAGCCAGAGTAGGGTTGTGGAGGGCTGGAGCCTATCCTAGGAAGCATAGGATGCAAGGTAGAAACAAACCCTGGCCAGTGTGCCACTCTATCACAGGATGAACACACCACACAATGGCCAATTTAGCAGCACCAATTGACCTAACCTGCATGTCTTTGGACTTTGGGAGAAACCCCATCCAGACATGGGGAGAAAATGAAAGCTCCATGTAGGGAGGATGTGGGACACGAACCCTGGTGTCCTTACTGCGAAGCAGCATTGCCACTACTGTGCCACTGTGCTGCCCTCTTTTAATTTAATGAATATTAATAATATTTTCTAAGCAAGTATCGTGTCGTACAACCACTTTAATAAAATGCATATTGCTCCATACCAGTTCTACTAATCTAAATTCCCTCTTTGCTCATAAATGTAGAGTATAACACTAATGGCTAAATCTTTGCATTTATTGCCACAAGTACAGAAATGTAAGCTGGTGCAATATTAGTATTGTGAAATAGTTGGTGATCACTGAAAAGTCAATTTTAATGGCTCAGCTTTCTGCACTCAGCAATTCAATTAGTGGATAGAGGCCAATGAAAATATTCACATTGCCACTCTCCTAAATGTTCTGTTAAAGTGTATTGGTACATCTCTTTTAGAAAATTAAGTGCTTTCCTCTCATGTCCCATTCTTTTATGCTTAATAACTGTAGATGTTTTATTGAATATTGGATAAGTGTTATAAAATAAATAAACTGCATCCATAAAATTCAAAACTATTATCCATGTACTTTTCAAGCTGTAGCCAATATATCAGTCCAATTTTTTATGCAGTACCAGTCACAAGTAATATCAAACCTAAGCATTCCAGATGGGAAATATTTTGCTACACATTTAGCACAAGCAGGTTAAATGGCCTGCTTGTGGTCCCACAGTAGAAACTAAAAGTGGCATTTTATAGCTTCAGCTCTAATGGCTTGGCTGGTGGGTCTTTTTGCATATTAAGCAGCAGAAAGGTAAGGTAGAGGCAGCAATAACAGGAATCACCTGAAAAAGCGATTCCTTTTTTCCCATAGAATTCAAAAGAAGGATGGATGTCAAACAGAAACATCAAAACCATTCTGTGCAATTCACTGAATAGGGATAAGAATGAATATTTGCACATGAACAGCTGCCAGAAAAGCCTCAGTCACTGAGATATATCAGATTTGCTCATTTATATGCCTGTAGTGTAGCAGTTGATATATTATATTTTTTTCTCAAGAACTGTAGATGGGCATAGAATACCAGAAATCAATTGCACACTCAACATTGGTTATAAATAATATTAGAAGCCATGTGCATTTCAGCAACATTTCTTCCAGGCTAAAACTGATTTTACTTTTGTTTGATGCTAAAAGATTCTGAAATTTCAAAAATTCATAAAAGGTTATTCTCCTTTATAATGATGTGTTAATGATGTACTTAACCTCCACAGCTAAATGCACATCTTATTCAGTTATGTACATGCTGAACCCTGTGTATCATTCTTTACGGCTTTAATGACCATGCTGTATTTTTGGCAGTAAAATGGTTACTGAGCATAGATTTTAATAAATTCATCACCACATGTAGGACTTACATACAGGAGAATATGGCACAATAGCAATTAAGACAAAAGAATAAAATTCATGAAAGAAAGGCGGTCTCCCTAAATAAAATGTTCTCTTTGTACCCCCATATATTAAATATAATAAAACAGACGCTGGCTTAATTTTTGCATTAAACATGGACAGACAAATAAATTAGGCAGACAAAAATATAAAGCGGATGGGTTGATCAGTAATTCCTAAGCTGTTCAAGTTTTCATTTTAAATCCTGGCAGACACACAGGTTTCCTGTATGACCTTAATGTGCCTTAGACCCGTCCTTCAGGTGGCATGTGGAAAATCCAAATTCATAAGTGATGCAGAGCTCATATTCTTCATCTGAAAATTGCTACTGAGAGCTCTTTAGGTACAAAATTGTTTGTGTAAATATGTACTTTAATAAAGTTAAACTGCCATGCAGAAGAAAATCTGTATTCAAGATACAGCCATCTCTATCAACAGCAATCAGAAACTGTGTCACTTTAATGCACTGTCTGAATGGTCAAAAGAAACGGTTAAAAAGATATGTGAATAATGTGATCTCTGACTTTCATGCAGAATGCTTCAGTGTATCTATGGCAACAAAAAGGCATTTTAAAATGAGTGAATAATAATGTTGCTTTGATTGTTTTGTATTACAATCTGCTATGTAGGATGCGGTCAGTTTATCAAGATGTTTACAAGGATAAAACCATAAGCTCATTTTGTTTTCAAAGCTCCAGAACTGATTATTTACTAAACCTCTTGCAATATATGAACAGTTACTTCAGTTTTTATATATGGTTCAGTTTCATCTTATAAGGAAATTAAGTGGACAAATACAAATAATCAACTTCTAATTTAAAAAATAAATTGTAATGTTTCAAAGTGCAGATGTTGATTTTTTTAATATAATTGTAGAACTGCATGCTAAAAAGTACAATGGGGCTTTCTTAAAATGACTGCTTGCCATGTGTTACTGGGTTCTACTCTTGGCAAGTGAACTTAACAGATGCCCATCGCAGGATGTGGTTAAAATGTATTCATAAACATAGGGCAAATTAAATCTACTGTTTGTATTTTTTTGTCAGAAAGCAAATTGTATGAAAAGCCAGAACCTTACCTCCCAGGTGATAAATTGCTATTCGTCTTGAGCCCATTCACCATGGAATCAGGTGTAATAAAAGAAGTAATAAAACACAATTTGGCATACATGGCACATTAGCTAGTGGATATTTTAAATTAATACCTAATGTGGTTTTTATTCTTTACGTTTTCAGTGATTTGAGAAGGAATTCATGGAATACAGTATAAATGGAAGCCAAAAGTGCTGGGAATGCCAGGTCAAGAAATCATGAATGTCATTAAGAAACAAAGCACTTTAAAAATGGAAGTGTCCATACAGTATATTGTAGGAATATCTAATAGGAAGACTTTTTACAGTCAAAACAGCATTAGGGATTACAAATCACGAGGTGTTGGGGTTTTCAGTAAAACTAATAGAGGTAGTTCTGGTCAGTTGAAGCATAAAATGGCATTTAGTTGTTAAATCTAATCGAATATATAAAGCCATGTGAGTATTTGTGTTTCTCCGCTATGCACATCCACACTATTGAACCTGTCTCCACCAAATTTTGCACAGATTTCCCATTTGTGCAGGACAAGACCATAAGCTATGTATCATTCCAAAAATGTATGTAGTGTCTGCGCTGTACTTAATTTCCATACAGGCAGACAGGTACCCCTGGTAGTTAATAGATACATAATTGTTAAGAGGTTCATTTTACTGAAGCACACAAAATAGGTCGTAGCCTGTAGATCAGGCATATCAAACACACGGCCCCCACATGCAGCCCACAACAGAAATCTGTGTGGCCTGCATGACAGATCCTAGTTGGCACTAAACTTGTACAAAATGATTACTATCGTTTGAGATTGAATCATTCTGCATCTTCGGCGTTACTTATTGACTTTTCTTACTTCTGCTTTCTGACAAAAGTGTGTTTTCCCATGGCATTACGATACTGGAAACGTCATCTGCTAGTATAGCCACGAACCATGACCAAAGTTAATGAGCCACGACGTCGCAACTGAAGTGCTAGGCTGCAGCAGCCTGGCGCAGGGGCGGCCATAGGCATCTGCAAACTGTGCACCTGCACAGGGCCGTCAAATCCCAGGGGCCGCCACGCTAATATATATTGAATATAAAACAGAAAGAGAAAATAATGAGACAGCTGACGGCAATGTGGCCGAAAAACATTGTGTTTCTTGTTAATTAGTACGCTGTATTTACTAATGTCACTAGAGTCAGAGCAGTAAGCTATATGTAGTATTATAACGTTCTGCCGTAATGAGAATATCATGGGCCGCCACTTGGTTTTCAAGTTACGGACACACGCATCTAGAAGCGTGTCATTAGCACGAGGCGGCTATGCAGTTTCCGCTACGGACGTGGCCATCCGCCGTGCATAAGATACCATATTGATATTGGCCACACATTCTTTCTCTGCCCAGGGCTGCCACGAGTCTAGAGCCGCACCTGCGCAGGCTACACTACTGGCTGGGCTGCTGAGACTGGCCACTGGGCTGAACTGACCATCACGAGTAGTAATAGCTCGCATATTTTCATGTTTTTTTTGCTCTAGTTTTATGTAATTTTGTGGTAGTATTGTAACGAAGTTAGTGCAGACTATAGCTGAAGATCTGATGTGGACGCGCGAAGTTGGTGAGTTGTTTATTAACAAATTTTTGTGATTTTGAGTTTATAAAATTAGTGTAGGTCAGCGAGCTTTTTGCATATCGGCTTATTTTACAATATAAACTTTGAAGTAAACTTAGTAAAGTAAAATTTGATTTTTGGAGGATTCTTATTCCAACTTGAATTACTGAGCAATGAATTCAGTGTCCGTTTTCGTGATTTCAGTTCACACTAACAGGACTTTGCACTGTTCTCTTACAACGTTGAGAATGCGCCTGAGAATATCCAAATGGAATTGATTGAACTGCAGTCAGATTCTATTCTGATAGCAAAATACAATGAAGTTGGTGTGCCAGGCATGTATGCTTACCTGCCACCCTCGTATGTGCAGATCCGTAAGTTGGCATCGAGAGTACTGTCTATGTTCAGAAGCACTTATCTTTGTAAGCAATTGTTTTTGTTAAAGAAAGCTACCAAAACCCCACATCGCTCAAGACTTACTGTCGAGCACCTTTCATCCCTCATAAAAGTTGCAGCTGCACAAGATTTCAAGCCTGATATTGACGAACTGGTTACTAACAAGAGATGCCAAGTGTCGGGACAAAAGAAATAGATCTCACACTGTAAGACATCTATAAAAGCAATGAAAATAACATAATAAATATAATATAATAATATAAGGACCTAGCTAAGAGGCTAAGACTCTAATTGTATGCTGAGATTGTATGGAAATAAATTGCTTTTCTTTAAACTTTAAGTGTTACATTTTTTAAAGTTTTCAGTATTGGAAAGAAAGCTACAGTAACTTTGTATAATAGTATAATAGTATTTGTTACAGTGCGGCCCACTGACACACGTATGGCAGTCAAAGCAGCCCACCAATGGTAGTGAGTTTGACATGCCTGCTGTAGTTGAAACCATACTACTACAGATTTCTCTGACTCACACTCGATTAACTGCTTGTCTTTTTAAAATTAATATGGCTTTTTCAAATGAATGCCCACACTAGCTGATGGAAAGATAATAACATAAGTATGATAAAAATATCTTCAGAATTTGATTAATACAGAAACACAGTGGTTAACATGAAGACCTCACTGCTTAAGGGGCTTGAATTCATTTTGCAGCAGCACTGTCTCTCTGTGTGTACCCTGCACCTTTTCCACCTCTTTTTCCCTCCTGATATTGCAGTTTGTTCCTACATCCCAAATTTGTAGGTTAGTCATCAACACTAAACTGCAATTATATGAATGAATGTGGATGTGTAAGAGAGTGTCACAAGCTTTCTAATCTCCTGGTGATTCTTGACTTGATGTCCTTCTTATGCTGATGACTCTCGTGTGTATATCATTTTTCAATAATGAAATAAGTGATAGTTCTTTTAGTGAGATATTTAATAAACTGTTTCATTTAGGTGTACTTCATTTTAATTACTTCCTTTAACTGAGGTCAAAATCAATTGGTGTCCATTTTATGGCCATTCTTCACGTCTTTTGGGGAAGAACTAATGGTTACATCCGAATAGAGCTTTTGGTAGATGCAGGGAGTGAAGTGTCCACCTGTTTCTTTGTAATTCTGGACGTCCCAGACCTAGAAGAGTGCAACAAGCCCTGTCTCATCCCTAGTTTCCACCCCTTCTGTGTCTGAACTATATAACATGGCTGAAATATACTTCTCGATGACAGGACTACAGCAAAAGGCTGTACCACTACACATCCAGAAGTGTTTATATTTAAATGACAAAGTGGTGCCTGCAGTAAATGGTATTTTTCTGATCTTGGATGCAAAAACTCCTTCATCTCTCTTGTTTTTATATTTCCACAGGCACCCTTATCTTTGGAGAATGAACTTTGGTTTGGCTTAAGTTACACAGTATTTAGGCATTATCTTAGACAAATATCTAACTTGCATTTATTACATTTCAGTCAGTTAGAGATTGGCTTGGTAACTGATGAATGTGAAATTATTATGGAAGAACCATTAACCAAATCACGCAATGGCTTTGAAACAAAAAGTTGTAAAGACAGCTTTAGAACAAACTAAAACTGAACGATTAGCTGAATCAAGCGAAAGTGATGTCAATGTGAATTACTCAACAGATGTTGAAATGGATGGTGAAAATAATACATACAGTATTGTAAGACCAAACCACCAACATCAGATTGTGAATATGGATGCATGAAGGTCTATCATGGTTTAAGCAGGTGCATGGCAAAAAGTGGAAGGACAAGAAAGACATTAGCTCTCTAATGTGTCAGTGGAAATGTGGAAGTCACTTACCCTTGCGTTGTAGTAGCTTACAATTACACAATGGGCATGCAGCTCAGGCACTGGCATTCTACCTTCTCATAAGCAAGCAACAGAAAAAATATAAGAAAGTGCACAAAGAAACACACTTCTATTTTTCTTATTGTGATGTTGGGCTGTGTGTTGGTGACTGTTTTAAAACATTTTACACAAATGATGTACACTAAATCTGCATCAGTACAGCAGTGGAGAATAGGCATACTTTTCCTACTGTATTTATGGTGACATTTTGTTAGTTTTTTGTTACACATAATACATTTTTTCCTTGTTGAAAAAAATGTAACATTTTTGGTTCATTTTTCAGGGCTAAACATAAGGTGGCTACATATGCTGTTTTAGTAGCCCTGAAAAATTGTACAACTCTGAGATTATTCATATATAGGTAGCAGACAGGATGCCCACAATCCTGTGCAAAATTCAAACCCTGAAAGCACTTCTAGTGGTGTAACTGCGATTGAGACAGCTTTTCTCTTTTTCTCTTGCACAGTGTGTCATTCTCTCTCTGCTCTTGCTCATGGTCACTACTCCTGGCATTTTTTTGAGCTGCATCACATACCCCCCATATTCTTCACTAACCAACAGGTTTAGAATCACTCATTTATAGATCCAACACCCATTTCCAGTCATGTGGGCTTCGCATTTGACATTACGTAGGTGGACAAGGAAGTTGTTGTGCTCATACTATTTAAGTTTTTGGATTCCGTTTCTTAAGAAGCAAACTAGCTTCTTAACAATAGTTGGGGGTAATTAGACTAGTTAGTATATAGACCTTTTTCTTTTTTGTTTTCTTTCTTTTGATTCTTGCTTTTATGTTTTGGCTTTGAAGATCAGTTTTTCTTCTCCTGGGGCCTCATGTATAATGCCGTGCTTAGAACTCGCACTATAACATGGCGTAAGCACAAAAGCCAAAATGTGCTTACGCACAGAAAAATTCAGATGCAGGAATCTGTGCGTACTCCAACTTCCACGTTCTTCCGCTACATAAATCCCGATCAGCGTGAAAAGTAACGCTCGTGCACGCGCTTTATGTAACTCCTCCCAGAATTACGCCTCTTTGAATATGCAAATCAATATAAATCGCCCTTAAGCTCAGCCTTCTGTGAAAAGACAATGGGAAAAGCACGAGGGAAAATATAAGAATTTCAGCGAATACCAAGTGGAGGCAAAGGAAAAACATACAATTTGTTTAATCAAACCGTGGTATAATCAACAAAAGGAAGTTGATCGAGTGACATAGCGTATTGGAGAAACTTGAAAGCTCATGTTCACAAAATCGCACAGTGCCGGAAATAAAAAAACAAGTCACATATCAAAGTCGCCGTGAAAAGGTGAGTTGTAGCCCACTGTCTGAGTGTCATATGAAAGCTTATTAGGGTACAGAGAAAAAAAAGGCACACAGTGGGGAAAAAGCACGAAATGCCAACTTCAATCTCGAAATTTCCACTTTAATCATGTAGTTTATTTTGTCATTAAAGTAGAACATCATAAACTTCATCTTAAAATCGTTTAATTAACCAGTTTCTCAAATCACATCGTAATTAAAGTAGCACGTTAAATGCTTTGTTTTGTATGTGATCTTCTATGTGCTCTATGTGTGTGAATCATTACTTGCTTCTTAAACGGACTCTCTTCCTCCGACTGGACATAGAATCCAATACATTCGTGATATTACAGCTCTCTGAATAACTAAAATACTGAGATGTATACATTATATTATTTTCATGATGATAGGAGTTAAAGCACGTTATTAAACATGGGTTTCACGGCGCAGTGATTGTGTGCGACCTTTGATGAAATAATTTATTGCAGCAGTACTCAGGGGCGGCTCTAGGCTCATGGTGGCCCTGGGCAGAGAAAGAATCGGTGGCCCCTTCACCCGCCGATGTCAATATGGTATCTTATGCACGGTGGATGGCCACGTCCGTTGCGGACACTGCATAGCCACCTCGTGCTCATGACACAAGCATTTAATTTTTGCCGAAATTTGTCGCTGCGTTTTTAGCTGTGTTGTTATTTTGTCTTTCTGTTTTATATTCAACTAGCAAAATACCCGCGCTTCGCAGCGGAGAAGTAGTGTGTTAAAGAAGCAATGAAAAAGAAAAGGAAACATTTTGAAAATAACGTAACATGATTGTCAATGTAATTGTTTTGTCACTGTTGTGAGTGATGAGTGTTGCTGTCATATATATATATACAGTATACTAGCAAAATACCCGCGCTTCGCAGCGGCGAAGTACTGCATTAAAATTTTTATTAAGAAGAAAATTTAACCTTTTTAAACTGAGGGAAAATATGCCAATAATTATTTGTTAAGGATCTCTTTGTATACCACATTGTGAGTTCGGCCATCCGGTTGTAACATGACCAAACTGTGCGCTGAGCTTACTCTTGAGCATGCAACTTAGAGTTGGCCATGTGAACAGTAATCTTGTCTCAAATCTCACAGCTTGGATTGCTGCTGTCATAATCAGTTTGAGGTTCATGGTTTGTTTCAATTACGACAGTATTTGCAGGACTTGTGTTGAAGTGACATTCGGCATCTGTCAAGCGTTGTAAGCTTACAACCGGTTTCATCGATAACTTCACATGCAGCTTTTGAGAGTTTAAACATTCATAAACATCAAAGTGTCCACTACTGAAATCGTCACCTGTGAATGTAAGATGTTTAAGAGGCATTGGCGGTTGTCGAAAGGTGTAAAATATTTGGCCATTTCGGTACACTTGAAAGCACCAACCGAACAATTCAGCGGCAGCCATCAACTCACATGCAGAACCATAGGTGAAGGGCTTAAGCATTTCACTCTTCTAGTGCTCCTGTGTAGTATAATTATCTCCTGTACCGTCATCAGTCCACACCTTGAACCTGTCCCAGTCATTCAATACATAAGACACAATGTTC
>JANRMT010062792.1:48504046-48570140 GCA_026402145.1 Polypterus bichir lapradei
TTGCTATTGGATTGCCGCTGACGGACGGCCTTATATGGGCAGGCACTAAATTACAAACGCCAGCGGCAGCCTGTCTATGAACTTAATTTAAAGTGTAGGTTTACTCTGTGCTTTGTTTCCAAAGTAGCAGAACTCATGAATATGGTTGTATATATCACTCGCTCGCTTCTTATTGTTTCGCTGCCTTCTCAATTATATAATGCATGTTTTCTTCAGCGCTTTTTGGGGCTCTTCCTGGTTTTCTACGTACTGCGTGATTACGTGGGAGGCGTGATGATGTCAAACTCCGCCCCCACGGGTTTCAAGCTCATCTCCATTACAGTAAATGGAGAAAAACAACTTCCAGTTATGACTATTACGCGTAGAATTTCGAAATGAAACCTGCCCAACTTTTGTAAGGAAGCTGTAAGGAATAAGCCTGCCAAATTTCAGCCTTCTACCTACACGGGAAGTTGGAGAATTAGTGATGAGTGAGTGAGTGAGTGAGTGAGTGAGGGCTTTGCCTTTTATTAGTATAGATATATATTGGCGTAGCTGCCCCTGCAGTCCTTGTTTTTCTCTGTAATAGACGTTAAGCCATCTGTAAGCTTAGAGCGCCGATTCTTCAAACCGTTTAAGGAACATTGAAATATTTTCGTAGTACATGTTTAATTACTGTATCCTTCATGTCAGTCCCAGTGAAGAATATAGATTATTTAAATGAAGTTAAAGTTTTATCTGTATAATGTAATAAACATATTTTGCTGCATTTCATCTTAAAAATGATATTGTCATCATATGTAAATACGCACTTTATAAAGTGGCTCAGGTTGTGCAATATTATAACTGTAGTGCAAGTTTACAGTGGGGTGATTGTACTTATAAGTACAAACAGTTCTACAAGGAGCAATTGATTGAGTGCGTTTAAAGTTCTTGGGATGAAACTGTTTCTGAACCGCGAGGTCCGTACAGGAAAGGCTTTGAAACGTTTTGTCGTGGCTTAGGTAGCGTGTGCTTAATGCTGTATATCGATAATTCTCTTTCCGCTCAGCTGCTGCTGTGATTCACACTCAGATACAGTGATATAAATACTCCGAGTGGTGCAGTGAGAGTAATACAGAAAAAGGTGATCCGCTGTGGCAACTCTTAATGGGAGCAGCTGAAAGAAGAAGAAGAAGGTGCAGTGAGAGTAACAACGCTAAAGCAGTTATGGTATTTGGAATACTATGGCTATTCCCTGGACCATTATAATGTTACAATTAATTACAATCAGATGCATTACACTAATAAACAATATGTGGTTAGTTTCAGTGTATTTATAAAGCCGCGTCAGGAAAATAAGGAGTAACCACACAGGAACAGTAGCACTGCTTTGACGCTGGGTGCCGCCAGTCTGTAAAACCGAGCGGAGAACTTGCGTACGCCAGGGCATGAGGTACCGTGGAAAAGTGCGTGGCTTTACGCCAAGTGTAGGTTTTATACATCGTGATTTGAACGTGGAAACAGGAGTACGCAACATTTCTGTGCGTACGCACCGTTTATACATGAGGCCCCTGGTCTTCTCTGCTATCTTCCACTTGCATGTTCTAAACAAATTATAAGTCAGAGAGCCCACTCACATAGTCACTCACACTTATTTTAGAATTGCCAATGAACCGAACATGATCGTGGGAATGTAGATCAAAAGCAGAGTACCTAGAGAAGATAAATACATAGGGAACTCCAAACAGACAGCAACCAGACAGCAAAAGTTGAATCCAGGAAATACTGCCTCATCAATTTGATTTCTCTGTCTTAGAAGTATACTGTAGCAAAATTAAGGTGTGCTTTACTCTAAAGAGTTTAGAAAACCTAGTTCATACTTTGCATTTGGTAGAACTGACAAGTATTAATCTGAACACATTTGTATTATTCCACTATGGTTAGTTCCACATTTTACTGCATTTAAGAATTAGAAACATTAATTATGAATCTGTAACTCTAATCCTCAAATCTGGCTTCAGTATTTAACATCATTTTTCTGATGTACGAAGCTGCATTAAACAAGATATCTTCTTATATAATACGCTACTGTGGCTGTCCATTTGTCCGTCCAGGATTTTAAATCACCTGTAGCTTTCAAACCGTTTCACCTATTGACCTGAAATTTGGTACAAATATACTATGTGATGTCTACTATCCACTTTCGGATAGATGATCGACCTCCAAGGTAATTAATTCCTCTTTTTATTTTTATTTTATTTTATTGTAGAATCAACTCTCAGCAGTGGTCAGCAGAGCAGTCGTGCAGCGCATGCATATGGGTGCCGTTCTCATCCCTACCATCTTCACTGCAACTTACCCTGCCTCTTCATATCTTAAGTCATTCTTGAGGCAGATTGAAGACTTAAGTGCCAGCTTAAGTGAAAAATTAAACTGCAACACAAACACTGACTTAATCAGTTTTAAAGTAGAAAGATGCCAACAAAAGAAGAGAAGGAGCGGGCCGCTAGGGTGGAGAAAAGAAGAGCTGCTGAGGAAGCAGCAAGCATATCAACCTCTGAGCAAATGAATGCTAAACATACAAAGAAAGAGTCTGAAAACTATGAATGCTCAAGACAAGTGTATTCACTGCACGTTATCATGCAGTGCGCCGTTACTGGTCATTTTAATGTTTATGAAATATATAACATTTATATATACCATACATAAGCAATAACTATTAAACAAAGCAGTTTGCATAATTGTAAAGACATGATTAAAGTCATGGGCTTTTTTTCAGTGTTTAATGATTAAAGTTTTCAGTTGCTAAAAATTATAAATGTGCCTTCATTGGAATCATTGCAATTTGTGGCTATGATGACTGCACATAAGGTTTACCATGTTATTCTTTTAAGGATAAAATTTAAACTCTAGACTAATCGGGTTTGAGAATTGTGTGTTAAATTATTTTAAGGAATTTTTTATGTTATGATAGAAAAACAATGCCATGTTGGCCAGGGTTGTTTTTAATAGATAGCTTTTGGGTAGGAAAGGGTGGACCACTGAGGTGATGTTTTTCACACCATATGTTTGCATTAGAGGGAGGTATACAATTCTGTACCCTCTCCGCTGGCTCATTCATTTGTCTAATTTACACCATATAATATGTAGGAGGCTGCCCAGCTGCCAAGTGGTAGTCAGGAACAGATGTATAATCAGAATGAGACAGAACAGAATGCAGACCATGCAAGAACCAGGCAGAGAATTTGTACTGGCAAATGGAGAGCTATTCTGCATGAATGACAGAGACTGCGAGTGGTGGTTGGGTCCAGCCATTATAGTGCATTACCTGGTAGGAACGTCATTGAGATAGAGGTTATGTCACTCCTGAAGCATTCTCTACAAATGCTAGTACATAAGCAACCCAGCATATTTTAAGGATGCCCAACTGACAGACCAAGAGCAACACCTTTGGCATTTTAGTGTTGTAGCTAAGATATTGGATTTGGTTTTGCCAGTTTAGTCCCAGCCACTTACCCACTTTGAACATTTGTAAATCACTTAATCTGCATGTGCTCTAGCTGTAAAAAATGTATGTACATAAAGGGGTACTTTGGCATAAGCCAAATACTGTATAAAAAAGAAATAACTGGGAAGCAGCTAACAAAAAGTAAATATAAAGACACCATATATGTTACCATTTACCTTGGGGATAGTAGAAGAAACTGTGAAAATTGCAGGATCCCAGCAATAGCCTATTATAGAGTACCTTTGACCACTGGTTATTCCCAGGGTTGTCTTTAGAAGAAATCCAGCAATGGTGTTAAAAGAATGCTCCAGTCTAGTCTACCGGCAAATCAAAACAATCTGGGCAAAAGTTAACTGTTAGGAAAAAAGAAAGGCTTGGGTCTAGAGAGAGTGATAAAGATAGATAACAGTTAAAATTGCTTATTGTGATTTTTTAGCTTGTATGAAAGTGGAGAAACAAAGTATTTATTGTGACGGGCGGCCACGGCCATTACCTCGCTGGGACAGCAACTGAATGCAAGGACCGGCAGGGAGAGCATCGGCAGCGCAGTACTTTCCCCAGAACACTAGAGGGCTGCCCTCCTGGGCGGCTTTGGCACCACGGATTCCCTCAGGGCATGCTGGAACTTGGAGTTTGTTGGGCTCCATGGCAGCCACCAGGGGGAACTGCAGAGCCCTATACTGGGCTCTTACCACACCTGGGAGTGATTCCAGGTAGCACTGATGAGCTACCAGGAGCTCTCCTAGGTGCGGAGTAAAAGGAGCTGCCTCACTCCATTCGAGGAGACAGATTCGGGAGGAAGAAGGACGAAGCTTGCAAGGTAGAAGTGGAGGCGGAAGGACTGTGAATTGGCAGCTGAAGATAGGACTGTGTTGTGGTGCTGTACTTTAGGGGAGCGAAGAAGAAAGGTTTTCCCAGCTGTGAATAAATGCGTTTTGTGTGGCAATTCGTGTCTCGGCCTGTCTGTGACAGGTTAGGACAGCTGTACACGCCCTGGTATTCCACACTAGCTATATAGCCTTTAGTGTCCTTTATCTATCTATCTATCTATCTATCTATCTTCTTAGTGTAGTTGCCTGTAAAGTGAGGCTCAGGTAGACATCACAATTTACTTTTGATATTATTATGTCTGTTCCCCCTTGAGTCATCCTTCAAATGGATAAAAACATACAACAGCATTTTAATATATTTTTTATCTTTTTTACTAGAAAGTCTATTATTTATTTATTAAAAAACTAAATTTAAAATAAACTATTACTCTGTAAAAGAAAATATGATAAAAATATAACAGACAACAGATTAATGAAAAACACCAGAACCCTGACTGCACATCAAACAGCATCCAAAATTAACCCCCTCAACCATTTATAAGTCAGTAAAATAGGTCTTAGAGTGTCAGAGGGGTTTAACACATCAGTGAACAAATGATCTAACAGACAAGATACAGAAAAAGTAAAGAAAAGTGCCACTGGAAGCACATAAAGAAAGTATAGACAAAGAAGGAAAGAAAAGAAAAATAACAAACTCTATCCAGAGGGTAGATACCATGGCTGTATCTCATGGTAAGTTAACAGTCTTGGGTTTGACCATAATAGAAGACTAATCCCAGATAGTAACGATTTTAGCTGTGGCTTTGTGAATTTGTTCTGCTGAGCATTTGACATAGACTAGTCTGTAGAATGAGGTCTACCAATGGTATAGGTTAACCAGTTCTAAAGATTTCCAACTGTTTTCCAAAATCATTTGGTAGCAATACCTAAAGCAAAACCCTTTATGTTAACAGATGAACAATTGAAACATTAATGTATCTATTAACATAAAAATATGGGAAATAATGGGAAAGATGATGATAAAACGTGACACACTGAGACCAAAAGGAGAAAATAGCAGAATATGATTAAAAATATATAAGAAACTTCAAAGTTGTTTAGGGATGCATTAGTAAAAGTATGAGACTGGAGTCAATTTTCATAGCATATCACCTTTGAGGAGTTAAATACAACCTACAAAACAGTTACAATTTCATAAATTTTAGAAAAAAGTTCAATATTTTTAAAAATGGGGTCTCAAGAATAGTATGAAAAGAGGAAAGATCATAACTCCAGCTTTGAGGGAGAAGAAAAGGTTCAGAAAATAATTAACACAATTAAGAGAATGTGGAGGAAACCAGTTTAGCAAAGCGAACAAGAGAGAAGTGAGAAATTTGTAAAGAAAATCAACAGGCAATATTGAGTTTACAAGAAAGACTACAAAACTTTAGAACATAGCAACATTGCAAATAAAAAAGAAACAAGAGGTTTGACATATGTTGATATGAAGTCCCAGTTTTTCAAAAATGTCCCCTAATCTTCTGTTATCTTGTGCACAGGTGTCCAACTGCTCGATATTCAAAGAATGATTCATAAAAATGTGGGATTTCTTGTGGCTTTTGGGAATGACAACCCATCATTTTCTTCTTTAGATGTCAAATGTGAAATGTATGCAATAAGATCAATCCCAGAATGTGTTTTGCTGACTTAAGTTTGAGGCTAGCAAAGGGGATTTTTATTAGTTCATAAGAAGTGCCTATGGCCTTCTTAAGTGAAAGTCAGTCAGAAGACATTGAAAGGCTAAGCTAGTTTCTAGCGGAACAATAATGAATGCCCAATAAAAGGCTCTCTGTCAGGAAGAGAAATTCCAGCATTTTTCTCTGCTCCAAAAGAATAATATATTTAACTTGGATCTCTACTTGCTTTAAAGAAACTTAGAAATGAGAGATTTTCACATCAGATGAGTTTGACACATAGAACTGATAAGATTAAAACAAATGACCATGTTAATTTTGACAGATGTTAAGAATGATTGAAAAAGTATCCATCCAAATATGCCCATGATGTGTGGTGGGGGTCTCTTTGCCTCATTGAAGGTGCAATACTAATTTATATGAGCTTTTGTATTTAGTGACACAGACATTTCAACTATTGAAATGCTTGAATTGCTTAGAAAAAAAAAAACTAACGGGAGTAAATTATATCAGTTTACATTATTAATTCAAAGTCAGATATGAACTCAAATAAGGACAATAGGCTCAAAATATGAACCTATCAAACCAACTAATAGTAATAAAATAACCTAATAAAATAAGTTTACAGACTATATTGAGTTCTGTGTCAACACAGTGGTACCCACAAAGACTATGTGTTACTTTCCAAACAACAAGCCCTGGATTACTAAGGAGCTAAATGGTCTCCCTGAACAAGGAAATGAGAGCATTTAAATCCAGTAACAAAGAGGCTCTGAAGGACGTTCAGAGTTTGCTAAAGAAAAAGTTGAGAGAATGAAAGGAAACTAAAAAGCTAAAATAGAAAACAAAACTCACTTGGAATATCATGGAGGATGTCTGTTATAGACTGAGTATAATGGACTATTTATTGATTGATCCTTTTAACACTAGAATCCCTGAAGCCTACGAAAAACCTTATAATTCCGGCCCAACTTAAATCCCTTCACACCTCTCCATTAGTATCTTTTGTTTTGTAAATGTATTGATCAGCACAAGCAGCAAGCAGCCTGCTGTCACATTCTCCCCCCTCCTCCCTCCCACCTAATGGAGCTCAACTCGGGCGAAAGTTCTCCCAGTTCAAGAGTCCTTATCTGCATGTGAGGTGCATGGAGTTGTATAAGGTAAATAATACAGCATATCGCTATTTGGAATACATGCATTTCATGTGTGTTCTGTGCCTACAAAGATCTGGGTAAGTGTACGATGAAAGGAAATGCTGAACTTAAATACCTAAAACAGAAACATTTTCCATGTTATACTAATAATGACGTGAAGTGTATAATGTGTGAAGACTTTAGTCCAAATATCAAATAAACATGTGCGCTTTTATTCAAGGATATAACCAAAAAAAAAGCATTTGATTTACATGTTGCTGTCAATTAGTTAAAAACTCAAGCTCAAATGTCAATTGACAAGAAGTTGATAGTACTCTTGAAGAGTGCAGAGGTAGGAACTGCTGCCTTATAATTCTAAGGTACCGGGTTTGAGACCGGGCGCTCTACGTTTTGAGTAGTGGGCTGCTATTATTATTGTTATTACTATAATATGCGTATAATAAAAACATACATTTGATTTGAGTCTGTAACACCCGGTGTAAATTTTGGCTACTTGTAAAAGTTAGTGCTTTTTTTTTATTATTCAGTTTTATTCTCTCAGTGACGTTCATGTAGTACAATGAACTTGTCTCTCCCTCCGTGAGTTGATTCCGTTTATCTCCATTCTTTTCACAAGAGCTGCTGTAAGACCTGAGTAATGTAAGCTGGGAAGACATAGGATTTAAAAGGATGCACCGGGTCTTGGGAATTTTAAGGAATAGCTTCATGCCTGGGATCTTAACCTCATTTTTGTGGATTATTCATTTGACTTGACTTTAACCTCCACATTAGCACATGGATTTTTATGGATGATTTATTTGAAGAAGAATTCAATGCACTTCACTGGTTGAACACAGTTTGGTTTATTTGATTTTAATAAAAGCATTACAGTGATCCCTCACTATATCGCGCTTCGACTTTCGCGGCTTCACTCCATCGCAGATTTTAAATGTAAGCATATCTAAATATATATCACGGATTTTTTCGCTGGTTCGCGGATTTCTGCTGACAATGGGTCTTTTAATTTATGGTACATGCTTCCTCAGTTGGTTTGCCCAGTTGATTTCATACAAGGGACGCTATTGGTGGATGGCTGAGAAGCTACCCAATCAAAGCACGTATTACATATTAAATAAAACTCCTCAATGATATACAATGTGCTTCCCGCACGGTGCTTCGTATACTTGAAAGCCTGAACAGCACGTATTGATTTTTGATTGTTTGCTTTTTCTCTCTCACTCTCTCTGACATTCTCTGCTCCTGACGGAGGGGGTGTGAGCAGAGGGGCTGTTCGGACACTGGCCTAGAGCATAGGTAAATGCTCCTCTAAAAAATGCTGAAAGACTAAATCAATTTATCGCGGTAGAGTCTGGAACGGATTAACCACGATAAACGAGGGTTTACTGTAATCACTTTTGTACCTACTTCTTGCTGCATTTTTGTGTTCTCATTGTGTCCAGGTTCAAGAGGTTCCCACATGGAACAGGGAGGATGGAGCTGACCCAGACTATCACAGTGTATTTAAGATGGCATTGTGGCCTTTTCATTATCCTAGTTTTGGGATAAAAATCAAAAGATTAAAATTACCAATTTTGTTACAGATTGTTTTCTGTTAGGGTCCTTGCCTTACTGGAGTGTTTTCTTTATAACAAATATTGGTTCTGATGTTTGGTTCTTGTATTGCTGGTACATATTGGGGAACATACTTTTGACCTATTTCATATGATCTTCCTTATATGTGTGTTTAATTCTTTGAATGAATAAAAAATTGATCATAATTTTACACATGCATTCACGATGCTGCTGACCTTTATTGGCTGGTAGAGTAGCCTCCTTCTTGATACATCCAGAAATCATCATATGCATTTTAGGTGTGTAGTGGTTTACTCCTCACAGCACTCTGGGGTTGTAGAAAGGTGTTGTAGAAAGGCCCAGGCATCTGAGCAGGTAGCCACTATCACCTGGTGCATGTAATGGCATGATTGTTATTGTTATTGTTATCAAAGTTATTGTCTGTTTTTACATGCATTTTTATTACTCTTTAATTTAATATTGTTTTTTTTTGTATCAGTATACTGCTGCTGAATTATGTGAATTTTCCCTCGGGATTAATAAAGTATCTATCTATCTATCTATTACAATTAACAGTATAGGCCATATGAAACACTGAGGGTTCAGCCAGTTACCATTCCAACAAGCCAGTCATCATGCACAGCACCATCAGCAAGTCCTCTGCCCACACTACTTTGCTTCAAAATAAATGAATCATGGGTTGACCAAGGCCACCAAGACACGGCATTTGTCAGTCAGTTTGGTATCAGATTTGACTTGTGCATTAATGGAATGTCACTGCTTACAGTTAACAAAAGCAGCATTATTCTCTAAAGCATCCTTATTTCAATCTTATTTCATTGCTGTCAACTGTGCAGACAAAATGAGTAAAACCAGAGACTGCTGCAAATTGCCTTTTTATGTTGGCCTGTACACCCACGCCATATGGAAACTGAATATAATTCCTCAGCATTATACGGCTGATAAAGCTGAGGCTTGTATGAGTTATTTCAGACCTGTTTGGCCAGTTCCCTCTGGTAGGTTCCTGTTGCTAGAAAGTCAACTGTTGTCAAAACCTGGATATCAACTGGTAGAACCCAATTTTGGGCAGTCTTATCTTTCTAATGCCAGGGTTCCTACTAAGCACATAGTTTCAAGACAATGGTTCCTGAAAAGTCTAAAGTAGCCAGTCATCAATATGGACAAATAAATATGACTGGTTTTTAAAAAGCTTGTTCCCATCATATATGCTCATTTGAGCAGTTTTCAAGCAGCACCAAACACGCCAAGTTGTTCCAAACCATTAGGTTGTGAATAGTCTGTATCTCATGATATTTAGAGCTTTCTGTGCACAGGGATGAATCACATGTGATGAAAACAAAAACCAAAAAATTGTTCATTACAAATACACAGTCATCATTTTTGAGGTTCAATATGTTTTATCATGTCAACACATACAATAATACCAGCTTGGTGATATGAATTATTATAAACATGTGTCGTCAATTAGTGTGTATATCTTCATTTCTCTGTTTGATAAAGGGTGTTGTAATTTTTGGCTTTTTCTGAAATGTTGCATATGGATGAGTCACAGTTGCTGTTGTCGAACGAGCCCCGGACACAGACAGGCAGACAATGTTTTCTCACCCAATGCACACATATTTATTTACAATATTTACAATAGTCCAAAGTGCACAACCCAGTGCTTCCAGCACCAATCCCCCAAAGTCCAGGCCTGTCTCTCCAGTGCCTTTCTTCAGGCCGCCTCCACTCCTCTCTTGCAAGACTCCCGTCCACTTCCACCCGACTCCAGTAAGCGAATGTAGGGAGGCGGCCCCTTTTATACAAGCCCGGATGCGCTCCAGGTGCTTTCCGACACTCCTCCGCAGACACTCCCCTGAAGTGCCGGCTGAACACCCGGAATCCCTCTGGGTTTCCCCAGTCTTCCTCCTTCCCAGTACTTCCTGGTGTGGCAGAAGTGCTGAGGTCCAGGGCTCTCCAGGCACCGGGGCGCCCCCTGGCGGTGACCACAGGCCCCTACAGGGTTGAGCTTCCAAGTTCTGCACCCATGTGCAGCCAGGGCGGTCGCCCCCTTGTGGTCTGGAGGAGGCGCAAGCCCTCCTCCGGTCCTCCTGGGTGTCCTGGCTGGGTACCACACCCAGCCGTGTGCCACACTGTAAACATATGCAGTGTAGCAGTAGGGGTCGCTATTGCTCCCTTGAACCCTCAGGTACCATGCCAAACACCAGGTAAAAGTACAATACTTATTATTTTTATTATAATAATGTGCACTAAGCACCCTCCACTCCACACTACTCATACAATACACAATAACTAATACAAGACTCTCCTTCTCTCCCAGAAACTTAGCCACTCTTCCTCCCAGCTCAGCTCAGCTCAGTGTCTGGGATTTCCCATAGTCCTTTAATATCTCCTGACCTGGAAGTGAATCCACCATACAGTCCATGAGATTCCTTATCACTTCCGGGTCAGATACAAAGTCCTTTTCTTCACCCCGGAAGCACGTCGTTCCTACTGTTCATGTGACCAGGACGTACTTCCGGGTTATAGGGCATGTAGCACTCCCCAAACCTCCCTAAAGTGGCACCTGGTGGTCCCCATGGTATCCAGCAGGGCTGTTTATAAAAACTACAAGGTCCATGAGGCCCTGCTGGAATTCGGGGAACCACCATGCTGCTGGGAGGGCTCCATCTGGCGGCTTGGAGGTGTGGGCCAGTATATATGGCCGGCCATCCTTCACAGCAGGTTCTCTTGTCAAGTTTTCTATATTGTCAAGTCTGTAAGGACTTTTGTGTGGAAAGTTGCATACATACTTTTCAAATCACTTTTTGTGCATATGCAATTTTATAAATCTGAGCCCTGGTCTTTAACAACACTTATACCTCACTTGTCACCTAAGGATTTTGATTGGCTCCTGTGATCACATCCTTTGAGACAGTAACCTCCTATATAGCTAACAGTGACTCCTCCCATAGCAAAGGGCACTGAAAAATATTCAAACATCCATAAAAGGGACAATAATGTGAAATCATCATGTTACTGTTGTTTTTTGTACTATTACTGCATCATCTTTGCTTTGTGGACTGCTCAAACAATGCTGCTATAGAAATAATTATGTGAGCATGTTTCTTAATCCTGCATCAGAATCAATTCTATTTGTCTATTTCTATGTATGTGGCATTTAACATGATTGTAATATTATACTGTATATAGCATTGCGCTATTTATAGATCCTAAAATAAAAGATGACATGTAAGCTGCAAAACTGTTGTTGTACATCATAAAAAAGAGATGATAAAGGTCTTAATTGACACTAAAAAATTAAACTTCAACACAATGAAGATATTTCTAGTGGTTGCTCCATAGCATATTTAAAATTACATGCAGCTACTTAGACTTTTTGATAATTAATAATGGTAATACAAACAGCCCAAACGTATTGTTTTCACAAAACATTGCCTGCTAAGTCAAAAGGTGTTGGGCTTTGTCAGGCATTTTTATTGAAATTGCGCTAGTTTTTAATGAGAAGTAATAAATTAACTGAGCAAATATTCCCAGTAGACTTGATATAAAACCAGATTTAAAATTCTGTAGCCCGTGTTATAATCAGAAATCTTTTGCACACAAAGCACCAGGGAACTCTATAGCATTGTAGCCAAAAAACAAATTATCACATGCTAGCTAGTCCCTTTTTTCACTCCTCAATTTATAATGAATGACTTCATAGTTTTTGATAGATTCCATGTCAATTTTAGAAATGTCTGTAGTTAAGCATTACACTGTACTTTGCACACGTGTCAGTATGGATCCCATAATAATCCTATATGTTTCAGAGGAATGTGTAATCACTTATGGTATTTCCTGATGTTCCATACTTGGACCAGACCAGTTTTCTTCTGTACTTCTACATTTGAATGGAATTACTTGCAAACAGCTGCACCCTTGAGACTGGGTTGGGTATTTTTTTTGTTCCATCAGAGTACATAAATTATTTATGTAAATTATTAGCTACAAGTAACTCCTTCACATTCTAAATTAATTCATTTTTAATGCAGGTGCCAACAAAAAGCCTTTATCCTAATTAGGCTTTTTGCATGAACAGTATAAAATATATATTAATAATTACGTTGGTTCTGCCTCCTGTTCCTAAACTTAGCTTTAGATTAAAATTTTACTTGAATGACTTGCTCTGTATCTAACCACCATGATGTGAAAGAGAAAAAAACATACTGTACATAAACTTGAAATGAGCTTAAAGGAATATTACATATAATCACTATCGAATAAACCTAAAAAATAATATTCACATATCCACTGTTCAATTAAAAATTTAATGTATATCATTCAAGTCACAGTCAGGGCAGCTGATCGAACGGTCCTTACGGATGACACTGCAGTTGTGACCCACTGGGATGGCTACTTTGAGCAGTTGTTCTAAGCTGATCCTCCGGCTAGGACATTGGATATCTCTGGGTCCATGGTTCTTGAGGCTGATCCTCCAATTAGCTGTGAACCACCCAATCTCACTGAGATTGCACAGGTGGTGAACCAGCTGAGGGGGAGGAAAGGCTGCAGGGATCTGTGGTATCCAGGGTGAACTTTCCAGGCTGGTGGTAAGGCTGTCCTCCTGGCATTGCAAGTAATCTTTGCTTCCATTTGGGAGACTGGCATCATCCCAACTGACTGGAAAACGGGACTTGTCGTCCCTATCTGGAAAGGGAAGGGTGATGACCTGGATTGCAGCAACTACAGGGGGATAACACTGCTCTCGGTACCGGGAACCTAACTATTAATTGTTATCGGAAAGCGCAAATATCCTCCGCAACTTTTTATGGCTTTTTTTTGTGGCAATACTGTGCTGTAGAGAACATGAAGCAACCTCTGAGTGAAACACGGTTTGGGGTGGTGAAAGTAGCCAATCCGAGAGCGTTATTCATTTCTCCTTGCTGCTGATTGACTGCTGCCCTGTAACGCATCTCCAGGTGAGTGGGTTTACCACCGCTGAGGAAAACTCGGTTTGGGATGGTGAAAGTAGCCAATCCGAAAGCGTTATTTATTTCTCCTTGCTGCTGATTGGTTGCTGCCCTGTGATGCGACTCCAGCTGAGTGTCCTCGTGCTTTCCATTTTGTTATTCTTAAACGCACAAGATGTCGCCCTGCACCTTCTAAGGCTTCTGGCACTGAGCCTAAGCGCCAGAAGACATTTAAAACACTCCAGGAGAAGGTTGAACTACTGGATTTGCTCCGGGATCTAAAAAGTTATGCTGCAGTAATGCGCCACTATGGCATTAATGAAAGCACCGCACGCTTCATAAAGAAGAATGAAGCAGCGATCTGGAGTACCGTATCTGTAAGTTTCTGTGAATGTGCCAAAAAGGTAACAACCGTAAGGAATAAAAATATCATCAGGATGGAATCTGCCTTGGCACTGTGGATCACCGACTGCAGGAAGAACATCCCATTGGACAGTAACATCATCTGTAAGAAAGCACGGAAATTGTACCAGCAGTTCGCTACAGGAGATAAAGTAGCAACTTCCCATCAAAATGTTCCTGAAACCTATAAAGAAAAGCCAGCACGAAACCCCACCAGAAGAAGACCCATCCAAAGATACGACTCCTCCTGAAGCGCCTGAAGAAGTGGTACCACTCGAGGAGTTTTAAATCCTCTGCATTGTACTGCACAACTACTTCATCATCATAATCATCAATATCATTCCTCATTGGTGAGTACCCGTACATTTTACTGTATTTTAATTAAATTAAATTATGTATTACTCTACTTATAACAAAAAAAACAACAGCGCATACCAAAAAAAAGTGCTTGCATGAATTACAGTACGTATAGCGGTAACATCGGTATTTTACATTCTAGCACTGCAGGAGACATAGCAGTACAGTACTGTACAATATACGGGTTTACCTTTACATTCTGTTTTTAGGTAATGTATTAAGGTAATTTTTTAGGTAATGTATTAATGTATTAAGCTGAGTTTGCAACAAAATTAAAGTGGTTTGGGGGAATACTGTAATTATGGTTTAAACTATAAAAATAGGCATTTAAAGCGCATTTTTTAACCACATCCAAAAGTTGCGGTTTTTCACAATTCGTGGGTGCTCTAGTGAATTTTGGGGGTGTACTGTATAAGTGCAGAAACAAATATGTGTTTACTATGTGTAAGATGAAGTGACAGAACTCCTGTGAAGGTACAAGGAGAGATTACACAAACAATTTGATAAAACTGGATAGCCATCTCCTGGAAAATACACAAATGGTATGAATCACACTGTTTTAACAATGTATACCTCTCATTTGAACAAAAAAAAAAGTTGTCTGCCTCTATTGTTTTTGCTCAAATTTTCCAGTACTTAGTAAAAAAGTAATTGGGGAAGTCACCTTCACTGTAACAGTGCTGATATATGAAGATGCTATGAAATGAAGTAAGTTTAAAACAACACTAGACAAACTTTTCTAACTAAAAAAAATGTAAATTTTATGTGTATAATACAATTGTTATTTTTCCATTTACTTAATTTCCCTCCCTTTTTCCTGTACTTTATCTTTTCTAATATTCATTCTCCATCTTCCAGTTTTAAATTGTGTCTTTTTTAGAGTGTATTTCTTTATAATTCGTTTTCAGGTTGTTACTGTTGGTTTACATATTCTTTGTGTTCTTACATTTTCTCCTTATATACTTTATTTACTGTGTTTCTTTTGTTTTTTTGCAGATCCAGTAGTTGCCTCATGGAATGCCTTTGGTGTAGGCCCACTGAGTTGTTACTCAACTGAGATGAGATAAAAGAAGTCAAAGCATGATGATATTGAGCAATACAATTGAAAGTACTATTATGTTTTGCAATGTCTTTTTTCATCTCCTTCTGAAAAAGTAAGCACTCTGATAACGGTGATCACTGACTTCAGTTTAAAATTCTCAACCCTGATGATGACTCATTAGAATGTTTCTGTCTTTTATTGGGTAGAAACCGATGGCAATAAGATCACATTATTTTTCTACTCCTTTCCATAAGGCCTTTCATCCTTTGAAGAAGGAAAATAATTCTTGATTTTCAGGACTGTCATGTCTGCCTCATTGTGGATATCAAGACTGTTATAGTTTTGTTTATCAATTACTCCACTCCGTTCTTTAATTGCCTTTCATTTCAAATTTTACATGAAAGAAAGTTTGATTGATAATTTCTGTATTTTAAACTCTTCTGTCAGATTTTTTTTATTTTATTCCCATCCTCATAGATCTGATTTTTGAAGTAATTTTACTTCATGCGTACTTGCCCCAATATCAAAGATACTGGCCTTGATCACTGTATTTTAAAGACAAGTGTTCTGTAACAACTTCATCATTCCACCAAATATCATCTAGTTTCCAGGATAATACTCAGTACTGTGAAAGACTTTCAGAAAAAAATCATAATATTTAATTCTTAGAATGAGGATGATGTTTGCATTCAAATGACAGACCATCATGAAGCTTTGGGGGATATGAAGTACGAAAAACTGGTAGGTGAAGACAATTTTCAACATGAATTCTACTTGCAATTTTAGGATCTACTTATTCCCCACATCCCACCACCCGCTTTCTACAAATGTTTCAGCATAAAGAGCCATTCTCATGTTCAACTGGGAACACACGTGTCAGACCACTAGTTTAAAAAGTTGGTAAAAAAATTGCAAACTATCATTACTAAATTAGTTCATCTGGACAAGACCATTGTTATTAAATCTCATTTGGTTTCTGGTAATGTCTGTTGTATTTTCCATGCTATTGATCATGCCTCTGATTCTCCTCTCCTTCCTTCCTTTTATCTTTAAGTGCTGAAAAGGAGTTTGAGTGCTTGATCCTATCTCTGGAAAGTACCAGATCACATGTGCTTTCCACATTTAATGAGATTCTAGAAAGGGTTGCCCACTGTTTCCATTTCTATTCACTTTTTCTTTGGAATTTTGGACGGGCATTGTCCAGAGCTTTAACTGTTTTCCTCCCATAATAAGTCCCCATGACCACATATGCAAGCTTCGTATATCTTGCCTAACTGGCCTGATTGAGCGCAGTTGTGACTCTTCACACACCTCGAGGAGTGAATGTGGCACCTGACTGATCCATTTGCTTTTGCACATGTGTGTGCGATCAGCCAAGCTACCACAACCAACCCTGGAGTTGCGTTGTCTTATAAACATACGCATCCATTCCAAGCCTGCACTTTGAGGCACGATTATTTATTTAAAACTTGCTCAATGTCATGGACCATTCCTAACATACGCTCACACCATAAAGTCAGTGTTAAGTGTGTTCAGGCCACAAACAAAATAGCTACCAAAATTTAAATGATCTCACCAAAATGATGTTGAAAAATTGCCAAAATATAATATGAAAAATTAAGATAATAAAATGTAGAGAATACAAAGCTCAAAATCCTGACAGGAGCAACCCTCTGCTGCCACCTGTCAGTTTAATGGAATTCCTGTGACCATTTTCTAGCTCTCCATCACTTAGTACTTCCTGCAATGCCCTCAGAACAATTATTTTAGGGCCCCCTTTAAGCAAACTGTTATGTGGTAGTTGTTCACCCTTATTGGCACTTAGAGGAGCTCTTCATTTACCAAGTTTATGTTCCTTTTTTTAAGTATGAATGCTCTGGGGCCTGCCAAGAGTTTGGAGCCAGTCCTCGGTCTCTACTGGCCTTGGCATCCACTTGCCACCTGATATAGTATAAATAATAATTTTATGGGTAATTTTTCATAGTTTAATCATGTAATGTTTGTACCAGCTTACAGAATTTGTGGAGTAATTTTAAACAAAGTGAGAGGTTTACTAATGTTTGACATTTTGACATTGGATCCTAGAGGCTTAGAATTCAGTGCAATCATATCCAAATCTGTAATGGAAAGAAAATTAGGGTTTTCTTCTGAAATATAATACTGTTAATAGAAATCTGGTTTGAAGCAAAGATATGGTGTGTACATTACACAGGATTCTGTAGTGATCTGGCTTTTTTTGTAGTTAAGAGAAAGAGTTCTGCGATTTCAAGCGGCACTGTATTGTTCTCTTAAACATGTTAACAAAATACTCCTGACAGTTTTATAGTTAAAGCAGAAACTTTGGCTTGTTACAAGATGGAATACTGCTAATGCTCACAGGCAACAAACGAGGCAGTGGAGATTTAGATTGAAAAATGAACACAGTATGTAGTGTTGAGGGAAAAAAGGCTTTAACAGAGATAACCAATTTAAATTAAATGATAGGAAAAAAATATTTCAAGGTACAATATGCCCTGAAAATCATTACAGAACAGATACAAAGTCTTTTCCCAGCTCCAGTAATTGAAATTGAATACATTTTTGTGTAGATATAAAATCATACATCACCATACCAACATCTGCACACTCACTCTTACTGACTTGTACCATTTCAGAGTAACCCATTATACTAAAATATTGCTGGCATGTGGGAACAGAGTGGAGCTCCCAGATTAAACTCAGCATGGACCCAGGGAGACAGAAAATCACTGGTCAGTGCTGCTACCTCACAACATTACAAATAGCTCAGTTTTAGGCCAGATTTGTATGTGTGTGCATTATGCATGTTTTTATACTATATGTCCATACTAGTTGAATACAGTACTCTTTTTTCATCCCACATCTGCACTTTGAGCAGCTTAGTTGAATTAGTGGGTCTAAATTAGGAAAGTGGGAAAGTGTATTTGAGATACATGTGATGGAATTTTGTCTAATGCTGATAAGGATTCAGTGGAGGTGAACTTGGTCAGAACTGGGATTGTAGGTCAGTTTACTCCATTCTGGGCAAGACATTTTTATAAGTAGTGTTTGGAAGAAGTAGTGTTTAGTTAAAGTCTTGTTCTTGTTAATTTATATTTTGACATGCAGCATACAATTTGTTCCTTCTTATGGTCAAGAAAAATGTCAGATAAGTTGTTTCTTCAAATTCCAAATCTTTACTGTCATACAGCTAACAGAGTGCACCTTGGAACTACCTCCCAGGCATGTAATTTTCAACCAGTCCACATGTCTGTAGTTACAAAGAATATCCCTTCAATCATCACCCTTCTTTCACTTAGGATCAAATTCCGTCAAATCCTGCCATGTACTGGATACTGAGGCAATTCTGGGTAAGGTAAATAAGCCAACGCATCTAATGTCTTTGTTATCGGAAGTGGGGTTCCAGCACACAAATTGAACACTATGCGAATATACATTTTTCAGTTTTTAATTTACTAAACCCACATATACCAATACAGTGTCACAAGATCCAGAAGATTTTCTCTACCTCGTTGGACAAAAGTTAGGAACTAATGCAAAAAACTTTAAATGGGAGTTGTTTTTCTTTTATTTAACAAAAAAATCTGCCAATGGGGTAAGCAAAATTTACTTGACAAGAATTATTAAAGTAAGCTAAACAATCATAAAAATAGAATTCAGAAGTCAAATTATTCCTACAATAAGGAAAGCAAGATTTAATGTCATGATATAAGTACTTTTCACTTGCTTAGATTTCATTTTTTGCAGTGATTGACATTACACCATTCCTGTTTTAGAATAAATTATTTAGTTAAAGATATTATGTACAAGTTTGTCAAGTATCTTTCTCATCATCCAGTGCCATGACCATTCTCCTGAGTATGTATTGAATAAGGTCTCCTTCTGAGCACATGCATCCTTTCTTAACTATGACATACCAGCAAAAAACTATTCAGTACATGGAATACATATATGCATATTGGCATGGTTCATTCTCCTTCTTCATGACTATGGTCTAGAAACACGTGGGAAACCCATGTTGAAGGGATTGAGGAACTCAGACTACCTCAGACCGTGTTCTTCTTTTTTCTAAGATGAGAACTGGAATCAGCCAGAGCAGAATGTACCCAGGATGGACAGCATAAGTTTAAGATGCAAGGAGCACCCATTAAGGACATTCAGGGAACTGGTCTTCCCACCTCTTCTGGTCAAATGATTAAGAGACAGCAGGTAAAATGGAGGGCCAGAAGCTTTCCAGGTAGTTTCCTGAAAAAGGAAGAGAGAGAGGAGGAGGAGGAATGAACATCATCCTGTCATGGGTATAAACACTTTATACAAAAAAGTGTGCATACCTTTGAGGGGAGACTCTGAGAGTTCTAGACTGTCTAGACTTATTGGAAACATGAGAGGCTGTCAGAATTTCAGATATGCATTGCACTGAGGCTCAGAAGGGCTTTATAGAACTGTGATAGTTGAAACAATTTTAAATATTTCAAAAAAAATACTTTCCATAATTATGTGGCTATGATGTGACTTCCTCACTTAGTTGTCAGAGCACTTCATTGCACTCATAATACATTAATAAATGCAAAGTCTCAATGTCATTCTCCCTTAATTTTCCTAGTAAAGAATTGAAAATTATGTAATGTAAGAAGTGCCCAGTTAGCAATAGAGGAGAAGAAAAAAAAATTACACAAGGAGATAAACCTTTTTAATTTAGTTTAACTCAGAGTGCAGTTTTAAGAGCAATTAGCCTATGTACTCTACAATCCACTAAATGACAGACTAGTGAATATAATGGCAGACAAATCATATAATGGTCTGGTGATGTGTCTGTCACCATTGGCTCCCGACCACTGTCTTGGTCAGCAGACGTGACTAAAGCAGCACAGAACCACGGCAGGATACTAGATGAAAAGATGAATGGGAAGGAGTTACTACTAGCTAATAATTCAGACAAATAACTGAAGGATAATTATAGCATAGAAAAAGCTCTAGTAGGGGTTTTCTCAGTTATATTCAATGGCTCTGCCATGTCTTGATGCTCAGATAAATTGGAGCATTCCTTACCCTCACAAGCACATCAGTCCGAAGCTTAAGTTCTCTGTAACTTATAGTTATATATTAAACATGAATTTGTGTTTAATACTTACAGTATATTACTAAAACAAAACCTCAATAAATGTGTTTAAAAATTTAGAACAGTGCCAAATTGAAGACATTTACTTAGATACTGTGTTGCTGAATATGATTCAAGGTACTGTGATTAAACCAGGGTGTCAGCTTGCCCCACACCCCCACACCAAGGCAGTCCTGGGTTCAAATAATGGATGGTTTATTCACCAAATTGCCTCCAAAGTATCATAAGAATAGGTATAAATACAATCTCTCCATTAATCACCTCTCATCTTTTCCTATCACCAATGCACTGCCCTTCTCAGGTTGAGTGTTGCCTTCCTTCCTCCCAGCTCCGACTCAGCTGGATAAGGGAGCACGGTCCCTTTTATTAAGGACCCGGGAGTTCCAGAGCAACTGCCGGATGGAAGCACTTCCAGGTCATATGGAAGTCCCATAAACTGGGGAGTGCATGTCCCTACAGCGGCCCCTTGTGGCACCCATGGACCCCAGCAGGGCTGTACTGTCGAACTACAATTCCCAGCATTCCATGCTGGTTCCCGAATGGGTGCCAATATGGGGGGCTGCTGCCACCTCCTCTAGCAGGAATAAATATCCCTCTGCAATAGGCCTTCCCTGTCCTCCTCTTTTATCCAACCAGGGAAGGTACTGCAATCATGTCTGGCCAAGACACCTGTTCATTTGCCTGGGGCCTCCGATCTGGGTAGGGAATCTTTTCCAGCTGAGATGTCTATCCATCCCTTAGAGCAGCCTTGTCTGGGTGCGACATCCTTCCCTCTCTTGGCTGGGATGCCTTTCTGTTCTTCTCAGGGCATCTGGTCTGGATTAGGGATCTTCTGACTTCCTGCCAAGATGCCTGTCCATCCCATATGCCTCCTACAGTACATACTCGTTGTGTATATTTTATATTTAATAATGGCAATATTTCACAAACTGTTATTAATTTTTTGGTTTTATGTCTAGCATTAAACAAACACTTCCACAGAAATTGTTTCATTATTGATATTAGTGTTTTTATTTTTGTATAGGTTTGTATAGTATAGATGCATTACTTTTCTTTTACATCTGGATTGATGTCAAATGTTATGTATTTGAATTTCAGCTTATTTTAATGTATTATTCCAGCATGATTGTTAATTTCGTACATTGAATGCAGTAATGTTGTTTTGTGTAAAAAGTATTTGCAGTATTTAGTAACTGCTATTTAAGACTGAAACAGTCTGTTAAGTAAATAAAAAATGCATAATCACAAGCACTGTGGCTATTTACATCACAAAGAACCAATGGCACAGGACACAAAAAGAGGAATGATGCTGATCATTTATAAAAGTCAGAAATTATGAAAGTTGAATTTTTTGTTTAATACCGTACTACTAATGTTCAAATGAAATGTAATATGCACACATTAAATACATGGTTAATAGTTTCAAAATTATTTTTTATAAAATGGATATTTATTGAATTCAAAAATTCTTCTGAAGAACTTCTCAGAGGATTAAAATCCATTAATAATAATTGGTAATCTTTTAAGGAGAAATATATGCCAATTGCAGCATCCATCCATCCATCCATTATCCAACCCGCCATATCCTAACACAGGGCCACGGGGGTCTGCTGGAGCCAATCCCAGCCAACACATGGCGCAAGGCAGGAAACAAACCCTGGGCAGGGTGCTAGCCCACCGCAGAATTGCAGCATCCATACTCTTAAAATATATAACGGTCTATGTGAAATTAGGTTTACAGTCTCAGAGAAGATGCTAATTGAGGACTGAATGGAAAAGTCCTTCCCAGCTGTCTTAGCAAGCAGAAAGGTCTAGTGCTATAGGGAAAACGTTACAGATGACATTATATGAAGCAGTCTGTGTACGCTAAACAGGGCTGTGCACCCATAAACAAAATATCATTATAAATGTCTATATTAGAAATCATGGTGATGACAACAACAACATCCCAGCACAAGCTGGTACATTCTTCTTTTCACATGAAAGTAGATAAGTAATTTTTAGACATGTTTTAATGACTTGCGTCCATCTCAACAGACTACTTTTATTGTATGATTAGAAAAGGGTCAGGTGTGAGCTCCTCCAAATGCCATGGCATAATTTGCACCCTGGAGATATTCAGTACTGTTTAATGTGTGATCAGATGTTTCTCTTCAATGATGAATAAAGGCACATCGCATGTTGAGCATATTATCAACAATGGAAAACTTTGGTGGCTGCCTTGCTCTGAAATTGTATGAACTTTGTTCTGATTAACTGGTGAGGTTCAAAGTCATATTGTAAATGAAGACTAAGAGCAAATAAAGTTACTTAAACACAAACGGGTTGTGTGCCATTTATGTATGGTATAATAACTGAGTCCATTATGCAAACATTTAGGGATCTGTGCTTCCTTTACTGCTCTCTGTCATACATAGGATCTCACACTATTTTCTTTCAGTACTTTTAATGTTGTTTGTAGGGAACTTAAAATTACAGTGGGGCATACGTGGGTTGTCTCTGTTTTTCAGTTTACACAAATGCTCTTCATTTAATGAATTCAAGACTTTTTACATTCAATGTTCTAAGATCATCTGTGCTAATAAATTTCTAGTGTAAATGAATGACTGTCAGATATTAATTTTTTTCCTCCACCCACAAATGAAGGCATATTTTTCTTTACATTTCATTAACACATTTCTTCCAGTTAGTAATCTACCACAGTACTTAAAAATATATATAAATACACCTACTCTAGAGCAGTGCTATGGTGCAGTGGCTAGTGCTGCTGCCTCCTGCATCCAATGCTTTTGGTTTGAATCCCTTGCTAAGTCAGTGTATGTGTGGAATTTCCCCAATTTTGAAACGTCTGTGTGGGCTTTTCTCAAAGTTCTCTCATCTCCCTCATCAGTCCCCAAAACATACAGGTCAGGTTTTTGGTGATCCCAATCTGGCTCTATGCAAGTGGACCCTAAAATGTACTGGCACCCCATCGAGGCTTTGTTTTTGCCAGTCTAGGCTCTGACCCCTCATAAATCTTAAACAGATTAGTGGAAGTGGGATTTTCTTAAAGATATCTTATGTCATTCCCAATCTATAATGTGAATCACTTTTCTTATTTGGGAGGACCTGTTCATTCTATTCTCTCATTGCTTGAGTCTTTTTCATTTGCCAAATAATGTGTGCATCATGCTTCCTGATTTATCAAAATGAGTTTGATGTTTGAACTTCCCCAAGTCAGTGAATAATGTTTCATACTTGATTAATGTGTTCATCTGGTACTTGTTATCTTTCTGTCAGGGCTCGTAGAGCGTGAGTAAGGCACAACTGAAAGGTTACTATTGACATGAGCAACAAAAGGAAAATAAGATGGTTGCTAGCAATTTTGATTATTCGAAATATGTTTACATTTTTTTTATTCTAATAATCCATAGACTCTTAAAATGTCATCCTCATTATAAAGATTTTTCTTCACTTTATTCTCCTCATTTTCAGATTAATTCTGTTAGGAGGTCAGAAGAAGTCTTGGTCTAAAAGGTTAAATTATAGTATGGTACACTATTAATAAAGATTCATAGCCCAGTGTAGATTAAGCAGATATGCTTATACACATTTAAAGTATAACTTATCAAATTAATTTTGATTCATGGTCATAAATGTAACATGCAAGTGCTGATGTTCATGGAGTTACACCACCATATGCCATGTAATTCATTTCAAGGACAACTACAGCTCTGCCTTTAGCTTTACACATACAGAAGTTAACAACAAAGCACAAAAGAGGGAAAAATAATATGAAATAAAATATACATGGAGTCAAAAACCAAAATACTCATTATATGCAAGCTTTACTACCTGCTGCTGGATGTATGATTAGATGTTCCAGCAGTCAACAGTATTGCAAAAAAATCCAACAACTGCAAAATGATGAAGAATAGTCTGATCTACTGTAAAACTAGCAGGACAGAAAAATAATCACAGAAAAGCAACTGGTCAACGTTTTATATGATGAAAAAAAATTATCAGAGAGATGTCACTCTTCTGACTTATCCCAGATGGCAAAAAATATCAGCCTTCACAGTTCCTCTCCCTCGATGTTTCACATACAACCTTGAATTCATTTACTGACCTTGGATTAATTAAATACATAAAGTCACTTAAAGAATAAAACTGTCAAACTCTAACCACCTGGGAGCATGCCCAATAGAACTTTCCTATTCCTCTTTTATTAGCAGAAATACATTGACTTTTAGCACTACGCATTACAAAATATCTGTTTGTGTATGCAAACTCTAAATAAGGCAGTGTAAATTCATAATTCAGTTTATTGTCCTACCAGATACAAAAACTGGAGAACAGTGATGAAGTGATAGAAAATGGAGGACTAATTTTGACAATCTGTTAATCATATTACAGCATCTTATGAGAGATCTTGATATGAAGTTACACTAGATGGGTAACTATTTAAGAAATAAATGCAAAATAATATATGCATTTTGAAAGAGACAGAACATTTATCACAAGTATTTAACAAAACAATGGACAAGCATAATACACAGTACAGTGTTTATTCATGTTATCAGATCACTTGTGACATACATGCAACATGAAACTTCTTTTGTTAATGGGAGATAAGAAGAAATGTCAAAACTACATATACAACTATTGCCTGTAACCTCTTATGTGTCTCACTGCCAGTATTGTACCTCACATATTCAACCTTAGGAACTTCTGATGGCGGACTGCTTGCTGACCGAGAATGTCTATAACTTTCAAACCATTACTTCAACTCAGTTTATCACCTGTAGAGGGCTTCACAAAAGCACTCTCTCATGCCCTTAAAGGACTGCAGCTAGACAAAGAGTGGACAATCTAGTTTCTTGGTTATGCTTAATAGCAATCAAACGAAAAGACACTGGTTTTGAAGCCTTCACTTTAAAATTATGTTCATTTATACCAAAACCAATAGCAGCAAATAAAAACAATACAAAGAATAATACAACCTGGATAGTTTATTGCAGTATTAATTTAGTTCCTTTAACAACAACAAAAATGCTGATGTACATTCACTGATGGCTTCTTTTCTTTTGTTAAAAATTATATATCCTTAATTTGAAAATGATAAGAAAAAGATTTCTTGCCAGAGACAGAGCTCCTTGAAAGTTCCCAGAAGTTAAATAGGAGCAGATAACAAGCTCCATTAAAGTGGCCTTATTTTTTCCTCAAACAGCAACAGAGCTGAATTCTTTTCAAAAGTGGCAGAAATGCAACAACTGAACTGAGTGAAGCCTCCATTTTTGTAACAAGGATCAACTGAGAGAAAACTCTTTTAGAAAAAAATTGTAATAAATGGCAGCAACTCTCCTCTCTCCCTTCTCATGCACAGGAAACACCTGGCTTACCTGCTTTCCTATCTGTTAGCTGAGAATTTTCAAATTTTCTCAAAACATACAGAAAATGTAACTAAATTATTATCACAAGCTCAAGGTTATTTTCCCATAGAAATCAACTCAAAATGTTGCCTTGCCTTTTAGCTTTCCCAGAATGCACTGCACTCTTGTTCTGCTTGAAAAGACTTGGCCTATTACATGAGATCTGTCAGCTGCAAAGTTTAAAGCATCTCCCTTACATACATACAGTAAATAAACTGAAGACAAAAAATCAATTATTGCACAAATGAACAACTAAGTAGGGTTTGGTATATATACTCACCAAATTCCCTGTCCCTTTTCTATAAACATCTGGCCATGGAGCAAACATGACTAATCCTGGTTATACTTATGGGATTAGATATAACCAATAAAATCTCAAGCGTATCAGACTACACCATGCAGTGGTGGCTGTTAAGATCCTTTTGGCATAAGGATTAACTGTGCCACATTTTTTAACCAGTGCTATTTTGTTTTTCTGTCTCCTTCACAGTTTCTGTTTTTGACAATGAGGCTTATTGTTGGTTTCAGCATTTCAACCTTGATTTTTATTTTGTCTATTCTTATCTGGCATTCAGTTCTCTGTAATCCCAAATTTGACCTCCACAAATTAATCCAGTTACTCACAACAGTGGCCAGTGGAATTATCCTTAGGCAGGTATCTATCTGCTCATTGTTGTAGCCTGAAGAAACAGTACACTGCAACCTCTCTTAACGAGTCATCTTGCTATGACTTTTTGGTACAACAAAGCTAACTCCTGAGCATTGATGAACTTGTACAGCATCATTTATTGATGAGCAGTGTCACAATGCATACATAACATAACTGTCCCGACAGTTCATTAAGTGCATGGACAAATGTAATGTTTTTTCACACAATTTTTTGCAGAGCATAGAAAAGGTGATAACTTTAGATTCAATGTTTTTTTTTTTTTTTTTTAATTTTATTGCACTGCATACAAAGCAATCAAGTATTTACAAAAAGAAAAATAGAGTCAAGAACAAATCGATCTCCACCCTTGAGATTCAATGTTATTTTAGGTAAAAATTATTAATTGTTTATTTGTTTAGTATCAGAATCATGGAAGAAAAGCAGTTTTTCTCAAAATGAAGTTAAACATTATTAAGCGCATAGAGGACAGAGAAAAAAAGTGCAATGTAGCAAACCTATGAGGTTGGCATAATCGAATATAAAAACTATCTTCAATCGATTCGACAAAATTAAAAAGTTTATACAAAATTGCACTGATGTCACCACATCAAAATTAAATCGGTTACGTAGTACTATAATAGAAAAAATATGCAGTTATTAAATGAAAGAAGCAAAAAATCCAAGCAACCAACACTAAATACATTTTTCAAAAAAGAATGTTTTCTTCATTTAGAATAATTTGTAGTTTTTTGTTTGTTGAATAAATGAATTCTTTTTGTAGTATAAGAACGCATCCCTATTCTCTCCACTTTAATTTTACTTTCTCTGACAAAGCAGTTTTTTAAAATGTGTCTAATTCATTAAGTGAGGCATTACTGTACTTCTTTCCTGTACACCCTTGTGATCCCTAGGAATTTTATGAAATGAGAATACGAATCCTAATAATCAGCCATGTCCTTTCTATTTTCTTGATGTTCCTGTAGAATTTCCTACTGAAACATACACTACAGTTATAGGGCCCACTAACCTATGATGGTGTTGATTTGTCAAATTGGCTATTACACTGATTTTGCTTTTGCTAAGTATGTCAAAACTGCTGCCAGGATGTTTTCCTTGTCTATGCCCATTTGTTCTCCCTAACCTATGCAGTTATGCCTTTAGCAACTCTTTGTCAGCCAGCCAGACTGTTACAATAACTCCTTCTGGATTAATATAAATGGTATAAATGATTATTATACAGAAATGTGTATACTGTTTGGCACATTAATACTTCCCTTTTGTTCTTTAAAAATGTTTCATTGTTCCCTGCTTTCTTTGCATTCTTTACTTACTTACATGGTTTTCTTTGCAAAACAAAATTTGACAATAGTTTATCATTTTTCAAAACATGATTAAAAAGTTGGGATGTGAAAGAACACAAAAGCAATTAAATCCCTCACGTGTATAAGTAATCTACCAAAGAGCCAGCCTGCTCTTGTAATATCTTTTTCTGATTATAGTACAGTATATTATTCATATTGCTGAGCCTTGCTTTAATGGCAGTAAAATTAGGTCATTTATCTGTACTGGCCTGAGAAGTAGATTCACATAGTCAGATTTGATAACTAAATAAAAAAGCTTCATACAAATACTATGCCTTTATTGCGGTCACCTGATAATTATTCATTTACCCATCCATCAAGTATTGGAGCCATGTAATTAAAGTCTGGTTTGCATGGGGCCAAACCTATTCCTTCAGCCGAGAAGTTACATTACATATTTTACGGCATTTATTGAATGACGCCACACAACACTGCAGACAAATCATTCCTTAGCAATACCGCACAACTGTTAGGAAATCAATGAGGCTTGTTGCAAAAAAGTTAGATCCTAATCTAAATGGCTGTTTACACCATAAATACTGTACCAGTTACAAGGAAAAATATATATTATACTTTTGCCAAGAGAGTGGTATATTAACTGAGTTAATCCCTTCTATAATTCTCAAGATAATTATTAGTCTTCAAAACTGAAATTTTGAGGTTTTTGTGGGTGAAAAACCTTAGTTCCTCGTATGACTGGCCACATCATGAGTTTGTGCTGGTTACATACTGTAGATATAAATAAAAATAAATTCTGCCCCTGATTAAACTATTTATCTTAGTTTTATGATATCCAACATATGCACTTCTGCAAAAGCCACAAGCTTGAAGGATTAGTTATTAATTTTTTGGCTTAGCCATGTAGCAGAACTTTGGAAACCACTTTATTTAGGACACCATATTATAGCAATGAATTAGATATCCATGTAAGAATGGAGTCTGGCTTGGTGTTTTACTTAAGGACAAATGGTCAAACCACTTGACCAGACAGACAGGGATTAAGCCTGAGCAGAAATTATTATTTTAATTATGTGTTCTTTCTGTTTTGTTCTCTTCCATGTATGATTTGTAGTAACAAAATAACTGTCCTCTTGTTGATTTTACTGGCATCCTTGCCATTTTCTCAACTGTGGAGAGATGTCACGAGAGCACTGTCATGACTCAAAACTATAAAAATATGATATGTTGCATATTGCTTAGCACCTGCAAGTACGAATTTCACTGTACTCTGTACTCTCTGATCTTATTGAGCAACCCACAAGCACTTTCTTCACTCACCAGACCACTGTAACAGTGTAATGTGCACACTTTTACAATAATATTGTGGTGACATCAATATGGGATCATTTTGAAAATCCACAAAACAAAACAAGATTGTCAGCTTAACAATACAATATGAAAGAACAAAGAAAATAAATTATAAAAATACACAATAATGACTCAGCTGTAGAAGCTGACATGTGTTCTCTCATTAATACAAGCTCCATCGCTCACTTATTTTGTGTCTGTCTGTCTTTCTCAGTCTCACTTAATGTCTTGTCTCTTTTTTATGTGTTCTTTTACTACTCTATAAAATCAAATGAACCTGTTCAGTCTCTTTAAGTGCCATATATTTGATTATGGGAAAGGCTTTTGGGGACATATCTCCTTAAAATACTGACCTAGTATCAAAAGTATTTACCTCTCCCCCCATGCTTCCTCTATGTAGAGGTGTGCAGTGACATCAGAGGCCGCTGCTACCAATCAAACCGAGGTACATGAAAAGCAGAGCTTGACACCCAAGGCCAAGTATCTAAGAATAAACAGCAGTTGCACTTGGACAATAATCAGTTGTGAGAAGTTTGTTTTCTTACATGGACAACGGGTGGGTAGACTCTTATTGCACAGATGTAAGAGTGTATCACTGTCAGCAGGTCCTACTGATTAGTCATTTGTTTGGAGCTTTCAGAAAAAAACATTCCTATCATGCAATGACCTTTTCTGACTTATTGCATTACTTAAGTGCTCTAAACATAAGATTATCCATTTGTATTTTTCCTTAGACATTATTTTTTTCTGAATGAGTTAGACTAATGTTTAGTTGGTACAGATCAAGAAAAGAAATATGTAAATAACAGGTTAATTCTAAAGACATGCGCATGTGTCAGTTTGGTTGACTACTCTAAAACTGGTTTAGCATAAGTGAGTGCGCCCTGCCTTGGACTAGTGCCCCATTCAAAGCTGATTTACTGGCTAGAAATTAGCCCTTGCAATATTTAATTAAATGGGTTACAATATCCATCCATTATCCAACCCGCTATATCCGAACCACAGGGTCACAGGGGTCTGCTGGAACCAATCCCAGCCAACATAGGGCGCAAGGCAGGGAATTAATCCCAGGTAGGGCGCCAGCCCACCACAGGGCACACACTCACACACCAAGCACACACATGTTTTGGAAAAACAATGAAGTGTGCTGTTACTGCATATTTATTTAGCTGACACTTTATCTAAAGTACCGGCAAGTTAAGTGACTTGCTCAGTGTCACACAATGAATCAGTGATGCCCTGCCTGGCTCCCTACTCCTGACGTCACACTTCCCCCTCCCCTCGGCCTGCAGCCTCTGTCTCGGAAAAGCGAGAATATATCACTCCTGCAAGTGAACTATGATACACAGCGTAATTAGAGAAGTCGCAAAATCAACTGAAATGGTCAGCAAATTCTAGAAAAAAACACAATCTAAACCCATTAAGTAGTTCAACTGTGAAAAGCGGACAGACATACAGACAGACATTGGGTTTTATATATACATACAGATAATATACCATATTATTGCAGACTAACTTATCTGTATAAGTATGTTTAGAAATTGTGGGAATCAGAAAAAGAATAATGTAAAAATGTGACAAAACCTATCTATCTTAATGTCAGGAATTTCATAACCTGTTTATCCAGTGCAGGGTTGTGGGGCAGATGGAGCCTATAACCTTGCATTATTTAAGTTAATTGAGTATGTTGCTTTATACTTTTAATTAGAATGAACAAAAGTTTTATCCATACTTTCTATCAATCACTCAGTTATTTTTAAATGAGGGTTTTCACAAAAAGCACCATCATAAAATATTTTTTAAAATATTGTGACTATAGTCTGATTCTTAGCTGAACAGAGCATTAACTCTCAAAACAGGCTGTCCACTATAAAAAATAAAGGAAATGTTTTAACATTCAACAATACACAGTAATGTTTTCCAGACTCCTTTACAAAAGCACTTATAAACCTTCAAAGCTTCTCTGGGCTACTTGGGAAGCAGTTTGTTTTACAAGGCTGTACCTCAAGCCTCATAAAAATCAGACTGTAAAATATATCCCCTAAACAGGTATTTCTCAAGTACTGGGTCATGATCAGCTTTTGGGCAGCGAGTTTCTATTGTTTATAATGGTAGTGGGTCGTGAATTAGCTTGTAGTATGTCACAGCAGGTTGGTGCTCTGACAGTTGTGCTCTATTCCCCATTTTGCTCAAACAATTGCTCTTGATTCACTACGAAGGGGGCACAAGCTCTGGCGATCCCACTCATTTACTAAAATGGTCCAAACTCTGATGTTTGTGCTTCATTCACCAAGTCACAAATACACTTAGATGAGAAAAAGTGGGTTGCAACACCAGAAAAGTCCAGAAAAACTGCCCTAAACTACACATGTAGGGCCCCATTTAGAGTAACATTTGGTTCTATTTTGAGTTCCTCCTTCTGTCACCCTTCAATCACATCTCTTCTCAATGTACAGTACAGGCCAAAAGTTTGGACATACCTCCTCATTCAATGTGTTTTCTTTATTTTCATGACTAAGGGCATCAAAACTATGAATGAACACATGTGGAGTTTTATGTACTTAACAAAAAAAGGTGAAATAACTGAAAACATGTTTTATATTCTAGTTTCTTCAAAATAGCCACCCTTTGCTCTGATTACTGCTTTGCACACTCTTGGCATTCTCTCGATGAGCTTCAACAAGTAGTTACCTGAAATGGTTTTCACTTCACAGGTGTGCCTTATCAGGGTTATTTAGTGGAATTTCTTGCTTTATCAATGGGGTTGGGACCAGCAGTTGTGTTGTGCAGAAGTCAGGTTAGTTGGACGATCATTTATTTTTCAACAGGACAATGACCCCAAACACACCTCCAGGCTGTGTAAGGGCTATTTGACCAAGAAGGAGAGTGATGGAGTGCTGTAAATGGTCATGAAAATAAAGAAAACACATTGAATGAGGAGGTGTCCAAACTTTTGGCCTGTACTGTACGTTTGCTTAAACTTAAAAGATTCAGCTACTTTAATCTTTCCTTATAGTGCATACCTCTAACGCCTGGAATCAGCCTAGTCTCTCCTTTCTGGATTTTGTCTAGCACTGGTATGTCATTTTTTTGTACTATGAAGACCAAACTGTACACAGTACTCCAGGTGAGGCCCCAATAGTGTGTTATATAACTTAACTGGTTTGTACATATAACTTAACATCCTATTATACTCTTTGATCTCTTCTGTACTCTGTCTTAATGTAGAGAGTGACAAGTCCACTATGACTCCTGGACCCTTCTCATAAGGTATACTTTCAGGTGTCAGACCTTGCATTGGTGTACTCAAATCTGACATTTTCACTTCTTACTTGTAATACCTTACATTTACTTACATTAAATTTCCTCTGCTACAGATGTGACACTTGTATGCTGTTCAAGTCTCTCTGAAACAATTTAGTTGATTCTACATTATCTGCCCTTCCACTAAGCTTGGTATCACCTGCAAACTTAACCAGCCTGTAAATTATATTCTTGTCTGGATCATTTATGCAGTATATTGTCAAGCATGTGCACATAGGAACAATCTTCAGGGCTCTCATATCATATTTAATATAACTCCAAACAGAGAGGCAGCACTCTCACTAACTATTTATCAATATTTATCTACGGTTAGGAGGCTCGACAGCTAAAGACATCTGACCTAGCTTCTGCTTCCTCCACAAAGATCCAACCCTTTCAGGTTAACTCCACATCCCACTCCCTAGTTTCTTTTCTTGGTGAATTGCCAATACCTTTTTGCACCATTTTATGTTATTTATTTTCTCATTTATCCAACTGCAGTTAAATGGGCTTTACCAACAGGTACACCTAACCATTTGTACAACTATTTGTCTTTTTCTTACAATATATTAAAAACAGTGGTAGCTGTTTGTTTATAGTGGAGTCAAGTAAGTTTTCTTTGTGGACTTACAGGTTCTGTTGATATTTTTCTGCTCTTTTTCTTGGATTATTTTCTTGGATCATTTTTCCAGACCTGTTTGCTTTGAACTACTTCTTTAGGCAACTGCTTATGCTGCTTTTTGCTCTGCTAGACCTTTTTTTCTGCATTTTGCAACTTTTGTAAATAAGTTATTGATTTATAAATATTCATGTTTGCCATTTTCTATACAAGCTGGGTGTTTATGGTCATCCCTTCTCTTCTGGGGCTCTCAGTTATATATTTACATTTAAGTTTTTTTTTGAGGATAAAATCCCTTTCAGTTCACAAAGCTGAGACAGACCCATAGAGCTGGTTTAACTTTACTGGGGAGAGGCCTTATTCAGGCAGGAAAAGGAGACCTGGCTCAGGTAGTAAAGCCTTTTGTTAAGTATTTGGAGGCCTTACATCCCTTTTTGCCTTGTTTAAGACATATTTTCATAACAGTAACCCTTTGCTTTTTTTTGCATTTGAGCTGACCTACAGTCCATGCCCTGAATTCCCAGGTGTTTTAGTTTGATCATTAACCTTTCATGCGGTACCTTATCAAAATATTCTGAAAATTAGGACAAATAATACCATATGCACCTGTCTTATTGTATGCTTTTCTGCTTCCTTATAGAATTGCAGCATATCAAGAATTGCATGCTTAGAGATCTTTATATAGACAACGTCTTTGCATCCTAGGAACAATTACATTCCAAATTTAACATTCCAGCTACACATTTCTTTCACTATCGTCAAATTAGGAACTTTGTTAAACAGAACCTGCCTGATTTTCCTCATCTTTCACCCTCATCCATGCTGGAAAGAATATTGCTCAATTTCAAGGACTCAGACACCATCTCTGCAATATATAAAATTATTTTACAGTCCCTCCCTTTCAAAGATCAAAGAGGACACTGGGAAAAAGATCTCTCAATCAATATATCAGAAAAGGAGCGGAAAATAGCAATGCAGAGAATTTACTCAAGCTCCGTATGCACAAAGCATACAATTATTCAACTCAAAATTATATATCGAGCACATCTGTCTCGCCTAAAACTCTCCAAAATGTTTCCAGGGCAGGATCCAACCTGCAAACACTGCAATCAAGTCCCAGCCTCACTGGGTCACATGTTTTGGGCCTTCACCAAATTAACATCATTCTGGACCAAAATTTTTAATTACCTTTCAGACAGCCTTGGTGTGACAATCCCTCCTAACCCATTAACAGCTGTGTTTGGGGTTCTTCCAGATGGGTTTAAAGTGGAGAAGGACAAACAAACTGTGATTGCATTCATTACACTTTTGGCACGCAGACTTATTTTGCTAAACTGGAAGAATCCTAACTCTCCTCTTTTAAGTCACTAGGTAACCGATGTTTTATACTTTTTGAAATTGGAAAAAATCAAATACTCAGTTAGAGGATCTGTACAGATTTTTTTCAAAACATGGCAGGATCTAATCAGTAATATTTTAGAATAACCTCTTAAAGCACAGAGGAAACAATTATTTCTGCATTTCTTTTTCTTCTCCATTCATCTCTATTGGCTTATCAAACTAAACAGTTTAGGTATGTTTACAAGCCTTCAGTTTTACTCCGTTGGCCACGCTCTCTCTCTTAGGGGTGGGGGTCGACTTGTTCTCAATCCTACTATTTGTAAAGATTGATTGATTTGTATGGAATGATTGTAATAGAATTAATAAAATTAAAAAAAAAAAAGAATTGCAGCATATTAGTGAAACACTACTTTCCTTCTCTAGACCCATGTTGACTTTTTACTTATAACCCTTTTTCTAGACATGTGCTGCTCCATCTTTTCCTTAACACTTGCAACACAGGTTATGAGTTACCTTGTATGGTATTGGGCCGGTCGAGGTGTGACATACAAGATAACTCTTACCTAAGCATACAGCCACTATAGGCACAGCCACAGTGAAATGGCATGAGTTTTTGTTTTTTTTTTTGGTGGCAACACCATACGGAAAATAATGTTATAAACAGACTGTTTGTGATTACATCATTACAAAAATTATATAAAGCTGCTATTGTTTTGAAGCAAGTAGATTTGACAGATGATGGATATTTTGATGATAAATGTAGTCAAGATAGCGACAATCAGTCTAATGATGTGGAACCTGTAGACTCTGGTAGTGATGCAGATTCTGAGAAGATTGAGGCCTACAATCCCATGGCTGCAGATGCTGATAATGCAACCTCAGAAATCGAACTCAGTACTGGCCATGCCGATCATGCAGTGCTAACTGATAGCCAACAACCTGTATTTAAACCTTGTGTTTGAAAACTTGTAGACAGTACAGTAATTATACTGAGCGCAAACAGTCATCAACTACCAAATGTGTTGCATTCAACAAGCATGGACAATGCAAAGAAATTTGTTATATTTGTGGTACACGTCCTTTTAATCTTGAACTCTGCACAGTGCCATGCTTAAAATACTATTATTTAAATGTAAACCTTTAGTCAAGTTCCTGGTGAAAATAAAATAAACATTTTCTTTACATTTTAATTGGATTTCTTTCAGAGTTACTGTCGATAATAAAATAATAGTCTGTTGCTAATTAAATTTCTTCACAAATTTAACAAGTTTTGATGGAGTTCATTATTTATCAAGTTTGCATAGACCTATACTGCCGCATTCTGGTAATAAATGGTCCTGTAGTCAAGTTTTTAATAATTGACTCCATTAAATTCACATTAAGCTTACTGGCCTATAGTTACTTGGATCAGCCCGATCACTGCATCAGTGATATACAGTGAACCCACACTAAAAAGTTCAAGAAAGCCCCTTTTCCTTCTGTGACACTTTAAGGTATTTCTTATTGCTTAAATGAAGCTAGCAGTGACAGGAATGATAATACTGCTGATTATGAACAGTGCATTTTAGCAATGGCTTTGTAAACTGTTATGAAGGCATTGAATAAAAAATGCAGAGCTGTAACAATGAAAGAAACAGTTTATTTTTTCTACCATTATCAGTTAAAAAGTAAATCAAAGGTTCATTCTAAGGAAATCCTTAATTATAAAAAACACAAGAGGAATGTGGTTTGAAAACATTAGCAAACAACAGAAGGTTACTGTCGGTTTCCAATTAATATACTAGAATCACATTTTGGCATTCTAAAACAACACTTGGCTTGCTCAGTAAACATCATTTATAGTGCAGCTTGCCGGTAAATTCCACTGTTCATTACATAGTTTTATTGTACAAAAATCTGACTAAACTAAAAATAAATGGATAAAAGAGTTTTAAATAGTCTCTGATAGGTAAATTAGCAGTCATCATTTACAGTTAGTACCCGACATACATTTTTCAACATTATATACATTTTCAATTCAATTCAGGTCAATTTGTAAACCATGATTCAGTGTTAGAACTTAATTGTCTGGCTGCGGCCTTCAGGATAAAGCCTTAATAATAAAACTGAAAGAAAAAACAAATTGTTAATAATATTACCATACTACTATTGCTTACCAATTAACTGAATTCCAAAGAACACAGTTCCTGTAAAATTGTGTTTTCCAGTAACCATCAACAAAAGCCAAAGTCTGTCACTTAGAAAAGCAAGAATTTATCTATGACAGGAATGTTTTACTTGTCTAAGACATATTAATAGAAAAAATGTAAAAACATTTTAATATTTCTTTTCTCAGTGCCTTTCCTCAGTGTTGTGGTGTGATTTTGCATATAACTTGATAAATATTTTGTATGTCTTTATTGGTAACTTGTAACACTAATGTCTATCATTGATAAGAACAGCAGTCTAGCTGGCAATCCTCAGCTCAACACATGGTTTTGGGTGCAGGTGTGAAAGATATTCTCTGTCCAATTGGTCTGAAGTATGGGTGTTTGGAATTGGCTTGTAATAGAAGCCTTTATGTACAATGACCCCCTACTGGATGTAGGGTGTTGACAGAGAATCTGTAAATTTGCTTGTTTTACCTCACCCTCTCTCTCTTACCAAACTGTTGAAAGAGCATCTCACACCATGAACTGAAAAGGACAACACAATGAAGAGCACAGCTCAGCAGCCATATTGAGACAGGCATGCGGCCTGTTCTGAAGAAAGCTGACCACAAATGATGACTTAACTAGAGACATTTTAAGTAACTACCAAGTCTGTGTGCCGCCTGAAACTACACATCACCATTTATCAGGTTGTGTGTTTGCCAACATTCAAATTTACTTTGCATATTGTTATTATTTATGAATATTATCAATAATACATTATTTAAAGTGTATCTTAACTCCTACTTGTCTTTTACTATACCTAATTGCCTGAGGTTATAGATGTAGAAGGGAAGAAGTTATATTGTACAATATCTTATAAACAGTGGTAAGTCTGTGAGATTTAAGGCATTCTGACAGAGGCTACATATTAACAATACAAAAGGGGAAAGTAGAGCAATATAATACTCTACCCAAGACAAAACATTCAGTATTCTGGATGTCTCTGAACCTCTCATCCCTCATGAGTACATTCCTATAAAGCCTGCTTTTCACACTACTTTCAAGGTGCCTTGCTCAACTCCTGTTTGCTTTTATATTTCCCTTCTTTCAATGTGACTCTCAGCATGCCTCCACACCTTTATTCCACCTCTTTTTATACTCACGCTTATTCCTTTTGTTGCATCACCAAAGCCAAACTGACCAATCAGATTGATGGGAGGAACTGGACTCATCTATATATACAGATACAATATCATTTCTGTCCATCCAGTAGTAATACTCTATTGGACATATTTGGTGTTAATGTTTGTAGTGTCCCACATATTGGAATGCATTTTGTAAATCAAAAACTATTTCCCATTTAGTTAAGAAGTTGAAATTCAGCAGGATGGTATATCTCAGGCAGTAGGTATCAACTAAGAAAGGACATTTCAATATTACAATATTTAGGGTGAAATGACAGAAAAACTAAATACTCCAAAATATCAAAAATGTCTTGACAGATTTGATTGAAACTTTGTGATGTTGCTGAAAAAAGAAAATTAGCTGAAACGTTTTTCCATTTGTCATAGCATTTTTTATCTGTCAATATTTTATATTTTTATTCTAAGCTACATTTTATGTGATGTACTAAGGGTGTGCTTAATGCAAATGATGCCTAGAATAAAAGTAATTGACAGGTCATGCAAACAGTATCACTAAAAAAGAGGGTGGATGAATGATGGGGCAGGTAAAAAGAGACGTGATCATATTGTGAAATGGAATGAGAAAGGTCAGGCAAGCTAAAGGAAGACACAAAGCTCAATGGTTAGCAAGCACTATTTTTGCTGGCGCTCTTAGATGCATAATGGCTCTCATCTTGGTTATCTGTTCTGTTTTAGCCGCTAGTCACAGTGCTGCAAACTCCAAGTGTGCCCCTCGATCTTCCTCAAAGTGACTGCTCCATGCTCCTCGTTCTTTATGTAGCACATGGAGCCCCAGCACTCATGCATATCCACTTCAAGGACTGCTTTGTATGTAACTGTACATTCACACCTGTGGACTTTAAAGGGTGACTACATAGAACTGACAAAAAACACAAAAACACATACTGTACTTGAGTGAACAGTGTAAACAAATGAAAATCATCAACACCTAATAATGATAATATATACTCAAATTTCACATTATTCTTTCTGATTACAAATTTCAGTTCAGAAAAATACACTTTCCTGTAAAATGGTGTTTTGCAATGACAAACAAAAGCCAAGCTACTAGATAAAGAATCAATTTAATGCAGGATTGTTTTACTCTTGGATAGTAGTGAGCCTCTCCAGTGATGATAATGATGATAATAATAATAATAATAATAATAATAATAGTGGGCGGCACAGTGGCGCAGTGGTAGCGCTGCTGCCTCGCAGTTAGGAGACCTGGGTTTGCTTCCTGGGTCCTCCCTGCGTGGAGTTTGCATGTTCTCCAAGTGTCTGCGTGGGTTTCCTCCGGGTACTTCAGTTTCCTCCCACAGTCCAAAAACATGTAGGTTAGGTGCATTGGCGATTCTAAATTGTCCCTGGTGTCTGCTTGGTGTGTGGGTGTGTGCCCTGCGGTTTGTTTCCTGCCTTGCACCCTGTGTTGGCTGGGATTGGCTCCAGCAGACCCCCGTGACCCTGTAGTAAGGATATAGCGGGTTGGACAATGGATGGATGGATAATAATAATAGTATTATTATTACTTACCATTTGAATCATATACTTGAGGACATCAGTGGAAATTAAGGGGAAGTGCATTCAAGAATGAAGCAGGGAAGCACTTCTTTCACAAATAGTTGTGGGACTCTGAAACAAACTACTGAGACATGTCATTGAAACAGAAACCTTGGCAACCTGGAAGAAGAATCTGGATGAAATATTGGGACTGCTTAGCTATTAGCTAAACGAACGGGCTTGATGGTCTGAATGGACTGGTCTCATTTGTCAAATTTCTTATGTTTTTGTTTGACTGATGCCTTTATTCAAAACAACTTACAGCATCTGAGGTACAATTGGTTACATTTCTTTTGTTTTTCCAGTTGGAGAACTTCCAAGGAATAAATAGTTTTTATAGACACTGCATATTTGTCATTTGTTCTTTTGTCCGCTGGGCACTGCTATCTTAAATAGCAGAAGAGCGATGACATAAAGTGTCACATAACTAGCAAAGATGAACACTAGGTGCATTCATTCCAAACAAAATAGCATCACAAGAATATTGATAAAATGAAAGAAATAAATGTGCATAAATTGTACAGGAGCATTATGATCTTGTCTATTTTCATTTTTAGTGGAGTCATATTGCCATTGTCTCACTGTTGTAAATTAGAATTTCCTCTTGATGTTTCAATAATTCCTTTGTGTGCGTATTCATTAAACAATTATGTGTTTTAGTGAAGTTACCTGTGGAAGGAAAGTATTTTCTAAATATTGCTTTATTTACTGTGGATATCATACCCGTGCACTAATGGCGGTGGGCAGCATTACTTTAGTTTAAAAAAAAAATGGAGAACTAACCTCCACTCACCCTACTGATGCACACAACTGCTTGCAACTTTGGAGAACTCCTTGTACACTATAAATTACTATACTGTATGCATATTTGAATTCAGTCATAGAAAACACATACATGATTTCCTATTAAAATCAAAGACATAAGCTCTGTAGAAATACTACAGATCATAATTTATTAAGCAAATTAGACATAATGGGTTTAATAAGGACTGACACAAGCCAGAGCAAACATATTCTGACCAAGATGCTTAAGTCACAGGTATTATAGATTTTCTCAACAAGGTATTTTCTCTCATTTTCTTCAATAACGATTTGACGAGAATAAAGACATGGCCATTGACACCATGAGTAATATGCAGGAAAAGTCATTTACTAAAACTTTCCTGAACAGATAATGAAGAAACTCTGTTTTACAGATGATAAAGATGACCTTGATGAAACTCATTTTTTGAAAGAAATGCTGATCTTACATTAAACTCTTTTAGTCACATAAAGAATTATATCTTATATACTGTAAAATGTATTCTCGACTATGAAAAACTTTTTTGCATCTGCACTATTATACACTGCATATACTGTATATATAGGTTTATGATTAAGAGATAAAAGTGTTTTTTGTTGATATTTTTAAATTTAGTATTATATTTGTTATAGTCTTTTGAAAGAAATTTAAGCCCAAGGAGGTTCTTCAGGTCTTAGATGCATAGTCAGTATAGTCTAGGATTTTTTTTTAGAATCTAGTAGTTCTAACACAACAATGGGAGGGGGAAAATATCTGCAATAAGCTTCAGTCTGATCTACTCTTCAAAATGTCAAAGTTTTCTGTTTCCAAAAATATGTACTTCCCATCAATAAAAGAAAAAAGTTAGCAGTCCGTGTGTGTATTCCTTAAACTGCTCTTCTCCTTTTCTTCACCTTGTCCATTTGTGCAGTTTTATCTTATGTTGTGTATACAGTTTAATGACCTTTTATAGGTCTACCCAATCTTCCCATGTTTTAATTATATAAATCTACTGTCTCCAAGCTTTTCTGCTCCTATAACCCTGGTAACAGCAGAAATCAGCATATTACATTAGTCATCACTGGTGATGCAGCCTGCTGGTGAAGAAAGCAATTAATCACAACTGCCCATCCTCCATAAATGCAGTGTAGGGATCCGGAGGGTTTAAATTTTGAGCCACAGGAACCAGAGATAATTGTTGACATGTAAACTACAGCTAGCTCATAAAAAAGAAAAGAAGCAAGAAATGAACAACGAAACTAACAAGGCTGTGCAGAAGATGTATGATTTACAGATAACAAAAGCAATTCTAATCATTTAAACTACATACACGCATGTTCCAAAAATGTTTATAAGCAGAACAAAATGTCTATTTTGTATGAATCCAGGATTAGGGATAGGTGATGTGTAAGCAAAAAATTACTCAAGTACCAGCACAAACGGGTGTGTTGTAGGTAAAGAATGCAGTTACATGTCATGGCCATTAGTATATGTATGGTTGGTGATATATTGTATGTCATAGAGTCATGCAAGTGCTAAATGGTGCAATATTACAAGTTTTGAGCAACTGCACCCTTTAGAAAAACAATAGTCCGTGGATTCTGTAGCTAGTACCTTAGAATCATATTCATGATCAGCAACCTCAAAATAATGTAAAATGACACTCCACATGCCTATGTTACCAATTCATATTTTTTTTCTTTCTGATAATTTATGCTGTAGACACCTACTCTTTATCATAAGGGTGTGATTTACTCCACACATCATAGTACAAAAATGGCCTAAAATTTGGGCTTTTCCAGGTGTAGAGGGCCAAAAATGCGGGGGGGGCTTGGTTCTGGGCAAAAAACTCAACGTCTTGCATAATTAAACATCAAGATGAGTCAAAAATTATATTATATGTGGGGGTTTACTCATACCGTGAGTCAGGAGGTGCTGGACAAAAAACACTAAAGTGATTTCAATGTGACAATAAGAAATTCTTATGAACACAATATACAAAAAATGTCATAAAGATTTATATGCTGAGCTGAGCGTAAACATTTCTTATGATTAGCTCTAGTTGATCCTTTAATTCAGGGTATAGAAAGCTCAAGAAGTGTCAGGCGGTAGGTAGAAGATTCCTTTTGCTGCAAAAATTCCCAAGATAAAGATTTTCTGTTGTACAGAATTACAACAGTAGAAAATACACTCAGGAGGAGAGATATATGTGGTAAGAAGGGATTAGCAGGTGAGATGATAGTGGGAAAAGGCTTAGAAATGAAGGACCAGAACAAGGATACAGACGAACGATTACAAAGTATGTAAAGGAAAGTACCAAGGACATTGAAAAACAATGATGGCAGTATGGACCATACCAATCTCTTGACAAACAGTTTATGGGATGTAAGATACAGGCAGTGTGCACATTTGAACTGAATATGTTGATGACTGGGTTTTTTGGAGAAATGAGTGGAGAAGGATAAAGTTATGCTGCCAAATTAAGGGTACAGGTAAAGGTGTATAGACTGCTTTATGTAATGCAGCATACAGTATGACAACTAGCTTTGTATGTGAGTTAAGGGTATGAGAAATTTTTGAAAAAAGATATGAGAGAATAGAGAAGTTAATGGATCCCCACATGTCATAAGGAATTACCTTAGTTAAAGGTAACAGAACAAAGTGGAACAAATAATAGTAAACGTAGAACTTAGCGAATGGAACACTTTAAGTCCACAGGAGATCGATAATACCTCTAAGGGAGCTAATACTCAAATGAGTTCAGGGCAGAGAGGAGATTGATCACTTATTAATTCTGCATACTTCTTTCACTAGTGTACTATGTTATACTATTTACCAGTGTCAATTTCATAAATGTGTGGCTAAGTACACTATTTTGGTTTTATGAAATGAACTTTGAAGTTGTTCATAATTTGCAACCTTTCTCCTTATGTTCTTTTATTTGTTCTAGTGTGACAGTTACCATGTCTATTATCAACTGCTTATGTGAAATTAGCTAGCTTAGTATATCTGTTTCTGTTGAGTTTTCTAGATGAAGACTAATTATTGAATATGCCTATTGTTAATCATTTGGACATAATTTTTTTGTTTAAATTTTGTATGCCTTCTTTCTTTGCTACCTTTGTAAATGATAAGTTTTGACGTACCATACTGAAAACAGATGAATAAATTTTTTTTGCCTCAGATTTACGAATTGCTAATCCAGACATTACTCAGGCCCAATCATTTGCAGATTCTGGTCTAGTCCCTGTCTTCAAGATCTGTGTCATGAAAAATGGCCTAATTGGCCTAATTACACCTCTTGATTCCTGTTAGCTTAATAATCCTGACTGCAAAAAAATAAAACATTGAAGTGCCAGCCTGGTGTTACTTTTGAGCTATGAGGTTGAAAAGGTTACCACAGTGTCACCATGCTGCCCCAAAATTTAAACAGATGTGTTTAATATTACACTCAAGACTGATTGGTGGTGGTCTGCCCTCTTTTTAAACGTGCCTTTTAAGGGGATTTAAGGAATATACTCAGAGAGTAACTACAATTAAAATAAGGAAAAGGTCTTTAATATAAAAATATTTTGATGTTAGTGTTATCATATCTATTTTTATGGGCATATATGGTCCTTATTGTCATATGTATAGAGTATTTACTTTCATGTGGTAATCAACAAACAACATGTTGGCACTATGCTGTGCCAATATTAGTAAATATAAGTGCAGTACCTTACCTTAAAGTTTTTGTGTTACAATGAAATGACTTGGTAGAAGGTTGAACCTGTGTACCTATAACGTTTTCCCTTTATCCTAGTCTGCCATCAGCAGGAATTCACAAAAGCTGCTATAGCACTTGGTGCCCCTGCTTTTCATGGTGATATATATGTGTATATATATATATATATATATATATATATATATATATATATATATATATATATTTTAAAGTCATTCACTCATTTATTTAGTTGAATACTTATAAATCACAAAAATAAATTCTTACTATACACCATATTTTTATTATTACTCAATTACCGGATTAAGGAGAAATGGGGAAATAAACACAGTATAATTTGGTTTTCTTTTAGATTCAGTTAAGAATTGCAGCTATGGTTATTATTCTAAGATATTCACACTGCCATATGTTTTTTTGATTACACTGGCAGTAGATATGGATTTATATAAAAAGAGAATAACAGTAACAGACGTATTTTTATATTCTCTTTGTAAGGTATTCTTACATTTTAAATTAATCAGTTACCAAGTTAAATGTAACAGATGGAGCAGACTTTAGGAAATAATTTGAGATAGTCACAGTTTTATATTGTGCAAGGACAAAGTTACTCTTCATACAGGAAACCAAACAAGAATTATTAGGGGAGCACTCAGGGGGCCCCTGTATTTGAGTCATTTGGTCTGCACCTACACCATTAAAACAATGAAATAGTGCATTCTAAATAGAAAACAAAAACAAGGCTGCTCTGAGAGGACAGAAAAATATAGAGGCCCACAAAAAATAGTAATGTGATGTCAAGGTTTGGGAGCAGCAAGTGACTAAGAGTGTGCCATGTCAGACATTACAGATACATGAGCCAGGGAAACTGCTTCTGAGATGATGAGCAACATACAGAGATCTGAAGCATACAATACAAAAGCTTACAATTATACTTGGTAGCCAATGCAGTACAACAAAAGGATACCAAATAATGCCTTGGTAAAGAGACTATGCCGTGTCAAATGTTAAAAACAGAGTATGGTCATGCAACCATCAATTTTGATTAAGAGACAGAGTGAAAGAGACAATGACAGAAGAAGTTTGTGTATGATAGAAAGTGAGGGAGAGACACATTAATAGCAAGAAGGAAAAAGAGAAGGTTTGTGTGTGTGTGTGAGAGAGAGAGCAAGCAAGCAAAGAAAACATTCCTGAAAAAAGCACTCATCCCATAAAAGACACACCATTCAACACCCTCTTATGGCCTGCCGAATACAATCCTCCTCTGATGAAAAATAAACACCGATGGAGCTTGATACAAAAACAATAGAGTAATATTTCAAATGCCAACCCTAAATGAATGTACATATGTGTGCCGTTTAGAAGTTATTCCTTTTGGATTTCTTTGCAGCAAAGTCAATGATGAAGTCAGCAAAATTAACTTTCCACAGGAGCTCACTTTCAAGTCACATCAAAGACAGATGATTTAGCCTGTCTTGTGCTCTGCCCTTATATCAGTGACAGGTAATGTCAGGTAAAGCCTCAAAGCAACATCCACATTTAGAAATATGGCCTGCACATTTCTTTTCTGTAGGTAATGTAAAATCTCTCTTGTGGTTGATATTTTGCTCTTTATGATTTCTTTTAACTACACAATCTATTCTAGTCACTTGAGTTTTTCTCCGAAGATCAGCTGCTCTGCTATGTAGTCAGTGATATTGAGGTCATTATATGACTGACACCTATGATCAATTTCAGCTGTTAGCACTCTAACTTCTGAAAATCGTGGAGAACACAATTCCATATATTGCAGAGAAAAGTAACATTGAGATTCCGCATGGAGCCATCAACAGTGCTATTCAAGGATTCCTCAATATTGGAATAATTTCATTTCAGTGTCTGTTTGGCTTGTGTATGTTCAGCCCATCTTGTATGAAAGAGGGATTTACAATTTTCAATATGTCAGTTTTCATTGGGCTGGAATACTACTGTCACTGCCTTCCATCTATCTGTGGACTTGCAGCATAAGTTGAACAATATTTTCACAAAGTTGAAGCATTTGGGTGTCTCTGTGCAATTGTCGATGCCATTGACTCCAACCAGATTTAGGGTTGCTATGCACAGAACCCATTGAACAAGTGGATTGATTTCTTTGATGCGGGCTTGCAAGCCTTTGTGAACTCCTGATATATTTGCTGCATTGTCATAAGATGTCAGCATCTGTCTTAAGCAAAACTGTGAACAGGGATTCACTTAAAGTGTGGTTCTTGATAGCCAGAAACCTTATGAATTGCTATTGAATGTGTCCCTTAGGCAACAAATAATACAAGATCTTCTCAAGTGTCAGTCCTGCCAAATATTTCACTGGTGCTTTGAAAAATACCCACAAACATTATACAACCATCATTGCTCTTCTCAAAACCTCAGTTCAATACACAAACTGCAAGTCATACTGTTTTCTCATTTGAAATGTATTTTTCCATTATTCCATATTAGTGTAACGTAAGTTAGCATTGCCTTCCTATGACTAATGCTTGCCTCATGTTACCCTGAGCACATGTGGCATGTTTACCATCATTATAGTCATTTTAAAAGAAGTTCCTCTCACCAAATAGATAGAAAGCAAAACAAAACACAGACCTAGTGATAGGGGAAAATTAAAGGTATTCCTTTGGCACACCCTCACCATTTAAGAGCTTGTATTTGAAATGAGATTTGGAGGAACACCTTTACTGGTATCTGTACAGGCATTCAGACACATGATTATAGCTCTTTCTTAGCTTAGTCAGTAAGACTCTGTCATCAACCTTATCCCATCAAGTAGAATTGGTACTCTAGGGATCCTCATCAGCTATAGTGAATAGAATTGCTGGTTGTGGAGACAAGCCCTTTGGGGTCACTGACAGTTCTATTTTTTCTTCCTAGCTGTTGAATCTGCCTCAGCTTCAGACTATGGCAGTGTTTCTCAACCTTTAAGTATTTGCGACCTGAGTTTTCATAACAGTTTTAATTGCACCCCCCTAACATTTTTTTGAAAGTAACCCACTAATACCAATTTGTTCTTTTTTAATTAATGATATATCATAGATGCATATTTTATTATACCTACTTAACTTTTATCGACATTTATCTAACTCTATATTTATTTTTCTAGTATCAGAATGTAGTTTAAGTTCATTTGTTTTGGTTTCAACAGATGGATTTTTCATATTTTTCAGTCTTGTTTTCTTTTTTTCACATCTTCGCGCCCCCCTAGGGGGGCCCGCCCCACAGTTTGAGAACCACTGGATTATGGGAATAACAATAGCCCTGTTGTGGCTGTCCCATCTTCTTTCTTTCAATGTCATCTGCTTGAAAAGATGTGCCAGATACTGAACCATCATCGATAACTGATTTGAAAATTCAATAAGTTTCTGCATGTTCAGAGCCTCCTTTTTCAGGTTCCTCTTTTTCTTTTTTACTTCTTTTTTATTCTCTACTATTATACCTTCTTTGATCCATCTTGATGACACTGACAGCATGTCAAATATTCAAGCTAACCTCAGTCCTCATTACCTTGTAGGTAATGACTTGTAATTTTCTTATTAACAGAAGCTAAAAACCAATCAACAAGCAGGAACAAACCGACAGACATATAACTAAACAAATAAAACATCTACTTCATTGGGGGATTCAGAATTTTTCCCAATCTGGTTATAATTCGTGAACTTAATTTAAAGGAGAATTCATTGGCTAGTTTAGTTACAGAAATGGTTTTTTTTTTCTGAAAAACAAAAATGAATATTTCTTATAGAATTTAATAGATTTTGGGGAGCTTGAGCCCAGGTTAGCCTGTGCAAACATCAGGCCTTGAGAATTACAGTTAATTAAATGTACAAAATGAGATAAAGCCTGCAAAAATTGGATAAAATTAGTGAAACAGAAAACAATGTCAACCTTGCCAGGTTTTTGTAATGTACTGTGGGTGCTACTGTGTTTTCAGAACTTCATATGTTAACATAACTTTTTTACTTTAAATGTCATTGGGGTAACCTGAAACATTTATAAGGCATTGTTGAGATATCCCAATGTTTGAGCACACAAAGGAGACTGCAATGAGCTGTCCTCTGAAAAGCCCCAATTATTGCAGCTTGACAAAAAGCTATAGTGGATGTAAAATCATCAAGTTTGAGCTGATCCTGTAACACGTTTGAAGGTAACATGTAATTGCTGGCTCCAAGTGTTTTGTTTATGCATGAGTGTATATACAACAATGGACTAGCTTCCTGTACTCATGAAATTTTAACTGGAGCCCTTTCTGACTAGATCCCCTTAATGCAATAACATGAGGCTCTAAATTAACTAGTAAAACAAATAAGAAATGTTATAACTAGTTTGCAGTAGCTGCAAAATTTTTCTGGAACTCTTTCCAGCAACAGAATTATTCTTTATCCGCTGCATTAATCCAAAGACGTGGAAGCTGCAAATAGTGTTCTGTTACAGTTGCCATAGCAACACAGAATATACACGATGTGACCTAGGACAGCTGTTTAGTTCCTGAAATATACACACAGCTGGGTGTTAAAAAGACTTGCAAAAGTGCTGATAAATGTATTTACCAGTCAGATATCTAGAAGTGTGTGCACATTAGTATATGCTTATATTAAATTTTTGAATATTCAGCCATTTAATATGAGACATTTCTGCTGGTATTGGTTTTATTTATTGTTGTAGTCTACAACTATGTTACTTCTTGAGCTGGTAAATTTAGATACTGTTCCCTGACTACCTGAGTGTCATGTAGGTTTTTCTTAAAATAAAAAACAGCATCTCTTTATATTACTTAAAATGGAAAACTTTCCCAAGTAGACTTATAAAGCAATTAGAAACATTACAAGAAATGACAAAACACAATGTGCAAGTACACAGAAGCAGTACAGTAAGGTGCAGTGCAGTACAGAAAACCGCAAAGCAATAATGGCAAGGATAAGAAAACAGAAGAAATGAATCATACATTTTGGCTTGCAAACATGATGGCATGTGGTTCCTCACAGCTTTAAGTCTGTCTTCCACTTATGTGTTTTTCCCATGTCTCCATGGGTTCTTACTCAGGTGCTTTGGTTTTTCACCATATCCCAAAAATATTCAGACTAGATTGTATGGTAATTTTAAATTGGCTTGAAGTCTGTGTTGGTTCCTGCTTTGCACTTTTTATGGCCCCAAAGTTTAATCCAATTACAAGATAATGCCCTTTCTAGTGATCCAAATGCTTCTAACATCAAAGTATCGAAACTTTATATGTTTCTACCTTTGAATGCTTCACATGTTCTAATATTAATAGGAGTTTTAAAAAATGAATTTATTACAGCTATTGTAATACTACATTAGAACTCACTCAGGCTGTGTGGTGTGTTGTTGTGTACAGGAGATATTTTAACCTTTTTAGCTGGCAGATATAAGGTAAATGGCCTTAGCTTGAAAGACTTGTCATGCTGAACATAAATGCAATGTATTCTGAGGAAACTGAAAGGCAAAGCAGGATTCAGAGTATTTACATAGTTAGAAAGTAAAGCTTAGAATGTTGTGTACAGCTTGCAAGTTTGTACCTTCAAGCAGCATTTGATTGGGAAAATAACCTTGAACTTGTGATAATAATAATGATTTAGTAACTTTTTGTGTTTTGAGAAACCGTCCGCCTTGCTAAAAAGAGTGCTAGAAAAAGGTCTCTGTGTTTATTTTGGGCAAGAAGAGGGGAAAGGTGTGGTTGCCTTTTTATTACTTTTTTTCAAAGCAAATACTTCATTCAGTTCACCAGAAATAGACACTTTCATGGACCCCTTAACTCAGTTGCTAACTTTCTGAAACTTTTTGTAAAGAGCTAAGCTCAATTGCAAAAATAGATATTGGCAAGGGGTTTCTCTCTAGTTGAAACAGACACTTTAACTCTAGAATTACCAGAGCCTACGAAAAAACTTGTAGATCCATCCCACCTTAAAATGCTTTGCACCTCTCCGTCAGCGTCTTTTGTCCTTTAAATGTGTTGATAAGCAGCAAACAGCAGGCAGTCTGCTATCACATCCCCCACCCCTCACAGTTTTCTCAGCTCAAGTCTGTTTACCTGCGTGTCAGCTGCTTACAGCTGTATAGAGTGAGAAGTCAAGCAAAATGACACCTTTTATAAATATTATATCGTTATTTGGAACACTTGTATTTCATGTGTGTTCCGTGTCTACAACGATCTATACACAGTAAACACATCGTTAAAACAGAAACATTTTTTCTGTTTTAGTAATAATTGACAAAATGTAGACATTAAGTGTATAATGTGTGAAGCCTGAATTCCAAATATCAAAGAAACACTTTCACAAAAGATACAAGTATAACAGAACAAATGCGCATTTTTCCAAGATTATAACCAAAGAAAAAGAAATTAGGTTAGTGTTGCTTGTTGTCCCGACTTCTCGGGTAGTGTACTGGTTAGAGCTGCTGACTCCAATTCAGAAGGTTCTGGGTTTGAGTCTTAACGTCTCCCAAAATAAATGTTTTGAGTAGTGAGCTGTTTTTATTGTCAATATTATACAACTAGCAAAATACCCGCGCTTCGCTGCGGCAAAGTACTGCTTTTAAATTTTTATTTTATTTGGGACGGATCTACAAGTTTTTTCGTAGGCTCTGGAAATTCTAGTGTTAATGGAGCTTTATATGTGCTTAGTAGCTGTACACTTTTTTAGAAATATTTTTCTTTTCAATTAAGGATATATCCATCCATCCATTATCCAACCTGCTATATCCTAACTACAGGGTTATGGGGGTCTGCTGGAGCCAATCCCAGCCAACACAGGGCGCAAGACAGGAAACAAGGCCCCGGGCAGCGTGCCAGCCCACCACAGAGCATACACACCCACACACTAGGGACAATTTAGGATCGCCAATGCAACTAACCTGCATGTCTTTGGACTGCAGAGGAAACCCACACAGATATGGGGAGAACATACAAACTCCACACAGGGAGGACCCAGGAAGCGAACCCAGTTCCCATTACTACGGGGCAGCAGCGCCACCGTGCCGCCCTTTAAGGATATATATAATTTGTAAATAAAGTGAGGAGACTATCTGGAAATTGATATATGGGACTGAATGACAACTGTGTGAATCTATCCAGGTTGTAAAATTATTTGTATTGCTTATACAGTATTTACTTCATCAAAGTAGCTTTGATGCAAATAAATATCTTTTAAAGTGAAAGCTTAAAGATAGTATCTCTTTTTCTGATTGCTATTAGCATAGACAAGAAGCTTGACCATCAGTTCCTTGTAGCTGAAGTTCCTTTGGTTGCTCAAGTGGATGCCTTTGAGAAGCCCTCTATTGATGGTAAGATTGGGTTGAAGAAAAGTTTTGGAAGTAAAGTCAGTCCTAGTCAGCAAGCAGCCTGGCACCAGAGATCCCTCAGGGTACAATACAGACAGTGAGACAGGTAAGAAGTTATAGGTAACTGTTGTATAGCTGGTTTTGACATTTCTTTATATTCCCCATTAAGAAAAGAACCTACGAGGTGAATTAGTAACTTTCATGTTAGGTACATCTATCAACATGATAAAATAAATGGCTGGATCTTCTTCCTCAGCAATTCTGGTTTGATATCCAGCTAAGTAATTGTTTGCATGAATTTTCCACATTCATCCTGTGCTCACATGCTTTTTTTCCCAGCACACCATTTTTCTAGCACATACCCAAATATGCACATTAACTTTATCGATAACCATAATTTGGCCTGATGTCTGTCAGTGTGCCTTAAATTGGACTAGCGTCCCACCTGCTTTTGTTTATGCCTGGCATTCATCATTTATTCCTCTGAATCCTGTTCTTGAAAATGTAGGTTTAGAAATGAAAGAATTGAAGAAACAATCTTAATGCTAATCACATGTCAGTTTACATATAACATTTCTAAATGTTTGGTAGCATTATGATATATTTTTTGGCATTGCTGCCTTCACAACAACAGAAGTCAGGTTTAGGATTCTGGATCTGGAGCTTATATGCTATCCCTGGTTCTCCACTACTCAAAGGTTTATATCCAGATGCATATAAGTGCAGCTTGTAATGGACTAGCACTGTATCAGGGTTTGGCTCCTGCCTTGCACAATGCTGCCTAGCTAGGTTTTGGCTCCCTGGATTCCTGAATTGTAATTATCAGGTTCAAAAACAAGGCTGAATGGATTATTTTTTAAGTCTTATTTACAACAGCATACAATCAGTCTTCTGTCTTCATACACACAAATCAATAATAATGAAAGCGAATGTACCATTTTTCATAGTCATACTTTTAAAACAAGTAGAGTTACTGGTACCTTGCTTGATCCTTTCAGCATTTAAAGACTCTTTTTACTTTCCCTGAGTATTTCTTCCAAGTTTAAAAATTCAATTTAGCCAGTGATCACAGCTATTGCCTTATTAGATGTTTTCCTCAATTATTTTTCAACTATAATGATGCTGTTTATATGCAGGCTATAAAAATAATTGTTATCTTTATTTTGTTTCATAAGTATTTTCATAACCTGAGGGTTACAGGTAGGTAACTTTTATTGTGAAATGCTGTCATTAAAAATGTTAATGATTTCGCTAATAATCCAGTAATTGACATTAAAGTTTTACCACCCCTTTGCGCAAATAAAGTTTAATGTGAGAATATGCAATAGATGTGTATATGTTGATTGCTCAATTTTGCTTCATTAATTATCTGCTTTTACAGTAAAAAACAAATCCCCAAACTGGGTAAAATGATTCCAGGATTCTGCAATTTGAAAATTGGTATGTAAGAAAGATGCCACTGGGTAGGTATGTGCTGTATAGCCCGATGGTTTCCTCTCACCCAAATTGCTTAATACAAATAAAATGAAATGGATACTGGCATAGTTACACATTAGTAATTTATGATTATTTAATTTATAAATAACTAAAGTGTAACATGAACCCGCACCCTGGCCAGGGCTGTTTCCTACTTTATACTGATTGTTACTGGGATTTGTTCCAGCTCCCCGCAGCCTGAATCTGAGTCAAAGTGAAGTGAATAACAGTACTTAGCTCATGTATTTGACTACATTTCACTGCATGCTTCTTGGCATAATTTGACTAATTAATGTTTGTTTAATAGTATACATATAACTGCACTGAATTTATTTTCACTTCTGTAAAAAACTGAATGTAAGCAGCATTCAAGTTTTTTCACCTTCAAATAAAGAAATAGAGTCAATATTATCTAAATCCAGATCAGATTATTTATTATTTAATCATTTATCTTTAATACAAGGGTTTACACAGCTGCTTCCACACAGTCATCAAGAATAGCCTCTGATTTCCAGAGAATTATGAAAGAGTTTGTGTAGGGTTTACAAGACTTTCTACATTCAAATCAGCTTGATTATGGATAGCACTATCTGTGGCATCACCACTTCTGGTAAGCCCCCTGCCACCAACACACACACCATGACAAATCATATCCAATATACGTACGATATGTTGCTGAAAATGCTAAATAAAGAGTCTTAAACCATTATTGTTTACACCACCACAGCATCTACCATCATGTGGTGGGAGTCGAATGTTTAGGCCTAAATAACCAAGAGATGCTCTTTTTAGCAACTCCTAGGAAACCAAAAACTGTGGTGGCAACTCTTTCTACCTAATCAGAGGAGACCTCAAAAACAGTAAGTATTTTTCTTTCAGGCAAGAAAATGAACGGAGCCTCTGTTATTGGAAGGAAAGTGCCCCCAACTTCCCTCTGGGTCCCCTATGCATATTAGAGAACCATTGGGAACATGGTCTTTCTTCCAATAAACCTAACCTGTCCGCACCTCTGACTGAAAAAATACCTGTCCTCTCCAAGCCACAAGTAGAGAAAGGACAGTGGATATTAAGGGGAAAGAACCCAGGAAGCACTTCTTTATGTAAAGAGTTGTGTGACTCTGGAACAAATTACGGATACAAGTAATTGAAGCAGAAACCTCAACAACCTTTAAAAAAGAATCTGGATGAGATATTGGGACAGCTTAGTTATTAACTAAACAAATAGGATTGATGGACTGAATGGTCTCCTCCCATTTGTCAAAATTCTTAAGTTCTTATTTATGTGAAATTCAAACATAGTCATCCTTTATTTGCATTATAGGTGGAATCCCCACATGTACCTTCTTCATGGCAGACTGAGGAAATCTGACAGAAACCTTCCTTTTAGCAGTTAGAGTCTTCTTCTTTTGGCTGTTCCAGTTAGGGGTTGCCACAGCGGATCATTTTCCATTTTTCCTGTCCTCTGCATCTTGCTCCGTTATATCCATACCCTTCATTTCCTCTCTCAGTACATCCATAAACCTTCTCTTAGGCCTTCCTTTTTTCCTCTTACCTGGCAGCTCCATCCTTATCATCCTTTTCCTAACATTACCAGCATTTTTTATTTGCACACATCCAAACCAGTATAATCTCGCTACTCTGACTTTGTCTCCTAACCGTCCAACCTGAGCTGACCCTCATTTCTTATCCTGTCCATCCTTATCACAGCCAATGCAAATCTTAACATCTTTAACTCTGCCACCTCCAGCTCTGCCTCCTGTTTTTTGGTCAATGCCACCGTCTCTAACCCATATAACATAATTGGTCTCACTATCGTCTTGTACACCTTACCTTTCACTCTTGCTGGTACTTGTCTGTCATAAACCACTCCTGGCACTCTTCTCTACCCAGCTTGCACTCTCTTCTTCACCTCTCTTCCATATTGCCCATTACTCTGTACTGTTGATCCCAATTATTTAACTCCTCCACCTTTGCCAGCTCTACTCCCTGCATCCTCATCATACCTCTGAAATCCCTCTCATTCACATATTTGTATTCTGTCTTGTTCCTACTGCCCTTCCTTCCTCTCCTCTCTAAAGCATATCTCCACCTCTCCAGGCTCACCATGACCTACTGCCTACTCTCACTACAGATTACAACATCATCCACAAACATCATAGTCCATGGGGACTCCTGTCTAATCTCGTCTGTCAATCTATCCATCACCATTGCAAATAAGAAAGGGCTCAGTGCTGATCCCTGATATAATCCCACCTCCATGATGAATGCATCCGTCACTCCTGCTACAGACCTCACCACTTTCACACTTCCCTTGTACATATCCTGTATCACTCTTACATACTTCTCTGCCACTCCCAACTTCTTTATACAGTACCACACCGCTTCTCTAGGCACCCTGTCATATGCTTTCTCTAAGTCCACAAAGACACAATGCAACTCCTGCTGGCCTTCTCTATACTTCTGTATCCACACCCTCAGAGCAAACATCACATCTGTGGTGCTCTTTCTTGGCATGAAACCATACTGCTGCTTACTAATCACTTCCCTTCGTAACCTAGCTTCCATTACTTTTTCCCACAACTTCATGCTGTGGCTCATCGATTTTATCCCTCTGTAGTTACTTCAGTTCTGCACATCTCCTGTATTCTTAAAAATCGGTACCAGCACACTTCTCCACCCCTCAGGCTTCTCATTTTCCAAGATTGCATTAAACAATTACTTTCTCTTTGCTAATCCATTACACTTCCTGATTCACTATCTCCCCATCATCCAACCTTCTCTCGCATTCTCTTCAATCGTCAACCTCTCAAAGTACTCTTTCCTTCTGCTCAACATACTCTCCCCATTTCCATCTTTATCCTTTATCACCCTATTCTGCAGAACATCTTTCCCAGCTCGGTCCCTCTGTCTAGCCAATCGGTACAGGTCCTCTTCTTCCTCCTTAGTGTCCAACCTCTCATACAACTCATCATACGCCTTTTCTTTAGCCTTCTCCACCTCTCTCTTCACCTTACGCCTTATCTCCTTGTACTCCTGTCTACTTTCTGCATCTCTCTGACTATCCCACTTCAACAACCTCTTCCTCTGTATAGTCTCCTATACTTCCCCATTCCACCACCAGATTTCCTTATCCTCTTTCTGCTGTCCAGATGTCTGACCAAGCACTCTTCTAGCTGTCACCCTTACTACTTCTGCTGCAGTTGCCCAGCTATATGGTAACTCTTCACTGCCACCCAATACCTGTCTTATCTCCTACCTGAACTCAACCTTACAGTCTTGCTTTTTCAGATTCCGCCTTTTAATCCTTGGCTCTGTTCTCACTCTCCTCCTCTTCTTGATATCTAGTGTCATCCTACAGTCCACCATCCAATGCTGCCTAGCTATGCTTTTCCCTGCCACCACTTTGCTGTCTTCAATCTCCTGACCCTCCTGCATAGGATATAATCCACCTGTGTGCATCTTCTTCTCTTGTACATCACCCTATGTTCCTCCCTCTTCTTAAAATACATATTCAACACAGCCATGACTATCTTTTTTGCAAACTCTACTACCATTCTGACCTTCTGCATTCCTCTACCATACCTGCCCATTACCTCCTCATCTCCACTGTTCCCTCCACCAACATGTCCATTGAAAGCCACTCCAATCACCACTCTCTGTCCCTTGGGTACACTGTCCATCACTTCATCCATCTCACTCCTGAAATCTTCTTTCTCATTAATTGCACAACCAACTTGCAGGGCATATACACTAACAACATTTATCATCACACCTTCAACTTCCAGCTTTATAAACATCACCCTGTCTGACACTCTTTCACCTCCAAAACACTCTTGACATACTGTTCCTTTAGGATAACCCCTACCCCATTTCTCCTTGCATCCACACCATGGTACAAACAATTTGAACCTGCCTCCAATACACCTGGCCTTACTCCCTTTCCATCTGGTCTCTTACACGCACAATATATCAACCTTCCATCTTTCTATCATATCATTTAATTCTCCCCTTACCAGTCATACTGCCAACATTCAAAGTTCCTACCCTCACTTCCAACTCCGCCAAGGACGGTCCTAAGCCCGGCTGCAAAAGGAGGAAGGTGGTCGCCCTGCCGAGGTGGCCAGAACCGGGAAACCGGGGAAAGGAAATCATCGCGAAGGAATTGACAACCTGCAAAATCACCATCGCAGCGATGTCGGAATTACGACTCACAGGATCCAACCACCGGCCATCGACGATCAAATGACACTTTTTTACTCAGGTGGAGAGAAAAGAGAGGCAGGTGTCGGATTTATGGTTACCAGTCACGCGGCCAGGAGTGTGATTGCATTCCAACCAATATCCAACTGCCTAGCAGTCCTCACCATTAAAGGCACTATCAAAACCCACATCATCTCCGTCTACGCTCCAACAGAGACCTGTCAGGATCCAGTCAAAGATGATTTCTACAACCAACTACAACAAACGCTGGATTCCCTCCCACAGACTGATGTGATCCTCCTGGCTGGTGGTTTCAATGCGCACATCGGCACAGATCGAACGGGATGGGAAAACTCGATGGGCCGGTTTGGACATGGACATATCAATGACAATGGATTGCGTCTTCTATCCATCGCCAGCGCCAACGACCTCCTTGTGGGAAACAGCCACATCCAGCATCCTCTGAAACATCAACTCATATGGCGAAACCCAGCTGGCAAGGACTCTGCAGTTTTGGACTACATTTTGGTCAACTCCCGGTTTTGATCGTCGCTCAAGGACGTCCGGGCGATGCGTGGTCCAGACTTTGGATCGGACCATTATCTTGTACACGCCAAGCTCCAACTTCGACTGCAACGGGCCAAATGCAAATCACGTCCTCCGATCAAATTGGAATGGAAAAGTCTCGTAGACCCTGTCCGCAAGGCCGAATTCCAACTCCAGCTATCCAATCGCTTCGCAGCATTGGCACAATCAGAGGATGTCAACGTCGAAGAAAGACAAATTTCGAACACCATCATGGACTGCGCCAAGGAAATGTGTCCGCCAACTCGCCATCGAACACAGCCATGGATATCTGATGAATGCTTGGATATGGTAAACGAACGAAAGCTAGTCAAACTGTCCAATTTTCGAACAAGGCACCAGGACAGGACCAGGTCACGGCCGAAGCGATCAAGGCTGGTGGGGATCCATTACTCCATCGATTGCTTCTGCTCATCCGAACCATCTGGCGTACTGAACAAATACCACAATCATGGAAGAAGGCCACCATTGTGCCAATTCACAAAAAAGGTGACAATCGAGACTGCAAGAACTACCGAGGCATCAGCTTGCTCTCCATTATTGGAAAGGTCTTCATGAAGATCATACAATTAAGGCTGCAGCGGCACCGCGAACAGACCAGTCGGGAGGAGCAAGCCGGATTCAGGCCAAACCGCGGCTGCAGTGACCAGATTTTCACCCTCTGTCAACTGATGGAGGAAAGAATCCGATGCGGGAAAAGAGCAGTCATTGTCTTCATTGACTTTCGATCTGCCTTTGACTGCGTCCACTGGCCAGCACTGTGGAAAGTACTGGAGACCGAACTTGTGCCTCAGAAAGTCATCAAAATCCTCCAGGAAAGCTACGCTGGGTCCTCCAGCCAAGTACGCATCCGAAATAAATTATCTGAGGAGTTTACCATCCGAACTGGTGTCCGTCAGGGAGATGTTGTTTCTCCACTGCTCTTCAACGTCGTAGTCGACGCCATCATGAGAAAGGTCTTCGAAGGCAGACAAGGAATCCAGTATGGTGAGGATGGCATTCTGACTGATCTCATGTTCACAGACGACAGTGGCATCCTGGCCGGTGACGACGCGGAGGCGACGGACGTTCTCTACAACATCGCCAACATCGCCCAGCCATATGGATTGAAAATAAACACAGACAAGACGAAAGTGCTGACAACAGACGAATCGCAGACCAACGTGCAACTCGATGGTGTGCAGATCGAGCAGGTCCAAGAATTTAAATACCTTGGGTCGCTGGTCCAGGAGAAGAAAGTGGCGTCCACAGTAGAGGTCCACAGTCGAATCGGTCAAGCAACCGCGGCATTTGCTTCCCTAAAGTGGTGCCTGTGGAAGCAAACCAATATTTCCAACAAGACTAAAATTCGACTCTTCAGAACTCTGATTCTGCCAATTCTCCTCTATGGATCCGAGACGTGGACACTGCTCAAGCAAGATCTCAACAAACTTGAGGTCTTCCAAATGCGATGCCTGCGACAAATCCTACGAATCTCATTCCAAGACCGCATACGAAATGAGGAAATCCGTCGCCGGTGTGATCAACAGCCAACAATCGAGGAGCAAATCCAACAACGACGACTACAGTGGTTTGGCCACGTCTGCAGAATGGAAGGCAGCCGGTTACCACACAAAATCCTCTGGTGCGATCGACCCACCCAGTGGAGAATCCAAAGAACGACACCAAAGAAAACGTGGCTCAAGCAGGTCGAAGATGACATCAGAAACCGTCGACTCAACCTCATGGATCGCCTTGCATGGAAACGCCTGCAAAATGAAATCCGACAACCATTGCCACCCACAGCAGCGTACGGGCTTAGGACCAGGTCCAGACCAAACGCCAGCTAGGGACCAAAGAAGAAAGAAGAAGAAAGACCCTCACTTCCACTCTCTTTACCTTTCTCTTCTCCCTCCACCTCTGAACACACCTTCCCCCTCTTTTTCTCCTTCTTCAGCCAGCAGGAGCCTAATTTCTGCTAGTACCCTGTTAACTAACAGTACTGGTGGCGGCCATTGTTGACTCAATCCTCGATCAATCTGGTATGGAAATGAAATCTGGTATGGTTGTCCACATATTGATGTGGCAAAATTTTACACCGGATGCCCTTCCTGACTTAACCTTCCCCATTTATCTGGGCTTGACACAGGCACAAAGAAACAAACTGGCTTGTGCATCCCCTGTGACTGGGGATTTAATTTAATTTTTTTTTTAATATTCACCAGTTAGTTTTAGATAAATGGTATACTCAACAAACACACCTCTGAATTAACTATTATGCAAAGTTCCAAACTAGTTAAACATATTAACAATCCTAAGTATAAAAAATAAGAATTATCATATGTAAAATGTTATCAGAGAACAAAACACAAAGTTAAATGTTATGATCTCATTTTCTAATCTAAAATGTGCAGGTAAAAATCTTAGTTTAACAGGCAGGCAGTTTTTAAGCACTTTTTTTTCTTACACCATTCAAGAAAGAAAATTTAATAGCCCAACATTAAAGGCAAGCAAACCTCTTAAGTACAGATACATGAGACCTATAAAAATGTCTTAAATTCCAAATGAAGGGCCACAGAGGAAAATTGTTATAAGGATCTGTGTTGACTATCATAATTGTATCATAATTGTTAGTACTTTATGAATTCCTATTTCTGTACTTTCCAACATAACAGCAGACCACAGAATATGTTTTCATAATTGTCTTTGGCTTTTAAACGTTTTCTTTGAGTAGTTCATTGTGTTGTTTCTGCCCAAAATAAGGCCTATGCACATTTCTTGTAATTATATGTCCTAAAGCATGGAAGTTTTATTTATTATCATTTTAGCCATCTCTGCAAAAGCAGGATGATTTAAAAATATGAACCGAGTTCAGAATGAGATATAGAAAAATAGACAAAGGCCAAAACAGCTTTTTTCTAAAAATAAAGACTCTTGCAGAATAGCTAATTCCCTCATTTTTTGCATCACAGGTCCCTGTAATTCAGGGTCTACAGAACTGTAGTACAATTTCTGCAGTTAGCGATTTTAGGCATATTTGTAATGCAGCCACATTTCTACTCTCTTCCTTTTTAAAGTATGCTTGCATATAAAGCTTGTGACAGATATGGGGCGCTATCACTCCCTTGAACCCTCGGACAATACGTCAGACACCAGATAAAAGTCCAAATTTTGACTTTACTAATAATCAACAGTGCACAAAGCACCCTCCTCTCCACAATACTCATTAAATACACTACAATCAATAATCAGTAATACTCCACCACTCCCAGATGTGTTGCCACCCTTCCACCCAGCTCAGCTCGTCGTCTGAGGATTTCCCACAGTCCTTTATAGTCCTCGACCCGGAAGTGTTTCACTCTCTCAGTCCACGTGACTAGGAACACTTCCGGGTCAGATAAAAAGTCCTTCTTCTTCATCCCGGAAGTACGTCACTTCCACTGTCGCTTTGCCTATGACGCACTTCCGGGTTATAGGGCACAAATGACTCTCTGGGCCTCCCTGCAGCATCCTCTGTTGGCCCCTGTGGTATTCAGCAGGGCTGTAGAGGAAAACACCATTGTCCATGATTCCCTGCTGGTATCCAGAGCACCTCCATGCTAAAGTACTTACTATTGTCATATACAGTATGTCTGTCTTATTGCTTGAAACCTATTTGGTTCCCATTTGACTGATTTCATTAAAGTTTGGCACACTTATTCTTCAAGGAAATTTTTTTGAAAAATTATTTTTTAATTGAACTATTTTGATTAGAGCATTTTGTTGAAATTTTCCAAAATTAAAGAAAAACTCCATTTGAAAACCACTGGCAAATCTTGTCTGTCAGAAAACTGAGAAACATTCTGTGCAACTTTTTACTGTTTTAAATTTACCTTAACATCTTGCATATTTTCCTCTTTTACTCATTTGACAGACACTCGAAAGCCTGTAGTGTTGGACATGAGCACCTACGGGTTCTGATACTGCATATAGGAGCAGTGGCAATGGCTTATGTGACCCTCCGTTATAACATCTCACTTCTTCTACTGCCTGAAATCGTAGCAGGTAAATTACATTACCTTTTTGGTCATAAAAGTAAAAACTTTCAGCAACTGATCTTATCTAGTAATGAATAGAAGAGGAAATGTGGCTTGGTAATATGTTATGTAGGCAGTGAATATTTGAATATTTATGTCCTCAATATTTATGTTAGAGTAAAGACAACTTCAATGTTGCATTATCTGCAAATCCAAATCCTGCTTGATTATAAGTGTATTCTTAGTATTTCCACCAGTGAATGAAGATGAGTACACATACTGTAGATATCAATATGCTCATGAAGTGTGAGTCAAGTGTTCAGTGCTTTTGGTTCTGGTGGCCCCGTAGGTAATTAATCTCAATGATTAACAAACAAACAATGACAATATAAATACCCATTAACTTTATACTTGAGATATGGTCAGTTAATAAATAATGAGTGTTAAAAAAACATAAAATATGCAGTACCTCAGGTAGGTTGGCCTGTGCTCAGGTCTGACAGGTAAAGTCACAGATCTTACAACTTAAGTCAACAACATGCATGTTCGGTAAATTAGTAAATCTAATATAAATAGATACCAAAATACTGGATTTTTACCATGTCTTATTTTTGCACCTGATGAGTGAAACTATAAGAAAAATACAGCCCAAGTTAAAATTCTGAGAATCAAAATAAAATTATTGAAATATCTTATTTATACTGAGGCTTAATCAACACGAACATGGATAAATTTGAAAACACTACTTATTTTAAAACTTTTCCATGCACACTGCACAAATCTTACCTATTGAGCATGCAGGGTATTAGCCAAGTGTACAGTTTGTTTATGGAGCAAACTGGAGGTTAATCAAAATGCCTAAAGAACAAGGGAAAAAAAATTGGGATACTCGTCTGGATAGATGATGAAACATAACTGACTTGAAAGGTTACAAGCATGCAGGAGATTTCAAGTGTTTCAAGGTACAGTACTCATTAGTTGATACAAAGAAGTTACTGAATGACTATCTCTCCAGAAAAGATGAGATAACAGAGGAATTATCAGATCAAACTGAAGTCAAAGCCTGACTACATTACAATTACAGTATGCAGCAACTCCACTTTTCCCATCCACAGTATCATTCAAGACCCAGTGCTTTCAAAATAACATATTGTGGTAGTGTGTTGTTGAAATTTGAAAAATTTGTTTTAGTGCGGATGGACGATCAAACCAAATTAAAAACATTCACTTTCAAATTCAGCTTTGTTAGTGTGGACTAGGTTTGATTCTTCCTGCAAAGTGTAACTTGCATACAAAAGGGTAAAGGCTACATTGCATGAAATAACATACTCATCCTGAGAATGTGTGCTCCTCCTCTTCTAAGGTTGTTAAATAAAGGCTCGGGAGCATCTTGGATATTAAAAGGATACACCTGATGTTTGTCTCCAGGGTGAAAGAACAATGGGAGGTAATCAGTGAGAGAATCAAGAATGCTCAGCAAGTCAGTGTGCAATCTAAAAAAAGGAAGAGACAGGAGACTAAACCTTTAAGTAAAAGTTAGCAATTAATATGGGATGTATTTCACTGAGACATCTATAGTCTTTGGAACACCCTGGCCTCCTTTTTTGGGGTTCTTAAAAGTGAAACATCCAGGAACTTGGAACTGGGTGAAAGGAAATTGTAGGGGTCTGCCAGAATGGCAGTATGCTGAATGCATGGGACAGCAGCAAAATTTAGTTAGAAAAGGAATTTAAAGAGGAATCATAATCAAAGCAACAAGCTATGGGTCGTACCCAGGAAGTCAAAAAAACAAATAACCAAGGCACAATTTGATTGACAAAAATCAAATACAGAGGGCAGGAATTTGTAAACCAATAAACACATAACCACTGCCAAAATGTTCATCTTAAATCATAGTCAAAAAGCAGAGCCAGAATTCATTAACCAGAAATGATTCAAAACAACAAAGCAATTTAAGTGCTAAAGCTTTTGCTGACAACCTGTTATACCCTTAACTTGGGTAGGTTACGTGCCGCACTCTTGTGGTTGACCTCACCTAGCAATGGCATTGCAATCATCCAGAAACATTAAAATGATGGCGTCCATAGTAAAAAACAACAGGGGAGAACATATTTTCAAACATCATTAAAAACATACCAAACACCAAAATAGATGTTACCACAAGATTCCTGAACAACCTCTAAAACCCCTGAAAGTACTGTAGATCTAAATCATTTTAGAGGTCAAGGAGAAACAAGAGCCTGATGATGTTAAGTGGTATGGTCAGAGGCATTATAAGATGGAAGGGAAAGAAAGACAAACATTTAAGTTTTTGTTTTATTTTATTTTAATACAGAGATAGTCTAGAAAACGATACAATTTTAAAAGGAAGATGATGACTAAAATAAAAATAGGCATTTACTTGTGGTGTAAAGGAACTGAGGGAAAAAAATGATTTAGATCATGAAATAATTCCTAAAAAAAATGAAACACTAATGCAAAACATAAAACTTTCTAAAAGGTAAATGCAACAACATGAAGGATTTAGGCACCAGTTGCAGAAGTGTTGCACTCCGATGAGCAAGCTTACATAAATAAGCATTGTATTTTATTTATCTTCTGTTATCCTGATATGCTTGTTGCATGACAGTGAGAATATGCTTGAAATGTATTGCAAACATGCTTAAATATATTACATTTGCTTATATTTCAGCTCTGCATCATCATTGGATGTTTTGTTGCTTTTAAATCCAGACAGCAATCAGATATGAACAAGTACCAGCCATTATGCCCATGTTGGAATCTAGTTTGTTTAGTTGGACACAAATAAAAATGTTTTTAGAGCTTAAGACCTGGAAATAATGAGCCACAAAAGAAGCAAACAGGGGCATAAGTAGTACATGCAGTAGAACTTGTCAAATAGTCCTAATTATAACTATAAACCCTCTGTTTAGCTATGCTATATTAAAATTTTAGTTTGTATAAATTTAACCCAAAACCCGGATACAGTAAATTGATGATGTCACACATAAATGGTGCAGCATGTGACTAGCAATGGGCATTGTTGCCATAAACAACATGTCTGCTCTTATGAAAATTAACCCAAACATTATGGTGCCCACAGCAGAAAACAACCTCCAAATTAAACAGAGATGGCATTACCAAATAAAATGATAGGCTAATAAAAGTAAACAAAAAAAGTCATAACACAAAGTTAATTTAGAAGTTCTCAAGCATAATCATAACCCCCGTGGCAGTAAAGGCTACTTGTTTTTGCAAAGTTATTAATATGCAAACCTCTCCACCCATTTGTAATTGAAAATTTTTTATGCTTTGTGGTTGGTTTTTAAGGTTAGAATCAAATTTTAAATATCTTGCCTCCACTGTGGATATTTAAAGAGCTAAAAAATGCATTACCACAGAGAGGCAATTGAAAGTTCATTTTGTGGAAAATCAATGCTGCTCTGCTTGTCATGCTGAAAGAAACATTCTTCATGAAAGAATGTTTTACATTTCAAGTCTGTACCACCATGTTCACACAGTTTTGAACACACTGCCATTAGGAATCAATTATTTCAGATAGATAGATAGATAGATAGATAGATAGATAGATAGATAGATAGATAGATAGATAGATAGATAGATAAAAGAACTTTATTTGTCCTCAGGAGGAAATCTAACTTTTTACAGAAGCTCTTTAAATAATTAAATGCATAAACAAATAAATAGTAGTCACAGTCGCAGTTACGCATTACTGTTCAAGTAGTCGGTGTTAGTGTAAAATGTGCAAAATTATTCATAATGGCACTCAGTTTTGTTTTAATTCTCATCTTTGCTACTACTTCCAGGGGGTCTAGAGTGTGTCCTATAACTACCCTTTTAATTAGTTTGCTAATTCGGTGGTCCTCCCTTGAAGTGAAGTTAACAGCCCAGCACACCACAGCATAGAAAATTGCACTGGACATCACAAAATTGTAGATGTGAAGAAAGTGCTGTCCTTCTCATGTCAACTTCCTATGAAAAAGTTAATCATCTGACAAATCTTCATATATATGACACATTTTAACACTGCTGATACTTACAGTAAGTATTCACCTTACCATTGAGATTGCCTACCTAAAGCTGCACCTCGTGAAAATAGATATGGATCATATAGACAGATGTACTGAAGCCACCACTTCTGCACAAGGAAGTGAAAGAGATGCCTTTTTTTACCTTAAAATTGTCCGTCTCATTCATGGGAAAGTGGGTGTGGTGTAGATTGTCTCTATTCTAACTCTTGGATGCATGCACATCACCCAAGCCAAGAGGTTTTATTTCATCTTTATTCAGGTAAATATGCAAGTGCTATTACGAATTCTGTCAAACTATTAGGAGAGACTATAGCGATAATACGTAGGATCACATCTTTATATATAACTAGCAGAAGACCCGTGCTTCGCAGCGGAGAAGTAGTGTGTTAAAGAAGTTATGAAAAAGAAAAGGAAAAATTTTAAAAATAACGTAACATGATTGTTAATGTAATTGTTTTGTCATTGATGAGTGTTGTTGTCATATCTATATATATATATATAT
>JANRMT010062792.1:48580140-48609779 GCA_026402145.1 Polypterus bichir lapradei
GTTATTTTTAAAATATTTCCTTTTCTTTTTCATAACTTCTTTAACACACTACTTCTCCGCTGCGAAGCGCGGGTATTCTGCTAGTATATCTATATATTGTGATGGATGTCCGGCAAGAGTTGCTGGCCCTCACCCCCAGGCCGCCAGGAGGAGCTCTCCCGACAGCATGGACGTGCCCCGAGTTCCAGCAGGACCTCATGGACTTTGTAGTTTTTACACACAGCCCTGCTGGATACCTTGGGGACCACAAGGAGTCGCTATAGGAGTCTACGAGCCTCGCTATGTGCCCTATAACCTGGAAGTGCATCCTGGTCACGTGAACGGGAGGAATGACGTACTTCCAGGTTGAAGAAAAGAGAAGTTTTACCTGACCCGGAAGTGATAGAAAGTCACGTGGACTGAGGGACAAACACTTCTGGGTCAAGGAGTATAAAGGACTATGGGAAATCCCAGACGGACGAGCTGAGTTGGGAGGCAGGGTGGCTAAGCGTCTGGGAGATTGGAGGATTTGTTATTATTTATTGTTATTGGAGTATTTGGGAGTGGAGGGTGCTTTGTGCACTTTATTATTATAATAAATATCATTATTGGACTTTTACCTGGTGTCTGACGTGTAGTCTGAGGGTACAAGGGTGCGAGCGAACCCTAATCTGTCACAATATATACAACAATTACATTAACAATCATGTTACGTTATTTTTAAAATTTTTCCTTTTCTTTTTCATACCTTCTTTAACACACTACTTCTCCGCTGCGAAGCGCGGGTATTCTGCTATCTATCTATAATAATAAAAGGCAAAGCCCTCACTCACTCACTCACTGACTGACTCATCACTAATTCTCCAACTTCCCATGTAGGTAGAAGGCTGAAATTTGGCAGGCTTATTCCTTACAACTTACTTACAAAAGTTAAGCAGGTTTCATTTCGAAATTCTACACGTAACGGTCATAACGGTCGACAACGTCCGCCATGTTGAACTTTCTTATTTATGGCCCCATCTTCACAAAATTTGGTAGGCGGCTTCCCTGCGCTAACCGAAACTGATGTACTTACTTATTTCGATGGTATGACGCCACTGTCGGCCGCCATATTGAAATTTCCAACGTCACCAATTTTCAAACTTCCCATTTAGGTAGAAGGCTGACCCCATCTTCACGAAATTTGGTAGGTGGCTTCCCTGCGCTAACCAAAACTGATGTACGTACTTATTTCGGTGGTATGACGCCACTGTCGGCCGCCATATTGAATTTTCCAAACGTCACTAATTCTCCAACTTCCCGTGTAGGTAGAAGGCTGAAATTTGGCAGGCCCATTCCTTACAGCTTACTTACAAAAGTTAAGCAGGTTTCATTTCGAAATTCTACGCGTAACGGTCATAACGGTCAACAACGTCCGCCATATTGAACTTTCTTATTCATGGCCCCATCTTCACGAAATTTGGTAGGCAGCTTCCCTGCGCTAACCGAAACCAATGTACATACTTATTTTGGTGGTATGACGCCACTGTCAGCCGCCATATTGAACTTTCCAATGTCACTAATTCTCCAACTTCCCGTATAGGTAGAAGGCTGAAATTTGGCAGGCTCATTCCTTACAGCTTACTTACAAAAGTTAAGCAGGTTTCATTTCAAAATTCTACGCGTAATGGTCATAACGGTCAACAACGTCCGCCATGTTGAACTTTCTTATTTATGGCCCCATCTTCTCGAAATTTGGTAGGCGGCTTCCCTGCACTAACCAAAACCAATGTACGTACTTATTTCGGTGGTATGATGCCACTGTCGGCCGCCATATTGAACTTTTCAACAGTCTTTGTTACTTATGGGCCCATCTTCAAGAAATTTGGTACACGGGTTCCCAACGCTAACGGAATCCTACTTGCGTACATATATATGTCCATAGCCTGCACCTCGGTCACCGTGTGAGGTGGCGTTGGGTCCCCCATCCCAACGCCTCCCACGTTGTTGGCTGCCTGCTTTATAAGACCGTCCGTCGCTCCGGTCTCTACATTCCCTTCCTTGCTTCGCCACGGGATTCACGTCTCCCCACTGATAACTACAGCCTTTTTGTTTAATCCACGGCTTCTCCGCTGTTTTATTGTTTGTTTATTACAATTATAGTTATTGTATAGGTATTTTACACTTACTTTACATTGCTCAGGTAACCATTTCTTTTATCATTCCAACCCCCATTACCATGTCTATCGAGATGATCACTATCGATCAAAGAACTGTCACTTACCGAGTGGTTTCCATGCCCGGAGATACCACCTACCTTTTCCATTCTCTTTGTTACATATTGCACGGCCATATCAGGCTCACTCTTCATATCCGGAGGAACATTCTGTCTTATGTATTGAATGACTGGGACAGGTTCAAGGTGTGGACTGATGACGGTACAGCAGATAATTATACTACACAGGAGCACTATAAGAGTGAAATGCTTAAGCCCTTCACCTATGGTTCTGCATGTGAGTTGATGGCTGCCGCTGAATTGTTCGGTTGTCGCTTTCAAGTGTACCGAAATGGCCAAATATTTACAAAAACATGTACACCTTTCGACAACCGCCAATGCCTCTTAAACATCTTAGATTCACAGGTGACGATTTCAGTAGTGGACACTTTGATGTTTATGAATGTTTAAACTCTCAAAAGCTGGATGTGATTTTATCGCTGAAACCGGTTGTGTGCTTACAACGCTTGACAGATGCCAAATGTCACTTCAACACAACAAATCCTGCAAATACTGTCGTAATTGAAACAAACCATGAAACTCAAACCGATTATGACAGCAGCAATCCAATTACGTGAGAGGCGTGATGATGTCACACGAAACTCCCCCACGGCTTTCGAGCTCAACTCCATTACAGTAAATAGAGAAAAATAACTTCCAGTTATGACCATTATACGTAGAATTTCGAAATGAAACCTGCCCAACTTTTGTAAGGAAGCTGTAAGGAATGAGCCAGCCAAATTTCAGCCTTCTACCTACACGGGAAGTTGGAGAATTAGTGATGAGTCAGTGAGTGAGTGAGTGAGTGATGAGTCAGTGAGTGAGTGAGTGAGTCAGTCAGTGAGTCAGTCAGTCAGTGAGGGCTTTGCCTTTTATTAGTATAGATACGCTACCATGGCTGTTTGTTTGTCTGTCCAGGATTTTAAATCACCTGTAGCTCACAAACCGTTTGACCTATTGACCTGAAATTTGGTACACATATGCTACATGACGTCTAGTATCTGCTTTCGGGGTGACGATTGACCTCCAAGGTTATTCCTCTTTTTATTTTTATTTTATTTTATTGTTGAATCAACTCTCGGCAGCAGGCAGAAGGGCGTTCTCATTCCCTACCACCTTTGCTGTCACTTCCCCTACCTCTTCATATCTTAAATCATTCTTGAGGCAGATTGAAGACTTAAGTGAAAAATTAAAGAAAACATACTAAGTAATTGCAACATAAACACTGACTTAATTAGTTTTAACGCAAAAAGATGCAGATGAAAGAAGAGAAGGTTGGAGAAAACAAGAGCTGCTCAGAAAGCACCAAGCGCTTCAACCTCTCAGCAAATGAATGCTAAACGTACAGAATAAGAGTATGAAAACTATGAATGCTCAAGTCAAGTGTATTCACTGCACATTATTGTGCATGGTGCCGTTACTGGTTTATTTATATTTTGCATGTTACTGCATTGAACGTTAGGCAATATAATTCAAATGTAATTGTAATAGAATTTTAGGAAGTTCCTCTCAGCCCTGCCAAAATGAAATCTCACTCCAGACTGGAGGGTCAGAATCACTTCAGATTTCATCCACTGTTACCAACTGACCTGTAGATTATGCCTTCAAAATGTCACTTCTCCTAAAAGTAGCTGTGTTGCAACTACAGTCATGAAATTTGTAATGTCTTGCCCTCTCTCAATAGCACCAGCATTTTTCTGTTAGAACGGTACTTACTGCTCTTCAACACAATACAGATAATGCAGTTACTCATCATATTGCCACCCCTCAAGTGATCGCTGGCTTACGTTTTAGAGGACACACCCAGGGGCTCATTTTATTTTTATATGCAATGTTCATAGAGTATAAATATATGCCTCTGACACCCTGGAGCCTGTCGGGGTCTTAATCTAATAATGCTATAACTCATTTTCTCAATTATGTAGATATTACAGAAGAGTTAATACTTGTCATTCATTATGCACCCTGCTTTTCCTAATAACTGAATTAAGTCAATAACTGAATTAATCCAACAGTCACCAAAATGTATAAAAAACTTAGTCAGAGGCTGGACAATAGTTGTAAAGAATTCCTCATCACAGTACAAACTTCACAGTAGAGCACAGGGCTATATAATACACAATGTGAGAGGTCTCATATTGTTTAGTTAACCTGCCTAAAGCTGCACCTCTTGAAACTAGATATGTATCATACAGATAGATGTGCACTTCTGCATGAGGGACTGAAAGAGATGCCTTTTATTGTTTTTAAAAGTGTCAGTTTCATTCATGGGAAAGCGGGTGTGGCGTAGTTTATCTCTGTTCTGCCTCTTGCATGCATGCACGTCACCCAAGCCATGAGGAATTATTTCACCTTTCTTCAGGTAAGAGTACCTGTAGAAAAGTCACAGAGATATTAAGAATAGTTTCTTACTCTTCAAAGACAGTGACCAAGCTAGGATATAAACTCGGGTTTTTGAAGCCATGAGCCAGAGGTGTTAACTATTTTGCTACTGTACAGCCAACTCTTTAAATAAGCTTCATTCTTTGGAGCGTCCAGGATGTGCTGTTCTCTATAGGTACCCCTCCAGCAAGTGACTTCCCTTTAAAAAGCTGGACAATGACTTTGTGGCTTGGCACTAGGAATGTCCAGAACAGTGTAGAGTTTATTATATGGTAGGAAATTCAAAAATAAAGCAGGAGAACTGTACAATCCTTGTGATCATTAGCCTCTGCTAGTGAATAGATTATTCCATGTGTGCTTTCAGCTTGCAGTACTAGGGAGATAAAGTATACAACTCTTTGAAAGAGCTCTTTCAGAAGTGTCCTTCACTCTGTGAACCCATTCCATGCATCTAGTGTGACGTTGCATCTCTCTCTCTCTCTCGCTCCCTCTCTGTTTTCTTTCATTTTAAAACTACACTGAGGATGCAATTAAACTCCTTTACATTCCTCTAGCTCTCTTGTCCTTTCATTCTGGCCTTGTGGTGTTTGCTAAAATAAATTCATTAAGAGGAGCATTAATTTATCCTTGGTTTCCGTGGTTACAGTTATAGCTAGTTGTAGATTTGAGTCTTGATTTTTTGGATTGATTTTCTGCTTGCTGAACATTGATTGCACTGCTTACTTTCAGCTTGACTCTCTCTCTCCCACTCTGAATTAATTTATATTTACCAAATAAAATTATTTGAGTAGCTTTGCCATTTCTTTGAATTGCTTACTATAGATGTCTAACCATGTTAATTTCCTGCCCATATCTGTACAGTTGATTTATAGCAAAAAGTGTAAACACCAATAATACAGTTTTGCACATGTCAGCCCAGTATTTTGAGTGAGATATTTCCCTTCATCTGTATAGGTAGGTTTGTACTGCTCAGGCTTTTAAAAGGTAGACCCATGGGATTGTGTCTCTTGCTTCTTTTTTTTTTTACAAAGACACAAGAGAATGAATCAAATAAGGATTGTTCAGAGAGAGCAGTACATTATATCACAGCTAGATTCTACTGTTTATATGCTTTTGGAAAAGAGATATACAGGATACTACTAGCTTCACACCCACTTCAGAATAACCTATAAAATCTACTCTAAAAGCATTACAGAATCGCTAGTAGCCTGAAAATGCCCAACGCAATTTTTTTGCTCCAAATGTCTGTTGTGTTTTTCCAAATGTAAATATTTCACTTTTGAAGAACGTCTAGGGTTAGTTGCAGTGTTCCTGGGATAGTACCGTATTAACTGTGGATCAAAACCAGACTATGTAGAACGGTACTAAGAGGAGATGATCCTCAGCTCTACAGTAAGTGCTGTTGCAGTGAACAGCAGAATGAGATCAATACCAAGTTTAACTAATACACAGCTACTTTTGTTGTTGTTTAATTTTTCTCACTGGTTTGTTCAGCTGATTGCCTGTTAAAGAAGGAATGATGGCAATTACAGTCTCGCCTTCTCTCAATTAACAACTTGCAGTTGCACATTTCTCTCAATTTAAATGGAGAAAGCACAAGGAAAAAATACATCCTCGTGTAAACCTAATAAAAACAATTATAAACATTAAGCTACATTAAATTTAAATAGTGCCCCTGTTGTTATTCACATCTAGCATCTGAAAAGCACATGAAATCTATGGGAAAGTATACAGAAACGTAAACGTTAGTACAATCATTTGAGAATGAGAATGACTGCTCTCTGCAACTCATAGGTGGATAAAGGTCTACCATCAGACTGACCCTGGCATATGTGAGAACAAAGTAATGCAGCTGTTGTACCGAAAACATCGTCACCCCATAATATTTGTAAAGAATTCCTCATTGCAGTGAAAGCTTCACTGTATAGCACAGGTGCTATATAATACATAGTGTAAGAGATCTCATATCAGATCTGGAGAACACTGGCAACGATACCTCAATGACAAAACAAAGGAATAAAAGTGTGGAGGAAACTAGAAGCATCTTTTAATGTGCACTGTCCAAACTGGTGGCCAAGCAGTTTCTTAATTAGAGACACAAACTCTGCATCTTTTTACTGAAAATGAATGATTTAATGTATATTGATGCCTATTTTTCAATTTTTTATATTATCCAATATCACTTTTTCTGTTCACCTGACCCCAAGTGTGTAAAGCTTGCAGGGTCAGTTTACAACAAATGACTTTTAAAAATCTTTCCAAACTTTTTTGACAGACTCATGACTTCCATAGGGTTTTAATTTAATTCCATGCAAATTATTTGGTAACACTAGTCAACAATTTTGTAAAGTCAACATAAATAATCAAAGAAACAGAATATATTACCTAGTAGTGTGGTGAATAGGATGGATGAGCTTGTTGGACAGAATGGATTGTTCTCATCACAATTTTCTAATGTTCTAATACTATTTTTAAAATCTCAATTGTATCCAACAGAGGCACAGACTTAACTTGGAATTTGCTGTTTGTATTTACTAATTACTGTTAAAAATGTAATTAAAAAGTAAAGAATTATAAAAATGCTAATGCTGTTTAACATATCAAATAAAAACAGCTACATGAAATGTTACAGCCACGGTTCCTTCCCTGTCTTATTTTAAAATGTAATTCTTGTCTTTTTTGATCCAATCATTTATGTTATTCATTTATATAATTTGTATTTTCTGCTAATTTAGGTTCTATGTGTGCAAGTATGTACTGTAGTGTTCTTTGTATATTGTGGATGACTACCCAGGAGACAAAGGAAGTCCTTTAGCAGTTCATTTGAATATGCTTTGGTGGATTTTGACAGATCTACTAAGTACTGTACTTGCATTTTTAATTTTTTTGGCTATGATTCTCTGCTTATTTTGTTGTGTGTATTAAATTATTCTAGTGGATTTAATTTTGGGATATGTTTGCTTGGGATTGTCTCTGGGTTGGTTGGTGGAAATCAGGCCTGCTTCCTTGGGTATTTTGAAGACCTTGCTCCACTTTGGCTAGTTCTGTGAGTAATCCCAACAAGAACAGGACAACCTTTGGTCTGTGCCATGTATATGTGTCCTCTTCAAGGCAATATCAGTCATGTTTTCAAGTCATTGCCAATGGGGGAACAACAGGTGGGTCTCACCACTCCATATGTGAGTCATAACAGTTTGTCATACTGTTTCCGTTTTAGGAACAACTATTTTGCTAGTAATTAGTATAAACGTTTTTTTAATTGTGTGCTCATCTGACTAAACACATTTACTTTCTCTGGTTATGAGAAGACAGGAGAAAAAATATTTTGGTAGAAAATCTAATTCCTGTGTTCCCTGAAAAGTCCTGCTATTTAACCTCATCATGTTTGTGTCATGTACAGTCTTTAGTTTTATTTAGCATGTTTATTTCTACAAGTCAAGAAACTGTTCATTTAATTTTATTGTCTGATTATAATGTTAGATTTGTGACTTTGTTATCTGTTGTTAAGATTTCAGAATGGTCTTGCCGCTTGCTTTTGTTTTGTATAGACAGCTTTTCATTTGTTTCCTTTATTTTTTCTGATTTTTCCATTTTTAGTTGTGAGTTTATTAACTGTTTTTTGTTTGGTAATTACTTTTAGTTTTTGCTCGCTTGTTGTTTCAGTTTTTAAATTATATCTTGTAACTTACTGTATTAATAATTAGATGGTTTTGCCATGGGGTTAAAAAAGTGGTAAGCCACTAGTGCAAGAATGGAGGCCCAGAAAAAAACAGAAAATTAGAGTAAACTCTAAGCCAAGCAAAATCCTCAACCAGAAAGAGCAATCAGCCTAATGTATTATTCAAATTGCCAACTGGTTATTATGAATGATTTTATGGGCTTTGCTTTTGGTAATGCCAATAATCAGTAGTGCCTTTGGCATAAACATGTGGTGTGGCCATATTGTTTGTGACAATGGTTGCTTGGTATGTGACAAGCATTTTGCTGCATTATGCTGAATATATATATAAAATGGCAAGGATCATGCACCAGTATCTCTGCGTCTGGACAAATAAACAACCTTACAAAGAATTATGCAGTTATTATAGTTGGGATAAAAGATAATTAGTCAGTGTTAGAACTTGCTTGTCACTTTTGCTGACATTAATTTTTTTTCTAGTGTATTGGTTTCGGTTGGTGGTGCTTCTGACCATATAGGCTCTGACCTCTTCTTGTTTGTTGAACACTGTTCTGGTTCAAAAGTCATCTGCTGGTCCATTTTCTTTGCAGTACACTTTTTCAAATTGACCATTTTCATTCTGGTCACAATACTTCTCTCTTATATGACTTTTTTAATAAATATTTTGTTTATGTCCAAGTTTATCTTCTTGAACTTATTCTGGCTGCACAGGTCTACCATGCGGACCTCCTTCTCACACTACTGTATGCATGTAGAGCTTAAGCATATATGTCTATATGTACTCAATATGTTGCTATGGTCTGATTAACGATTAATTGACACTCTTGATACACCAGTCCTTGTGCAAAATTGAGGCAATTCATCCCTTCGGGAGCTGTAGGAAATGACCATTGTTCCTGGAAATTAAATTTGATTTACTTTTGATCTTTCTATTCAAGTTTATATGTAAACTTCTTTTAAATTAAGGGTTAATTAAATGGTGCTTTTGAAAGACATTGTTGGAAAAGCCCTTTAGTTCTTTAGTTGTGATTGTGGCTCTGTTTTATTGATGAAGAATTAATTAAGTTAGTAAACTGAAAAGAAAAGAAACATCAAACTAATCAATTCAAAGGAATACAAAAGATTAGCTGAACACATTAGTTTGTTTATCTGCCAAGAACTGGCAAAAAAGTAGGGTGAAATGTTGGGAGCATTGTTAGAATATAGCATCTCCTAATTATGCTTAATCTCTGGTCTAAAGTGTATAAAGTTGTGCCTGTCTGGCAAGCAGCTGCCAAAGCAAGGACACCATAAAGGAGACACACTCCAGGTGAAAAGCCTGCATCAAATTTCCAGAAAAGTGAAAAAATACAGACTGGTAGAAATGTACAGCAAAGCAATGACCAGTATAGGAAGGCAGGACTGCTACAGTACAGCATACTCTATTATGCATGCTATTCTGAAAGTACAAGTGACAGGGGGATTAAGGTAGAAAAGGGAGACTTGGTTTGGTCCTCTAATTCCATTAGTACTCTCCCTTCTCATTTCCCAACTATCTCTCTGTGTCTCTATTACTTAACACCATTGCCTCTTCGTTCAACCAGAAAGCACAGCATCTAACTTTTCTCTTTCCTTCCTTCCTCTTATGGACTAAATCAATTGTAAATACCTTCCTGTGGTATTTTCTAGCTTTAGAAACACCAGGTGAGGCATCTCTGTAGAGTATTCCTGAGATCTTAGTGGTCCTTGAAGGAACAGTTTTCCAAGATCTTTCTTCTGAGCAACAATGTCCACCAATTGCTGACATTTTTCCTCATGCCTATGGTTATTATGTTAATGGAAAATCTCTCAACAATGTACTCCACTGGGTCATCTCACCACCAGCAGCATATAGAATATATGAAATCTTGAACCTGGGCATGCACTGAACATTAGAGGCTATCCTACCAACCAAAGAGTCACCTTCCATTTGCCAAAAGGTTTGGAGAGTATTTGTTGTTTGAAAGGGTCAGAATCATCAATTTGGCTCAGAAGAATGTTGTAGAGGCCACATTGCACCTCAACAGTCAGAGGAAGAGTGAAGTTCTTGTCCTAATCAATCCTGCCCCAGGGCATCATTGATTTACTTCTCTCAAAGGTAAGCAGGAAAAATCAATTTTTGAGGCATATCTTTAACATGAACAGAGACTCTAGGCAAAGGGATAAGGTGAGCATAACACAGCTGCTCAACCAACTTTGCACTACTTCCAATCCTGGTACCAAGTATTGCTACACTGTATTCTGTGGTGCTTAAAAGACTTCATATGGGACCTATTTTTGTAACCTTGAAATCTTAAACTTTATTTCTAAACCAGAACAGGAGTTAAAAAAGCTGAAAAACTTGCTAACACAGCAAATTTGAAGGTGGCAGAAAAATTCTTCTCCAGTAGTGAAGCTCAGTAGTGTAGAGAAGGCAGGCAAGAAGAATTCTTCTTGTGAGCGTAACCAAAATATGAAGTAAAGGTTTTGTTTATTATGAAAATCTAGAGGTCCAAAATATGTGCAGCTCTGTCACTTTGTTTCCAATTACTTTTAACAGAGCTAACATTTCTAGTGGCTTCAGCTCTGCATGAAGATGACAGTCGTGGAACTAAGCAAAAATTACAGCTGCTTTTGCAGAGGTTACTTCATGAGAAGCATTCAACTCTCTTGTGATGAGCCATCTGTTGCATTTAGACTCTTCATGCAAGTCTGGAAAAGAGTTTGCCATTTGGCCCAACATCCCTCCCAAACATTATTTACATACAAAAAGTTTACTACTTTTGGTGGGTGCAATATTGATGGGCCCATATATTCACACCTATCTGAATTCTGGGACCACCTGTTGCTACACTGGGTTCTTTGGTGGTTACAAGACCAGATGGGACCCCTTTTTGTAGACATATGTCCATCGATTCATATTTTAATCTGTTTATCTAGCTCATGATTGTGGGAAAAATTGTATATCTCTGTAGCACTGCTCAAGGTGAGGACCATCCTTGGATATACCGCTGGTCCCTCTCTGGGTAAACCTCAACCACACGCATTTCTATGGGCAGGTGCCAATTATTTTGACAGAAAATATTTGGGATTTGTGTAAAGTTTTGTCCCATTTTAACCCTATCTTTGGACATTTTAATCTGATGGGTTTTTTTTGCACTGCATATAAGTAATCTTTTGAATTAAATACATTGTTTACGCACTTGGAAATTAAGATGCTAAATACTGAAACACTTGGTGGATTTACTTTTGCCACTTGTGAATGTGCTTTCTGGTATTGCAATCTATCCTAACAACACAGATAATCAGAATTAGTGTTATCTTCTTATTTCTGAACTTTTTTGTCAGCTGCTCAAGCTTACAAAAATAATGTTATAGTGTAACATAGAACTTCACTGCCTTGTCATTTTTAAAATGGAATATATTGTACCTTCATGGCAGCAGGTTCCAGCCATGGTCTGTCTAAACTAGATTGTCCATGATGTTTACTTTTTACAAAAACCTTCATATCTATACCTACGTTTAACTATGGCCAAAATGAATGTCACAGTTAAATCAAAGAAATATATAAAACAAGGTTGGCTACCATTTGAAGAATCTGAGAATCTTAAAAAATAACAGGTGCAACAACACTTTTAAATGTTTCACCCTATAGGCAACACCAGCAGTTGGCAAAAAGTGGCAGTTTGGCAACCTTAAGGTTTATCAGAGTACACTGCAATGATTTTCTGTTTTTCACATTAGCAGGGTCCTTTATGTCTCTGAAAGGTAGTCACAAGGATGGATCTGTGTTCTGCGAAGCACAAATACCATTACAGTTGTAATAAATCACAATATGGTTTACCTCTTATAAGTGAAAAGAGAAAACTGTCTACATTTACTGTCTTGACAGAGATAAAACTGTTTTTATATACTGTAACTAAATCAAAGTTGCCTTTAGACAACAACAGTTACTGATCCATTAATATATTGAACATATAACCTGTATAAATTACATTGAGTTGCTCCTAAAGGATAAAAATTATAGGGTGGATTTTGTGTCTATAAAGGTAATGATGCAGTATGTAAAGGTACAGGGCTTGGCCCACAATTGAAACAGTTGTACACACATTTAAAAATAATAATATGCAAAAAGAAAAATACAAAAACATTTTCTTGCCACAGCTTACTGAGATAACTTTTTTCATTTGATCAAATGGCTGCTGACTTAGCCTATCTGGCCATCCTTCTCTTTCTGATCATGACATGAATGCTTCAAAAAGCTTGAATAAAGACTGACTGTTTTTATATCTAAAATGGGCATTGGCAATTAAGGATAACAAGAGTGGAATTATTTATTGGGTAAAGGGTTACATGAATTGGAAGAGGTATTAAATATAATGGCCCCTACATTCTCATCTGTGTACGGAAGAAATACTATGACCCCCTAGCATAACGTCCTTTTACAACTATCAAGAAAGAGAACTGCAAACCAGAAAAGTTCTATCCACTCAGTGAACAAAAACTTAACTTTATGAAGCTAAGGACAGGACTGTTCTTGGCTGTTTTTTATTTTTATTTTTTTCATTTTGGCCCCTTCAAACCTCCAGCAAAAACAGCCACAAGAAGCCCATTACAGTAGATCATCATTGTGAGTTTTAAGTTTGCATTTTCTTCAGCCAATTAAAAATGCACAGACAATATGCAAGCAGAGAGCTGTGTAGAGCAGATGACTTTGTAAGGACATCATTCAGTACATTGACATCCATATACATAATCGAGTTAAAATGAATAACCTGATTAAGCTAGAAACCTGATTTCTCAATAATCAGTGTTTACATGCAAAAGTAATTTTTTGGAGTTTTCCTTTGGGAAAATACTCCAACATTATTAAACTGCCCAAAAAGAGAATTTAATGTCATCATTGGCCGCTGTGAATCTGAAAATAAGTATGACACCTTTAATAATTTTCTTGTGTTTTATAAATATTTTTAGTCAAACTGACACTTTATTTATAAGTTTCTGTTACCAGATTACATGCAGCACACTCTTTTCTGCTTGACTGTGTGCCTGAGTCTACGAAGCATCAGCATACTAATAACAGTAACGCAGGTATTTTTCCTTAAATAAGATAAGTATTGTGATTGGTTACTCATTACTTTGAAAAGTAATTGGACTACAGTACATAATGCATGTTACTTTTATTACCCAGCTGCTCTCAAGATCGTGTTGCTGAGTTTAGCAGTGTATGTTTCATGCTCATTAACATAAATTTAGCTATTTTAGAAATACTGAGAGAGATTATTTCAGCCAGGAGAAGGAATAATGCAATTGCTTGAACATTTGCCTCTGAAAATGAATTTTGTGGATGCTTCCATCTGTGGCTTCTGAAAGCATGTGCGAAGCAAATACATGCACAGGCTGACAGAGTGTAACAGACATCAACAGACTACAAAATACTTAACAATTATAACCCAGTTAAGGCTTTACATGGCCACATAATCAGATTATTTGTGGAGAAATCTACCTCTGCTATTCAGATGTTTCAGAGGCCAATAACCCAGTTTCGCTAATAAGAATAAGGGATTATATGCTATTTTAGAAATCAGATTTCTGTGAATAATCAGTTATTGAAACACATATAAATGCACTTATTTTCATTTCTTTTTATTCGTTGGCAGGTTTTGGACTTCTCCCAGGGCATGCTTACTATTTTATACTTTTGCCTCAAGCAAATCATCAGATATGGTTAGGTACACAAGTTTAAAACAATTAATATTAATCTGTATTAATGTATGTTCATATATACATATGTCTTTTTCAGTGGTAAGTGTCCAATTTCTGATCCTGTCTGACCTAAAGGCCTCTGCTGTATCAGTCTCACGTTACATGTTAAAACCTCATGCAGTTTTCTAGCAACTTCTGTGATTCAGCATCTTTTGGGATTTTTAATCACTGACATTTTCTGCAAGTTTCTACAAAGCTTTTTCATAATTTCTGTGTATTTCTGGGTTTATATTTACTTCTTATTTTAACAAGCTAAGTATATACATAAAAATGTTTCCACAGACTATAGTCTTTAGTGTCACATTTATTGCTAATTGCCACATCACCCTACTAAAGAGAACCCACAAACATTTAAATTACTCTGTTTTAATTAAACGGGACTGACTACTACCCTTCAAAGGTCAGAAAAAATGACAACGCCTTGAAGAAGTGCTGCTAGCCTTGGAGCAGTAACCCACAAGTCAGACTTACAATACACTGCTTGAACATAATTATTAATGGAATTCACCTAGAATCTGGCACTTTTCATTATGACTGCTTCTGCTAGACCTGTCACCTTTGTGGTCAGACATGCCAACTGGAAACACAAGAGCACTTTGCACTACAGCAGTTGCCCTAAGGGACATTCTGCAGTTGATCAAAGATTTTAAACCAAGGCATGAAGGGTTTAATCGCATGCAGCATTATAGTCATTGTGCACTATACATTTGTATACCATATTTTTAAAGAGGTTTATTATTTCAGTTTTGAATATAAAGAAAAAATAATAATGCTTTAAGAGTGCAAAATTAAATTCATGCAGCCTGTGTTCAGCTGCCACAAAATCTAAATTTTAAGGTGCTCTAAACAGAGAGAGCTTTTGCAGCAGTTTTGCTGACTTAAAGAATTTACTTAGTGCTGGATCAGTATTTTAAATTCACTTCACAGTCTGTTGGATTCTAATTGTCTTAATAGAATGCTTATATAAAATGTAACATATTGGTTAATATTATGGTTTGTATTAGATATAATTCTTTCTGAAACATATAAAAACACTAATTCTGTATAATTCCCTAGAGTCAAAGGAAAACTATTAAGATAATGAAGCTGCATTAATATTTCTCCATAGTTTATGACACATAAGGGAATCTTTAGCAAATACATATGGAAAAGCAATATACTATTGATTACTTACTGTAAATAATTAAGTGAAGGTGCCCATTGTTATATACTGTTGGACGGTTGGATGCAAGATTTTGTATTAATACCTTGTTTGAGCTTTTACTTAATGTTAAAGGAGTTATCTCCTCTACCACTGATTTGGTTCTGTTTTCTTGGCTATTGTTTGCGTGGTGTGAGGCTGGTTGCCATCACATGACAGTTGTTGGCATGGCATCATCACTAACCAAGTACTTAAGCCAGAGAGTTGGAATTTTTCTTTTCCAAGTCTTAGAATAGTTTTTAAAATCAAAAATTAATTGTGTAACAATTTTCTTTAGGGGTCATTTCTTTGTGTGGCTTCAGAATCCTGTTATATTCTTTTAACTTCAGTTCTTTATTGCTTCCATTGGTTCCTGACTTCAGCAGCTTGGCAATTAACTAACCTTTTTATACCCATATTCTTTCCTTCGTTTCCCTTAGTTTTCTTGCTCAAAATAATCTAGGTGCAAACTCTCATTCTATACATAACCCACATTTATAGTTTTACGTATAGTTTTTAGCAACAGAATCGACATATTTTAAGGAAATGTGGTTTTAACAATCGGTGAAGAGCAAAAATAAGAAGAGCTTGCCTACTTCCTCTTAGACTGGATGCGCTGAGGAAATGTATAAACATCAAATACAGTCATGAGAGTTGTAAGGAGATCTTCTTGATTATTAATAAGGGTCTAACTATAAGACCAGTTACTAAGTAATTTTACTGTGTATTTCTTATTCAGAAGGCTAAGAAGACATCTAACGTAGGTGTTACCAAGGTACAAATAGCAGATAGAACTCGTAATAAGAATAAAAGAAATATTTGATCACTGTACTATTACTAATTCTTATTGTCATTCCTGGGACATTCCATACCCATCCAAATAGATTAAATTACTAAATCAGCCAACTGAGATTTTTTGAGATGTTAGAGAAAGGAAGTTATAAATTGTCTTTGTCTAAATGCAGGAAGTTAATAGTTTGATTGTCAAATAAAATTTCACAAGGTTCTTAGTCAAAACTAAAGTCAATACCAGGAATTTGTACATACAATGATTTTCATAAGGTCTTTAATTTATTTTGTAATAAAGTTCAGACACATAGCATATGCATCACATGCCTAGAAACATGTAGCATTTTAGAGACCAGGCACAAAAATGAATTGCAATGTACAAAAGGAGAGGACCAGAGCTGAAAACAGGAACAATTAAGAAAATGCAAGGAGCACTTGTAAAAATTAAAATGTTTGTTATTCCCAGACTATAAGGCAGTATACAACTCACCTGCTGATGATCCTTTACGTCTATCCAAATGTACTGCAGGTTTATTAAACAAAACATCATGAAGCAGTAGACTGAACTCAGGGAGGCTGTGGAGTACATCCAGCAATTCATATTCATTCAGGAGCAGGATTCATGGGATTTTCCTGGCATAGAGACCAGCAGGAAAGCATTTGAAAAAAAAGTGTCTTTTTTTTTTTTTTTTAATCAAACATACTCTTTTAATCAACTATACTTAAATCATGTACTAGTCAGCATGCCCTAATCTCACCTTTATTCTTAGTATTTCACTTAAGCAGGCAAAACCACCAAAATCCTGGCCCCACAAAACACTATTAAAGGTTAATTAATTGACCTTTTAATGAAAAAAGGAAACTATAAAACACAAAATTCAAAGTAGATAAATGCAAAAGTTCAAAATCAAAAATTTAAACTCTGAAAGTCAAAATCTAAAATAACATATTAAAATTCCATAAACCAAAAAAATCCAAAATCTAATAGACAAAAGACTGCTAAGCCTACAGTAGAGGTAGCAGATTACAGAACATTGTTTGAGAAGCCCAATGTCAGTGAAGAGAAGCAGTGGGTGCCTGAAGTTTAAATAGCCTTTAGGTGATGCAGCTAAACTAATTACAGCAAACAATTGCAATCCTATTCAAAAATATTTTAACTGGTAATGAGAAGAATATTGGCAGCATTTCCAGACTTCAGCAAATATTGTCACTGTGTTCACTGCTAGACCACCTTCTGCAATGCTGAGATTGAGACATTTCAAACTATACCTCAGTCAAAGAGTAGAATTGAATCATTCACGACATTCATTCTTCTCCAAACTTTTCAAAACACATTGTAATTGAACAGAAAAGTTTACTCATGGCACACCTGTCCTGAATTAATTTAATTAAAAACATTCAGGATTTGGACCCTAATTGTAAAAGATACCATGTAGCTGCAGCCTGGGTCAGGGATATGTTTTAGGACTGTCCAAAAGGAAAGCTCTTAGGGGGGCAGATTTTTTCTTATCTATCTGACTGGGTAGCATTTACAATTATTGCATATCCTTTACAACAGCCTTTGAAGGTATGTCAGATGATCTTGGACTATCTGGTGATAAACTAACCTTTATTGCCTGTATTACACTGTTGGTATCTTAACTAATTCTGATTAGTTTGAAGAATCTGATTGCAGCTTCTACGGTATAACTCAACAGGAAAATTATATTTTTTGTTATCTGAAACTAATTTTCCTTGTGTGGCACTGTGCAGAGCTTCTTTAGAATTCAACTGAGATCCTGTCTATGTCTCTGCTAAACTGCTAATAAGCGATTGTTTAATACATTAGACCTCTTTTTTATTACTAATTAGTTCTCTGTTCTCAGTGAGGGTGGGAGGAGGGGGTTTCAGTAAGATTTATGAATATAAATCTTAATTGTTTCTGTAATATATGGAATCAACTGTATTTCTGAATGAACGGCTTATAAAATCCTGTAATTTTGTTATACTGTAACTTATGTGTGATAATCAAATCAAAAAACATATTGTATAATGTGTAAATATGAAACAAATAAAACAAAAAAATTAGCTGCTGCTTTGGCATTGCTTTCATTGCTGATTGCTTATTTTGATTCATGATTTTTCTTTGTTGGATTTACTGGATTCGAGCCCTGTTCTTGTTTCAAGGTACTCTTACTGATTTTCTGTTTTGGAATTTGTTTTCTTTTTTTTTACGCAAACCTATTTTTGCTCTTCTTTTCTTCTATAGTTTGTTTCTGCCTTGTTTTTGGTCAACCTTTTTGAATCCTCCTTACTAAATATTTAAATATTTATATTTTATTTTTTTGAGTTTTCTTGGACCAGAAATTCTTTATGGTTTTCCATCTCCATCTCTCATTTTGGTACTTGTGACATTAATAGCCTTTACCTCATTTTTGGGACTGCACAGGCCCTAAGCCTAATCCTAATCCTAATCCTAAAACTATCAATGCTCATGATAGCAATTAAATGAATTAGATGGAGTTCATGATTTTGTAGGAATATGACAGTGATCTGGTGCTAGATATGGCATTGGCATTGTTAGCAAGGTTCTACCCAAAAGACCAGTTACTAAGTAATTTTACTGTGTACATCTAACGTAGGTGTTACCATGGTACAAATAGCAGATAGGAATCGTAATAAGAACGAAAGAAATATTGGATCACTGTACTATTACTAATTCTTATTGTCATGCCTGGGAAATTCCATACCCATCCAAATGGATTAAATTAAATTACACAGGACCTATTTATAGACACCAATTAATTCAACATGCACATCTTTGGAAATGTGGGAGAAAACCAGAGAACCTGGTGAAAAACAAATGAATGGACATGGTAAATGGGCAAACACCTGCCAGTGTGCATGATTCACTCCCAGGATTCTAGAGTCATGAGCCAACTTAACGACTATTCCAGTATGCTGCCCTGTAAGCAATGTACTTTTAGAAAAAATATACTTTAAAAAAAGGCTTTTTTTGGTTAACTTTACCTTAAAATCAGAATTACTGTAAAATGCTGAAAATAGGTTAACATTGTTTTATGCATATTTAAAAAAAACTTTAATATACTTTACAACAGTTAATATTATGTTTGCTTCCAGCTGTTCATGTATTTGGTACACATGTACTCTGCTTTCTAATATAATGAACTTAGCATCGTTCTTGTGCCATTCAATTCACTGTTATGCCATTATGATGGATTCGCATTATTGTGTCACAGGGCCACCATAAAAAGCAATTGTGTTATTTCTAGATTGCTCAAAGCACACAATTTCCTTAAATTGGTGTAGACTATGATACATTTTGTGCCATTTCACAACAATTCACAGTGTGAGGAACACATTAGTTTCAGAGAGTAAATTAATGAAATTGCATTGGTTGTAAGTTGACAGCCATTTTCGATAGAAGCAAAAAAAAAAGCATCCAGCCATATGTTGCATTCAATATGTTTAATCCAATTTTGTATTCTCTACAGTAGCTGTATGATCAGCCTAGAAAATATCAGCCAGATGTAGTTTTCAAAAGAAGATAGAACAGAGTTACACATAACAGAATGGACAGCTAAAATGGATCACATCTAGGGTCTCCAAAACAATGCTGAACTGAGCCAAAAAAAAACAGTGTCCAAAAGACCAAAGTTACAAAAAAGTAAATTAAATCATAACAATCCACAGCCATAGCCAAAGGAAGAAACATCTGCTGTTTGATCAAGCACTATGGTAATGACATGTTAGGAAATTAAATTTTCTAGATGACATGAAGCAAAAACAGAAAGAAAGCTAATCCTTTAATGCTAGCCTTGTCCTATTACCTTGATCTACAGTAAATGTGGCAATTACAAATGATTTCTGCAGATATCTTTTTTCTTTTTGGTTGCACATTAATCATATACAGAATATTTTCATTATTAGTACAAATTGGGTATTTCTAATCATCATGTTATCTTATAATGACACCTACTGGCATTATTACTTTATAATAATAATAATAATAATCAATTCTGCAAGGCTTTGTGGGAGACTGGTACCTATCCCATCAGCATCAGGGGTGCAAAAACAATCCCTGGAAGGTTAACAGCCTATCCATACAGGGCTAATTGATACTCGCAAAGTAATTTGTATGTCATAGGGATCTGGGAAGAATCCAGAGAACCTAATGAAACCCATGTAGACACAAGAAAAAACTTTTAAAAGCCATGCAGAGTCATATTTGCCCTCAGGACCTTGGACCAGCAAAGTAGCAGTTTTAATCACTGTGCCAATATATCACCCATTATTATTAGAATTGTAATGCTACAACGGTGCACGCTGGTGCCAAGTGCCAATGGCATTCTTGCTCTTTACATTGCTCTTTTAGCTAGCATGCTGTCATTAAAAGTACTGCTCACTGTTGCCACACTAGTTGGATTTCTTATGCAGCCTTGGCATGCTTGCCATTAGACTCTCATTCATTAATAGACTTTCTTTGTGTGACAATGAACAAATCACTAGCCTGTCTATAAAAAATAAAATATCTTGTTAAAAATATACTGTATATCTACACTTGAAAGATGTTTGGTATAGAAAGGCTGTTTGTTTGGGCATGGTTATGTACTGTTGTGTCAATGTTATATATTTACTGTATAAGTCTGTGTATGCACATTGAGCCTAAACTGAAGTATGTATGGGACAGCTTACCCTGGCCACTTTCCTTTAACATTCAATATAAGGTTTGAAACTAATAAACCCAATTAGAAGTGAATTTTATTTTCACACTACCTTTACAAATGTATTTCTCTCAGTAAAACAATAATTTGAGTATAATTCCCTTCTCTCCCTCACTTTCTTCTTCTCCAATCCACTACTCCAGATGAGCTTCATTCTCTGCCTCCCAACTTCCTGAGGCAGACCCAGGAATGACCAGTAATACCGAACTACACTTTGGAAGCACTTCCAAGTCAGATGGAACTTCCTTAAAGTAGTGACAGTCTGTCCCTGCAGTTCCCCCTTGTGGCACCCATAGAACCCAGCCGGGCTGTCTATCAGGACTGTGATTACCAGCCTGCCCTGCAGTTATCAATGCAGGCACCATAGCCCAGGGAGACCGCCACCAATTTTATCAGTGGAGCAAATAGCCCATGCAAGTAGTTACCTCTGTCCTTCTGTTAAACTTGCTTCCCATCCAGGTAAGGCCCCTTAAACCTCACTTGGCTGGAACACCAGCCCATGCTTGGTGTCCTTGACAATATATAATACATTAGTGAGGTCCTATCTGGAATACTAGATATGGTTTTAGTCTCCATATTACAAAAAAGACATAGCAGTACAAATCTTAGAAAGTCGCCTTCACATAGAAGACCATAGACAAATGGAAAAAGTTTTCAAATAGTGTGATATACAGTAGTACTTTGGGAAACTTGAAATCTCTGGTTCTATTTTGGAGATTAGTCGAATAGGATAGACAGGTTTTGTTTGTCAAAATAGAAGAAGAGCTTAGTGTCACTCTTTCAACCCATCAAGCATAGATCCCTTAATGCTAAAGCATTTGTCTTCAGGTGCCTGCCAATGATGAGAAGATCAAACAAGACCTACAGCCAATCTGACAACTGACAATCCTGGATGAGATCTGTCTGTAAAAGTTCACAATATCAGCTTCTTTGAAAACTAGGACCCAGTTTAGAAGAGACCAACTATATATGAGTTGTCATGCATGCGTGTCAGAGATTCAGCTTAAGGCCTTATCTGAGGTATACACTACCACTCCAGGACTAGAGGGAGAGCTGGCGCTAATCATTCCCTTGACTTTTCCCTCCACAGTAGAGAGAAAATGCCCAGTGAGGGTAACTGACTCCACACCTTATGGTCTCCTGACCATAAATTCAGAGCCGGCCAGAAGGAGGTATCATTTACCTGACCGAGCGACCTGCAAGACAGAGCCTTCAAATAAAGCAAGGAGAAAGAGAAAGGATTTGTCTTTGCAAGTCCCAGAGAGGCTATTCTGTTAATACTGTTTTTTTTACTCATGCCATCGAGCGCCTATTTTTGTTGCCTTAGAAAGATCTTGAAGTAAACAGGGACAGCTGGGTTGATGCCCCAACATTTATTCAGTGGAGTATTGCATTCCTTACACGACCATAGGGAGATAATAAGAGTGTGAGTGTGTGCATGTGTATGTATGTTATATATATACAGTATATATATACCAGTGTATATATATACCTGTGTATATATATATATTGTAAAATAAAGAAACAAACACAGCATAAAGGGTTGGGGTTTTGGCCCCGTATACTGTAAACAAAAATCAGTTTTCTTAAACAACAGTCGTCAAACAAAGAAAATATCATTCAAGTGCGCGACGCCTTCACAGGCGTCGGCGGCCATTTTATGTAGGAGGGACCGAAAGTGGAGGAATGCTGGGAAGGAGGCGTGAGGGATGACGGGACTGCTGACGTCAGGGAAGATGGCGGAGGAAGGGCGGAAGTGGACGTAGTGTGGTCAGGTTACGATGGCGGAGCGTCTTTTTTCCTGAAAGAAAGAGCAGAAAGGTTAGTACCCCGCCATTCCCTACCGGCGAACGTCCTTCAAACTGGTTTCGGATCCGTCCGCGGTCTCCTACTCGCGCATGCGTGACAATATATATATATATCTACAGTATAATAATAAAAGGCAAAGCTCTCACTGACTGACTGACTGACTCACTGACTCATCACTAATTCTCCAACTTTCCATTAAGGTAGAAAGCTGAAATTTGGCAGGCTTATTCCTTACAGCTTACTTACAAAAGTTAAGCAAGTTTCATTTCGAAATTCTACACGTAACAGTCATAACAGTCGACAACATCCGCCATGTTGAACTTTCTTATTTATGGCCCCATCTTCACGAACTTTGGTAAGAGGCTTCCCTGTGCTAACCGAAACCGATGTACTTACTTATTTCAATGGTATGACGCCACTGTCGGCCGCCATATTGAACTTTCCAACGCCACCAATTTTCAAACTTCCCGTGTAGGTAGAAGGCTGACCCCATCTTCACGAAATTTGGTAGGTGACTTCCCTGCGCTAACCAAAACCGATGTACGTACTTATGTCGCCCGCCATATTGAATTTTCCAAACATCAGTAATTTTCCAACTTCCTGTGTAGGTAGAAGGCTGAAATTTGGCAGGCCCATTCCTTACAGCTTACTTACAAAAGTTAAGCAGGTTTCATTTCGAAATTCTACGCGTAACGGTCAACAACGTCCGCCATATTGAACTTTCTTATTCATGGCCCCATCTTCACGAAATTTGGTAGGCGGCTTCCCTGCGCTAACCGAAACCAATGTACATACTTATTTCGGTGGCATGACGCCACTGTCAGCTGCCATATTGAACTTTCCAACGTCACTAATTCTCCAACTTCCCGTGTAGGTAGAAGGCTGAAATTTGGTACTTATTTCGGTGGTATGATGCCACTGTCGGCCGCCATATTGAACTTTTAATGGAAACCAATGTCCGTACTTATTTCATTGGTATGAAACCACTGTCGGCCGCCATATTGAACTTTCCAACGTCACTAATTCTCCAACTTCCCGTGTAGGTAGAAGGCTGAAATTTGGCAGGCCCATTCCTTACAGCTTACTTACAAAAGTTAAGCAGGTTTAATTTTGAAATTCTACGCGTAACGGTCAACAACGTCCGCCATATTGAACTTTCTTATTCATAGCCCCACCTTCACGAAATTTGGTAGGCGGCTTCCCTGCGCTAACCGAAACCAATGTATGTACTTATTTCGGTGGTATGATGCCACTGTCAGCCGCCATATTGAACTTTTCAACGGTCTTTGTTACTTATGGACCCATCTTCAAGAAATTTGGTACGCGGGTTCCCAACGCTAACTGAATCCTACTTACGTACATATATACGTCCATAGCCTGCAGCTCGGTCACCGTGTGAGGCGGCGTTGGGTCCCCCATCCCAACACCTCCCACGTTGTTGGCTGCCTGCGTATATAAGGCCGTCCGTCGCTCTGGTCTCTACATTCCCTTCCTTGCTTCGCCACGGGATTCACGTCTCCCTGCTGATAACTACAGCCTTTTTATTTAATCCACGGCTTCTCTGCTGTTTAATTGTTCATTTATTACAATTATAGTTATTGTTTAGGTATTTTAGACTTACTTTACATTGTTCAGGTACCCATTTCCTTTATCATTCCAACCGTACCCACATTAACATGTCTATCGAGGTGATCACCATGGATGAAAGAACTGTCACTTACCGGGTGGTTTCCATGCCCGGAGATGGCACCTACCTTTTCCATTCTCTGTGTTACATATTGCACGGTCATATAAGGCTCACTCTTGATATCCGGAGGAACATTTAGTCTTATGTATTGAATGACTGGGACAGGTTCAAGGTGTGGATTGATTACGGTACAGGAGATAATTATACTACACAGGAGCACTAGAAGAGTGAAATGCTTAAGCCCTTCACCTATGGTTCTGCATGTGAGTTGATGGCTACCGCTGAATTGTTCGGTTGTCACTTTCAAGTATACCGAAATGGCCAAATATTTTACACCTTTTGACAACTGCCAGTGCCTCTTAAACATCTTAGACTCACAGGTGACGATTTCAGTAGTGGACACTTTGATGTTTATGAATGTTTAAACTCTCAAATGCTGGATGTGAAGTTATCGATGAAATCGGTTGTATGCTTATAACGCTTGACAGATGCCGAATGTCACTTCAACACAACAAGTCCTACAAATACCGTCGTAATTGAAACAAACCATGAAACTCAAACCGATTATGACAGCAGCAATCCAAGCTGTGAGATTTGAAACAAGATTGCTGTTCACATGGCCAACTGTACGTTGCATGCTCAAGAGTAAGCTCAGCGCACAGCTTGGTCATATTACAACCGGAGGGCCGAACTCAAAATGTAGTATACAAAGAGATCCTTAACAAATAATTATTGGTATATTTTCCCTCAGTTTAAAAAGGTTTTAATTTCTTCTTAATAAAAATTTTAAGTCAGTACTTCGCCACTACGAAGCGTGGGTATTTTGCTAGTATATATGTATATATATACACTCACCTAAAGGATTATTAGGAACACCTGTTCAATTTCTCATTAAAGCAATTATCTAAACAACCAATCACATGGCAGTTGCTTCAATGCATTTACGGGTGTGGTCCTGGTCAAGACAATCTCCTGAACTCCAAACTGAATGTCAGAATGGGAAAGAAAGGTGATTTAAGCAATTTTGAGCGTGGCATGGTTGTTGGTGCCAGACGGGCCGGTCTGAGTATTTCACAATCTGCTCAATTACTGGGATTTTCACACACAACCATTTCTAGGGTTTACAAAGAATGGTGTGAAAAGGGAAAAACATCCAGTATGCGGCAGTCCTGTGGGCGAAAATGCCTTGTTGATGCTAGAGGTCAGAGGAGAATGGGCCGACTGATTCAAGCTGATAGAAGAGCAACTTTGACTGAAATAACTACTCGTTACAACCGAGGTATGTAGCAAACCATTTATGAAGCCACAACATGCACAACCTTGAGGCGGATGGGCTACAACAGCAGAAGACCCCACCGGGTACCACTCATCTCCACTACAAATAGGAAAAAGAGGCTATAATTTGCACAAGCTCACCAAAATTGGACAGTTGAAGACTGGAAAAATGTTGCCTGGTCTGATGAGTCTCGATTTCTGTTGAGACATTCAAATGGTAGAGTCAGAATTTGGCGTAAACAGAATGAGAACATGGATCCATCATGCCTTGTTACCACTGTGCAGGCTGGTGGTGGTGGTGTAATGGTGTGGGGGATGTTTTCTTGGCACACTTTAGGCCCCTTAGTGCCAATTTGGCATCATTTCAATGCCACGGGCTACCTGAGCATTGTTTCTGACCATGTCCATCCCTTCATGACCACCATGTACCCATCCACTGATGGCTACTTCCAGCAGGATAATGCACCATGTCACAAAGCTCGAATCATTTCAAATTGTTTTCTTGAAGATGACAATGAGTTCACTGTACTAAAATGGCCCCCACAGTTACCAGATCTCAACCCAATAGAGCATCTTTGGGATGTGGTGGAACGGGAGCTTCGTGCCCTGGATGTGCATCCCACAAATCTCCATCAACTGCAAGATGCTATCCTATCAATATGGGCCAACATTTCTAAAGAATGCTTTCAGCACCTTGTTGAATCAATGCCACGTAGAATTAAGGCAGTTCTGAAGGCGAAAGGGGGTCAAACACCGTATTAGTATGGTGTTCCTAATAATCCTTTAGGTGAGTGTATATGTGTGTGTGTGTGTGCAGTCAGTCATCATCCGTCAGTCATTGTCCAACCCGCTATATCCTAACACAGGGTCATGAGGGTCTGCTGGAGCCAATCCCAGCCAGCACAGGGCGCAAGGCAGGAACAAACCCTGGGCAGGGTGCCAGCCCACCACTGGGCACACACACACACATACCCACACACCAAGCACACACTAGGGACAATTTAGGATCGCCAATGCACCTAACCTGCATGTCTTTGGACTGTGGGTGGAAACTGAAGTACCCGGAGGAAACCCACGCAGACACAGGGTGAACATGCAAACTCCTATATATATGTATGTATAATTGATAGCCATAAACTATAAGTGGCTTAACGGTCAGAATGGCATCCTACTGTAAACATATCTATTTTTCATATTACATGATACTTTCTGGATAGACCTTGTATATATATATATAAATATATAAATAAAGGTATTGGGACACCTGACCATTACACCAACAGGGACCAACATTGCATTGCATTTAAATGTATAGACTTCAATATGGAGTTGGCCCCCCATTTGCAGCTATAACAGTTGGAATTTGTGCTCATTCGCTCTGTACAGCATTTATGAGGTCAGGCACTGATGTTGGATGACAAGGTCTGGCTCACAATCTCTGTTTCGGTTCATCCCAAAGATGTTTGATGGGGATTGACGGGGTTGAGATCAGGGCTATGTGCGGGCCAGTCAAGTTCCTTCAAACCAAACACTAAATATCCAAATATGTCTTTATGGGCCTTGCTGTGTGCACTGGTGTACAGTCGTGCTGGACCTGAAAAGGGTCTTAAACCATAGCATTGTCCAAAATATCTTGATATGCTAAAGCATTAAGACTGCCCTTCACTAGAAGTAAGAAGCATAGCCCAAACCTTGAAAAACAGCCCCACACCATTATCCCTCCTCCACCAAACTTCACAGTTGGCACAATACAGTCAGACAGGTAAAGCTCTCCCGGTATCTTTTAAACCCAGACTCATTGACTGGCCAAACAGAGAAGTGTGATTCGTCACTTCATAGAACACATTTCCACTGTTCCATAGTTTAGTGGCAGTGTACATGCAGCTGCTTGGTCATGGAAACCCATTCCATGAAGCTCCCACCGTATAGTTACTGCCAGTGGAAGTTTGGAACTCTTCAGCTTTGGAATCAGCAGAGCATTGGCGACTTTTGCACACATTGAACCTTAGCAGTCGTTGCCCCTTCTCTGTGACATCACATTGCCATGCTTGAAGACACTGAGGTCTTCGAACACCTGAATTCAATAATTAAGAGGTGTGTCCCAATACATTTGTCTATATATATATATATATATATATATATATGTATTGTGATGGATGGCCAGCAGCTCATCCTGGCCGGGACACACAGAGAAGGAAAAGGCAGCATAAGACTGCATAAGCACAGTCCTTCACCCGTGAATATTTAGTGGCAGTGTTTCTATTGGATTGCCGCTGACGGACGGCCTTATATGGGCAGGCACTAAATTACAAACGCCAGCGGCAGCCTGTCTATGAACTTAATTTAAAGTTTAGGTTTACATCGTGCTTTGTTTCCAAAGTAGCAGAACTCATGAATATGGTTGTATATGTCACTCGCTCGCTTCTTATTGTTTCGCTGCCTTCTCAATTATATAATGCATGTTTTCTTCAGCGCTTTTTATGGCTCTTCCTGGTTTTCTACGTACTGCGTGATTATGTGGGAGGCGTTATGATGTCACACGAAACTCCGCCCCCACGGCTTTCAAGCTCATCTCCATTACAGTAAATGGAGAAAAACAGCTTCCAGTTATGACCATTACGCGTAGAATTTCGAAATGAAACCTGCCCAACTTTTGTAAGGAAGCTGTAAGGAATGAACCTGCCAAATTTCAGCCATCCACCCACACGGGAAGTTGGAGAATTAGTGATGAGCCAGTCAGTGAGTGAGTCAGTGAGTCAGTGAGTGAGTGAGTGAGGGCTTTGCCTTTTATTAGTATAGATACATATATATATATATATATATATATATATATATATATATATATGTGTGTGTGTGTGTGTATATATGTAGATATGTATGTATACGTTTATATATGTGTGTGTGTATGTATATATATATGTATTTGTGTGTATATATGTGTGTGTGTGTATGTATGTGTGTATGTATATATATGTGTATATATGTAGATATATATATGTGTATATGTATAGATATGTATATATATATCTATACTAATAAAAGGCAAAGCCCTCACTGACTGACTGACTGACTGACTGACTGACTGACTCATCACTAATTCTCCAACTTCCCGTGTAGGTAGAAGGCTGAAATTTGGCAGGCTTATTCCTTACAGCTTCCTTACAAAAGTTGGGCAGGTTTCATTTCGAAATTCTACGCGTAATGGTCATAACTGGAAGCTGTTTTTCTCCATTTACTGTAATGGAGATGTGCTTGAAACCCGTGGGGGCGGAGTTTCATCTGACATCATCACGCCTCCCACGTAATCACTTAGTACGTAGAAAACCAGGAAGAGGCCCAAAAAGCGCTGAAGAAAACATGCATTATATAATTGAGAAGGCAGCGAAACAATAAGAAGCGAGCGAGTGACATATACAACCATATTCATGAGTTCTGCTACTTCGGAAACAAAGCACAGTGTAAACCTACACTTTAAATTAAGTTTATAGACAGGCTGCCGCTGGCGTTTGTAATTTAGTGCCTGCCCATATAAGGCCGTCCGTCAGCGGCAATCCAATAGCAAACTGCCACGGGTAAATATTCATGGGTGAAGGACTGTGCTTATGCAGAAGAAGATGAGATGGTCAGGGTGGTGTTTGGCACAAACTCAGCGAAACTGCGAGAGAAAGTTTTAACTGCCGGGACTTCGGTAGCATTAGATACAGCCATGGACATAGCACGACATGGCAGCAGCACAGCTGGGAACCTTCGATGCATGTACACCGAGCGGCTCACGTTAACTGACGCAGTGCACAGACAAAAAGCAACAGTTCCGAAGAGCGCTGAACAAAAACCGAATTACACAATTGAAAAGGCAGCAAAAAAATATGAAGCGTCTGATACATACAAACATATTATTTATAACTGCAGCTACTGCAGAAACAAAGCACACGGTGGAAAAAGTGAATGTCCCGCTAAAGGAAGACAGTGTTAAAAAAAAAAAACCCGTGCATGCAGTGTGTCAGGTCTCAGATAAAGAAGAAGTCGAGCTGTTTATTGATGCAGTAAGAAATGAATCTTTTTCATAGCTTCTTTAACACACTACGTCTCCGCTGCGATACGCGGGTATATATATATGT
>JANRMT010062792.1:48614779-48627338 GCA_026402145.1 Polypterus bichir lapradei
ATGACAAAACAATTACATTAACAATCATGTTATGTTATTTTTAAAATATTTCCTTTTCTTTTTCATAACTTCTTTAACACACTACTTCTCCGCTGAGAAGCGCGGGTATTCTGCTAGTGTTTATATATGTCAATTACATTGACAATCATGTTACGTTATTTTCAAAATGTTTCATTTTCTCTTTCATTATTTCTTTAACACACTACTTCTTTGCTTCGAAGCGCGGGTATTTTGCTAGTATATATATATATATATATATATATATATATATATACACAGTGCATCCGGAAAGTACTCACAGCGCATCACTTTTTCCACATTTTGTTATGTTACAGCCTTATTCCAAAATGGATTAAATTCATTTTTTTCCTCAGAATTCTACACACAACACCCCATAATGACAACGTGAAAAAAGTTTACGTGAGTTTTTGCAAATTTATTAAAAATAAAAAACCTGAGAAACCACATGTATATAAGTATTCGCAGCCTTTACTCAATACTTTGTCGATGCACCTTTGGCAGCAATTACAGCCTCAAGTCTTTTTGAATATGATACCACAAGCTTGGCACACCTATCCTTGGCCAGTTTCGCCCATTCCTCTTTGCAGCACCTCTCAAGCTCCATCAGGTTGGATGGGAAGCGTCGGTGCACAGCCATTTTAAGATCTCTCCAGAGATGTTCAATCGGATTCAAGTCTGGGCTCTGGCTGGGCCACTCAAGGACATTCACAGAGTTGTCCTGAAGCCACTCCTTTGATATCTTGGCAGTGTGCTTAGGGTCGTTGTCCTGCTGAAAGATGAACCGTCGCCCCAGTCTGAGGTCAAGAGCGCTCTGGAGCAGGTTTTCATCCAAGATGTCTCTGTACATTGCTGCAGTCATCTTTCCCTTTATCCTGACTAGTCTCCCAGTTCCTGCCACTGAAAAACATCCCCACAGCATGATGCTGCCACCACCATGCTTCACTGTAGGGATGGTATTGGCCTGGTAAGGAGCGGTACCTGGTTTCCTCCAAACGTGATGCCTGGCATTCACACCAAAGAGTTCAATCTTTGTCTAATCAGACCAGAGAATTTTGTTTTTCATGGTCTGAGAGCCCTTCAGAGAGCAAACTCCAGGCTGGCTGCCATGTGCCTTTTACTAAGGAGTGGCTTCCGTCAGGCCACTCTACCATACAGGCCTGATTGGTGGATTGCTGCAGAGATGGTTGTCCTTCTCTCCATAGAGGACCTCTGGAGCTCTGACAGAGTGACCATCGGGTTCTTGGTCACCTCCCTGACTAAGGCCCTTCTCCCCCGATCGCTCAGTTTAGATGGCTGGCCAGCTCCAGGAAGAGTCCTGGTGGTTTTGAACTTCTTCCACTTACGGATGATGGAGGCCACTGTGCTCATTGGGACTTTCAAAGCAGCAGAAATTTTTCTGTAACCTTCCCCAGATTTGTGCCTCGAGACAATCCTGTCTGACAATTCCTTTTACTTCATGTTTGGTTTGTGCTCTGACATGAACTGTCAACTGTGGGACCTTATATAGACAGGTGTGTGCCTTTCCAAATCATGTCCAATCAACTGAATTTACCACAGGTGGACTCCAATTAAGCTGCAGAAACATCTCAAGGATGATCAGGGGAAACAGGATGCACCTGAGCTCAATTTTGAGCTTCATGGCAAAGGCTGTGAATACTTATGTACATGTGATTTCTCAGTTTTTTTATTTTTAATAAATTTGGAAAAATCTCAAGTAAACTTTTTTCACATTGCCATTATGGGGTGTTGTGTGTAGAATTCTGAGGAAAAAAAATGAATTTAAACCATTTTGGAATTAGGCTGTAACATAACAAAATGTGGAAAAAGTGATGCGCTGTGAATACTTTCCGAATGCACTGTATATATATATATATCCATCCATCCATCCATCCATCCATTATCCACCACTTATCCGAGTTCGGGTCACGAGGTCAGCAGCCTAAGCAGGGAAGCCCAGACATCCCTTTCCCCGGCCACCTCCTCCAGCTCCTCTGGGAGGACCCTGAGGCGTTCCAGGGCCAGCCGGGAGATATAATCCCTCCAACGTGTCCTGGGTCTGCCCCATGGCCTTCTCCCAGTGGGGCATGCCTGGAACACCCCCCCAGGGAGGCGTCCAGGGGGCATCCTAACCAGATGCCCGAACCACCTCAACTGACTCCTCTCAATGCGGAGGAGCAGCGACTCTACTCAGAGTCTCTCCCGGACAACTGAACTCCTCACCCTATCTCTATGGGAAAGTCCAGCCACCCTGCGGAGAAAACTCAATCTGGCCGCTTGCTCTTTCGGTCACTACCCAAAGTTCGTGGTCATAGATGAGGGTAGGAATGTAGATCGACTGGTAAATCGACAGCCTTTCCTTTTGGCTCAGCTCTCTCTTCACCACGACGGACTGTTGCAGAGCCCGCATTACTGCGGATGCCGCACCGATCCGTCTGTCAACCTCCCGCTCCATTCTTCCCTCACTCGTGAACAAGACCCCGAGATACTTGAACTCCTCCTCTTGAGGCAGTACTGTGCTCCCAACCTGGAGAGAGCATTCCACCCTTTTCCGGCTGAGAACCATGCCTCGGATTTAGAGGTGCTGACTCTCATCCCCGCTGCTTTGCACTGGGCTGCGAACCGCTCCAGTGAGAGCTGGGGGTCACTGTCTGATGAAGTCAACAGAACCACGTCCTCCGCAAATAGCAGACACGAGATTCTGAGGTCACCAAACAAGACCCCCTCCCCTCCTTGGCTGCGCCTAGAAATTCTGTCCATATAACTTATGAACAGAATCGGTGACAAAGGGCAGCCCTGGCGGAGTCCAACATCAACAGGAAACGAGTCCGACTTATTACCGGCAATGCAGACCAAGCTCCTGCTCCTCCTGTACAGGGACTGGATGGCTCGTAATAACGAGCCTTGTACCCCGTACTCTTGGAGCACACCCCATAGGATGCTTCGAGGGACACGGTCGAATGCCTTCTCCAAATCTATAAAACACATGTGGACTGGTTGGGCAAACTCCCATGCCCCCTCCAGGATCCTGGCCAGGGTGTAGAGCTGGTCCAGTGTTCCATGGCCATGATGGAATCCGCATTACTCCTCTTGAATCCGAGATTCGACCATCGACCAAACTCTCTTCTCCAGCACCCCTGAATAGACCTTACCGGGGAGGCTGAGGAGTGTGATCCCCCTATAGTTGAAGCACATCCTCCGGTCACCCTTCTTAAAAAGGGGAACCACCACCCCGGTTTGCCAATCCAGAGGCACTGCTCCGATGTCCATGCGATGTTGCAGAGACGTGTCAACCAGGACAGCCCCACAACATCCAGAGCCTGGAGGAACCCAGGGTGAACCTCGTCTACTCCAGGGGCCACGCCACCTCGGAGCTTTTTAACTACCTCAGCGACCTCAGCCCCTGTTATGGACAGGCCCCCCCCCCCGGAGTCCTCCAGCTCTGCTTCCTCTAAAGAAGACATGTTGGTGGGATTGAAAAGATCCTCGAAATATTCCTTCCACTGGTCAATAACGTCTATAGTTGAAGTCAGCAGGGCCTCATCTCCACTGTACACAGTGTTGGTGGAGCACCGCTTTCCCCTCCTGAGGCGCCTGACGGTTTGCCAGAACCTTCTCGGTGCCGACCGAAAGTCGTTTTCCATGGCTTCCCCAAACTCCTCCCATGCCCGAGTTTTTGCCTCTGCAACAGCCGATGCCGCCACACGCTTGGCCCGCCGGTACCCCTCAACTGCCTCTGGAGTCCCACTGGTCAACCAGACCCGATAGGACTCTTTCTTCAGCTTGACAGCCTCTCGAACCTTAGGTGTCCACCACCGGGTTCGTGGATTGCCGACACGAGAGGCACCGACAACCTTGCAGCCACAGCTCCGTTCTGCTGTTTCGACAGTGGAGGCTCGGAACATGGCCCATTCAGACTCAATGTCCTTTGCCTCCCTCGGAATGAGGTTGAAGTTCTGCCGGAGGTGGCAGTTAAAGATCTTTCTGACCGGTTCCTCCGCCAGACGTTCCCAGCAGACCCTCATTATTCGTTTGGGTCTGCCTGGTCTGTCCGGCAGCCTCTCCCGCCATCTGATCCAACTTACCACCAGGTGGTGATCAGTTGACAGCTCAGCCCCTCTCTTCACCCGAGTGTCCAAGACATAAGGTCGCAGATCTGATGACACGATTACAAAGTCGGTCATTGAGCTGCGACCTTGGGCTTCCTGGCGCCAAGTGCACTTATGGACACCCTTATGCTCGAACATGGTGTTCGTTATGGACAATCCATGACCAGCACAGAAGTCCAACAACTGAACACCACTCGAGTTTAGGTCAGGGAGGCCATTCCTCCCAATCACACCTCTCCAGGTTTCACTGTCGTTGCTGGCGTGAGCGTTTAAGTCTCCCAGCAGTATGATAGAGTCCCCAGGAGCTGCACCTCACAGCGCCTCTTCCAGGTACTCCAAGAAGGCTGGGTACTCTGAACTGCTGTTCGGCGCATAAGCACAAACAACAGTCAGAGTCCTTCCCCCAACTCGAAATCATAGGGAAACAGCCCTCTCATCCAACGGGGAGAGCCCCAACATACAGGCCTCTAGCTGGGGGGCCATAAGCAACCACCTCTGCCCGACGCCTCTCACCCACAGCAACTCCAGTGTGGAACAAAGTCCAGCCTCTCTCAAGAGGAATGGTTCCAGAGCAAAGACCATGCGTTGAGGTGAGCCCGACTATATCTAGCTGGTACCTCTCAACCTCTTGCACCAGTTCAGGCTCCTTCCCCGCCAGAGAGGTAACATTCCATGTCCCAAAAGCCAGTTTCAGCAACCGAGGATCGGAACACCAGAGTTCCTGCCTTCGGCTACCACCCATATCACATTGCACCCGACCCCTATGGCCTCTATTGCAGGTGGTGGGCCCACAAGAGAGCGGAATCACGTTGATCCTTCGGGCTGAGCCCGGCTGGGCCCCGTGGTCGAAGGTCCAGCCACCAGGCTCTTGCCAGCGAGCCCCTCCCCCGGCCCTGGCTCCAGGGTGGGGCCCCGGGTACCCTTTCCCGGGCAAGGGAAACGCCGATCCTTGTTTTAAGTACATATGGGGTCATTATATATATATAATGGTAGCCATAAATACATTCTAAAGTGTTAGAAATATTTGCAGTTTTATGAGGTGCATTATATAAAAGACTGTAATAATGTAATAGACAGTCTGACATTAAAGGTAATAATTTAATCAATATCACTGGTTGTTCAAAATGTTCTGTGTAGCTGTTTGCTTCAGAAACTCTTAATACAGACAAACTTAATAGTTCAGCTTGAACTAGTAGGACTTTAATGTAAATTATTTTATATGTGACAGGAAAATAGATTTTTTTATTCCATGTGAAAAGTGCCACCACAGTTATGGATCTGTAGTACAACTTAAAGCAGCAACCCTGAATTGTCTTAAGTTACTTCGTCAATAGAAGAGAGGTTGTAGCTTAGTATCTTCTCAAATAATATAAACTGTAAAGATATCTTTGTGTATTAAGCATCTTGCTATTATTATTAAAGGAGTATCTCATTCACCTTTATGAAACATTTATTTTCCATCAAAATACAATGCCTCATTTATTCATGATTTTTCTGATTTATTATCTATAATAACATCTAGTTATGGCTATTTTCTAATAGTAGATAATGCTAGCTTTCATATTAGTAACACTTAAGAAATAAAAGCTGCTGAATTTATGGATCTTTTAAAATCTTTTGATCCTCTTAACACGTCACCCAGTTAACACATAAGGGCTACAGCAATTATTTCACTTGGGTTTAATAGTGATGTGACTCATACTCTGGATATTGGTGTATCAGATCATTATGGTTATTTTCTTTAATGTAACAGCATCTGTTACTAGAACTAAAGAAGATCACATATTTATGATACTTTTTTTAAACTACAGCTGAATATCATTAATAATTAGATTGAAGTATCTCTTCTAATACAGCCATTAATGTAAATAATAAGATCAATAATTTTGATCAGAAAAAAATCAGAAAATGAGGGCAGTTATCAACATAGAAGTCTCCTAAAAATCTAAAGAATCCACTACAGTTGTAATATAATAGAAAACACAAGCAGTCTGGTAATTCAAAAGAAAAGCTAAATTAACAATCCACTATCAAATACAGAAGCCCACTTCTGTTCACTCTGCTGACTCACAATTATACAACTCCAGCATCATCATTAAGTTTGCAGATGGCACAACAGTGGTGGGTCTCATCAGCAAATGGGTGAGTCAAGCTTACAGAATGGAGATACAATGATTGGAGCACTGCTTCAAGTTCATTAATCTGTCTTTTAATAAGGATTAGATGAAAGAAATGATTGTTGACTTCAGGAAGGCTTATGCTGTCCACACTTCACCAAATTCCTTGGTGTGTACCAGGCAGCTGACATTATTTGGTCAATAAACACCACCTCCATAACCAAGAAGGTACAGCAGTGTCTCCACTTCCTTTAGCGGCAGAAGAAGTCAGGCGTACTTGTCTCCTCTGTCACTATATTCTACAGGGAAACCACTGAGAGCTGCATCACTGCCTGCTTTGGGAACTGCATTGTCTCTGAGTATATGGAACTACAACGGATAGTGCACACAGGAGAAAAGATCACTGGGATCTCTCTGCCCTCCATTAAAGACATCTTTATAAAGCACAGCCATGTGAAGGACTGCTCTCATCCCTCCCACGATCTCTTTGTCCCACTTCCATTTGGCAGAAGTTACTATAACATCCAAAGCAGTTCTGCCTGGTTCTGCAACAGCTTCTACCCCTTGGCTGTCCAGACCCTGAACTCTGTGCTGCCCAGCTACCCTCAGATCTGCTCCTAATACAGTGGAACCTCGGTTTGCGAGCATAATTCGTTCTGGAAATGTGCTTGCAATCCAAAGCACTCGTATATCAAAGCGAATTTCCCCATAAGAAATAATGGAAACTCAGATGATTCGTTCCACAACCCAAAACTATTCATATAAAAATGATTAATACAAAATATAAAGTAAAATACATAATACAAATTAACCTGCACTTTACCTTTAAAAAGAATCATGGCTGGTGTGAGTTTCTAAACTCATGTGGGATTCCACACAACGGGACAACACGCGGAAGAGCGTCCCAAAGCAATCGCAGTCTCCCAGCGCTGTAGCAGTTCGCTGTATAAGCGCATCCAAAAAGATTGCAGACATGCTATAAGCGCTGTAGTAAACAGATGTTGACTATATGAGTGAGGCACACAGACTCAGACGGAGAATAGGAGACGATTGCCAAGTAACCAAGTTACTCGTAAACTGAGGTTCCACTGGTAGCTATTTTATATGCAGTACATTTGTTAAACTTATTACTAGTGTTTTATTATTATTATTATTATTATTATTATTGTTATGATTATTTTTTATTTATTACTCTCTATTTTAAATTATTAATATGTATTTACTTACCTTTTATTTATTTTTCTACTTATAGTATAGTATTTTTTATTATATGTTACACCGTAGTCCTTGGGAGTGTTATTTCATGCCACTGTATGCTGCAATACTGTGTATGGATGGTATGCCAATAAAGCTACTTGACTTAAGTTGACTTAATCAATTATCACATCATGGAAGTGCTAATAAGAAAACATAATGATGTCGCTGAATTTCCAAAATATGACGTTTAAATAATGAAATGAAACGAAAATTAAATCCCCCATAATTCAGAACCAAAATAAAAACAATTTATTAATAAAAAATGATCCAGTCCAAAATTAATTAATGAAACATATGCTATTGATTACATGAAAAAAAATGCTATTAGTGATAAGTTTCAGTCAGGTTTTAGATCAAATTATAGTATGAACACCACTTTTGTTAAAGTAGTTTACAACTTATAACTTAATGCTTATGTAAATAATACGATATGTGTTTTTGTTGTGTATTTACCTTTTAATGTATTTACTTATCCAAAGTGACTTACAAATGAGGTAACATCAGCTTGAGGACTGCTTTGAAACAAGTGCTACCTGACAAGGTTACACAATTGATCATTACAAGTGAGGCATAAACAGAAAGCGCAAACAGAAAAAAGCAAGACTAGTTACTATTTCCTTAGTTACAAAAACCTATCAAAGTCATGATCAATTAGATAGATATTTACTGAACAAGAAAGTGTTCAAACGCTTCTTAAACACAATGAGAAAGTTAGCAATTTGGATGGAAGTGGGCAGCTCGTCCCATCTAGGTGATACAAATAAAAAGAGTCTAGATTGAGATTTGGTGCCACAAAGAGGTGGCCTCACCAGACATTGTTCATTAGCAGACCTGAATAGGTGAGATATGTGTCTCCATTATACATGCTGCTACAGGGAGCCAACATAGCAACGTGAAAAGAGAAGTGACGTTATTATAAGTGGAAGATCTCCATTAGTTTATATATGGTTTACTACCAGAATCTATTTTGTGTCCTTTGTTATTTTAATTCAGTACTCTCCCATTAGGTGTGATCATACTGAAACATTAAGTGAATTAACACAGCTATGCAGATGTCACCAAGATTCAGTTATTGATAATGCCAGATGACTTTTGAGGCTTTAAATCTAACTAGCATCACCAAATGGATCAGATTACCTTAAAACTAAAAATGAAGAAATAAGAAATTTTAATCATTGTCTCTGTTTTACAGCATATGATTCTTTTGGGAAGTTCAGTATTTACACGAAAGCACTCAGATTAACTCAATAAAGAAAGATTTGGTTTATTTGCATTATGCTCATTCTACATTCACAGTTTAAATATACATGTGTACTTTACCTTGTGCTGTCAATTGTTGAGTTTTGACAGAGTGTGATGCACTTTGGAGAATATAGTATGGGTTTTTAGATTCATGTGTTTTAGCAGATGTATAAAAACATAAAATGGTCAATAAATAAGTTCCAATAAATAAACTAACACCAAGAATAATATACAGAGATAGGACTGTCCCAAAGCTCAGTGTATTTTCCTATAGTTTGACTTCCCTGCTAACCCTTTGTGTCAATCCCCATATGCTTTCTTCCCAGCACCCTCAGCAGGTCACTGGTGGTACGTCCCAAACCCAGCTCCACCATGACACATGTCTGTAGGATGATCCACAAAGCTACTGGCTGCTCCTGCACCCTCATTGCTCAACATGAGCAACTGACTCCTGAGATGGCGTTCCTCTTGCAGGTCCTCTCAACTGCCATGCTTCCTCACCACCACACTGGCTCAATCTTCTGATTCTTTCTTTTCCTTGATATTTTCCCTTCTCTTTCTTTGAGCCCACCTCTGTCTGTTCTACTCAGGCCTTACATATTCTATTGGTGTAGGTGCTTTGCTTAACAACACATAGAGTGTCAATGATGAAACTGGCCAAGCAAATTGCATTTGCATGAAAACACGCTATCAGCCAATTTCCCCTCCCTGTAACCACATGGCTTTCCAGCCGCATGTGTCCAGACCCACCAAAACTGTTGTATCGCTTCACCACATACCCTTGTATGGGTGTTACAGTACTAAAAGTCTTTTTAATAAACACAGACTTCCACATGTACAGTTTTATGCTGGGAATTCATGAATCAGCAAGGATCTTGATTCTTCCAGGATCTGTTTTTCAGTTTGACTTGCCTCTGTTTCAGTTAAATGCAGAGCTACAGATCAAGTGGTTGCCAATATCTGTAAAATGACCTTCATGGCTTCAGTCTGTTTAAGTGTAACCTGGAGTAATAATAACTCTGTGTGACTCTCTGTTGCCCAGGCTAGATTACTTGGTCCAGTGTCAAGTCACTGACCTTCAGCAAGGCCTTACAATGTCTGAAATGAAAAATAATAAAAAAAAAAACTCTTGGCAAGCATGGAGGATTGCTAATTTCCACTCTAAAGGATGCATCCTTATAGCGCACCAGCTGTTACAATGTGAAGCTGCACAATGTGACCGGAGCATGGCTATTAAAACTGCAAGAACTCAAGCTTTCTTTCATTCTGACATCTTCTAACCTTTTCAACATGAACACTAAGTGTATTTTCGAACACACTATGTTAGTGATCAATAATAAACGCTGGAACATTACATGGTAAGCATTGTTGCACTGCATCCTTCTTCCTTCATATGGCTTCAGAATTAATTTAATTTGAATGCACTGCCCTTGTGTCGGAATAATAATTCTGTAAGTAAGGCTATGGAAAGAAGCTGCTGCCATCTTGTGGTCAAGAGCCATTATTGCAAACTCATTTGACTATGAGGTAGCAATTTACCATTATTATTAGGATTATTAGGATTAATCAGTCTGTTCAGCAGTTTGTTTCATTTGGCAAACTCTAAAGCTTAGTTTTTTGGTTTTATTTTTTGATTTTTTTGTAGCATTGATTTTTATGTTTTTAATGTATCCAGAAATGCAATTTATTTGGTATTTTTACTATTTTTTATTAATTTATGAGCTTTAGGCAATATAGCAGTCTGACTATTGGCACATAAAGTTTTGTTCATTTCAAGTCACTATGACATAGTGCAAAATAATAAATGTCATTTAATGAAACTGATATCAAAATGCATTTATTTGTAGCATGCATTTTAGTATGCATTTCTATGCTGCTTTAAGGAATATTTTTTCCAAGACAAATCAATTTACAAATTTGTATGACTAACACATTTTTGCATTATAACAGTTTTTAAACATTTTTAAGAATTATATCCAGAATAGGGTAACTGAACATTGTTGGTGAGATAATCTGTGTTTCATGCTGCTGTATATAAAATTGCATTTTTTCTGATAATAAGGGCTTCCTGCTTTACAGAGGACTCTTCATATAGAGTTAGTTATAAAAAAGGGAAGATTTCATTGCATATCTATACTAATAAAAGGCAAAGCCCTCACTGACTGACTGACTCACTCATCACTAATTCTCCAAGTTCCCGTGTAGGTAGAAGGCTGAAATTTGGCAGGCTCATTCCTTACAGCTTACTTACAAAAGTTGGGCAGGTTTCATTTCGAAATTCTATGCATAATGGTCATAACTGGAAGCTATTTTTCTGCATATACTGTAATGGAGTTGAGCTCGAAAGCCGTGGGGGCGGAGTTTCGTGTGACATCATCACGCCTCCCACGTAATCACGTGAACTGACTGTCAACGCAGTGTGTAGAAAACCAGGAAGACCTCCAAAAAGCACTGAAGAAAACATGCATTATATAATTGAGAAGGCAGCGAAACAATAAGAAGCGAGCGACTGACATATACAACCATATTCATGAGTGCTGCTACTTCGGAAACAAAGCACGGTGGAAACCTAAAGTTTAAATTAAGTTCATAGACAGGCTGCCGCTGGTGTTTGTAATTTAGTGCCTGCCCATATAAGGCCGTCCGTCAGCGGCAATCCAATAGAAACACTGCCACTAAATATTCACGGGTGAAGGACTGTGCTTATGCAGAGGAAGATGAGATGGTCAGGGTGGTGTTTGGCATAAACTCAGCGAAACTGCGAGAGAAACTTTTACGTGCCGGGTCTTAGCTGACATTACATACAGCCGTGGACATCACACGAGATGGCACCAGCACAGCTGGGAACCGATGCAAGAACACCAAGCGGCTCACGTGAACTGACGCAGTGCACAGACAAAAAGCAACAGTTCCAAAGAGTGCTGAACAAAAACCGAATTACACAATTGAGAAGGCAGCAAAAAAATATGAAGCGTCTCATACATACAAGCATATTCATAAGTGCAGCTACTGCGGAAACAAAGCACATGGTGCAAAAAGTGAATGTCCCGCTAAAGGAAGACAGTGTAAAAAAAAAACCCGTCTCAAATAAAGAGGAAGACGAGCTGTTTATTGATGCAGTAAGAAACGAATCGATGAATGAAACCTCTTATCTTTACAACGATTGACAAACACAGAATGTAACTTGAACACAACACATCGTACAAATACGACAACACATAGTGATAATCAAATCCTTGATGACAGCAACACTCAATAACACTCACAAAACAATTACTGTATATTGACAATCATGTTACGTTATTTTTAAAATGTTCCCTTTTCTTTTTCATAACTTCTTTAACACACTACTTCTCCGCTGCGAATATATATATATACCCCGATCTACATACTCTCAAATAGACAAGCTACACACCGTGGCGCAATTGTAGAGGCTTCGCCTCTAGCGCCAACATCCGAAGTTCGATTCCCGAGAGGGGATGTACTGAGTATGTACGTACGCTTCTCGATTCATTCATTCTTTCCTTTCCTTAGCACAAGCACAGCTGAGAAGCTTCGATGCATGTACTCCATAACAAAAAATAACGCATTTAATCACACTTTCAATTCCAAGCAAAGGGGAACTTTTGTCAATGCATGACTTCCTGGTACATCGATTACACTGATGCACACATCACAGCTACAAAAATGTTAGAGTCGGAATGAAGCGCGTTCCTACGACTGATCGGAGGAAAATTTCATTTCAAAAAACTACCCGAGCGAAGCCTTGATAAAAGCATGGTTTTGTGCACACTGAAAAGCAAGCAAAATTAGATG
>JANRMT010062792.1:48627738-48749234 GCA_026402145.1 Polypterus bichir lapradei
ATGACAACAACACTCATATCAATGACAAAACAATTACATTAACAATCATGTTACGTTATTTTTAAAATATTTCCTTTTCTTTTTCATAACTTCTTTAACACACTACTTCTCCGCTGCGAAGCGCGGGTATTCTGCTAGTAAATGAATATAGAGTAGATGTATATTTTACTAACCAATCACCTTTTTGAATTGTCTTTTCTTATCACATAGCCATGAATTGAGTAACAGTTACAGGTTCATAATTGTCATATGTACTCAGTATATACTGAATGTACGCCATGATAGTAAGTAAGTAAAACTTTATTTTATACAGTGTGAAAACTAAGGCCACAGGATTTGGTGCTGCTTTCTTACTGTCCCAAAGACATGAGTTTTATTTCTGCCCTGGTCACTATCTAATTCAACATTTTCTCTATTTCTGTTTGGGTTACTTTGTTCCCGTCCCCTTCCTAAAAAAGTTGATTAATTAATTAATTAATTAGCAACTCAAGTCATCCAAGCGTAAAGATAGTTGTTTAGTAGAATATGGGCACTAACTCATCATAAACATTAGGAGGAGCAAAAATTATACACTATAAGTAATAATCGAACAATACCAACAACAAGAGTAATAATAGTAATTATAATAAAAATAAACCTCCAACTGGCATAGTATTATAAGACACATATTAAGCAAAATAAAATTAAATGATTAACACACAACAACAGGAACCCTAGGTTTGAATGCACTGTGAAATACTGATTTAATTCAAAGTATAAGCATCTTTCAAATGGGCCTACTTTAAAACTTGTGATAACCTCCGCAAATATCTTTCTCCATTTCAACTCTTACTTGATCAGTTACACTCTTCACACTCACTCCTGGCATGCTAAAAAGTTCTCCATAGTCATTCTCTCACAGGAAAAACTCATTGACATCAAGAAATGATTGAATGGTGATTTCACATTCTTTTCATACATTGGTGAGGATACAGTAAACAGGAATCATAGGTAAAATTTAATTGTTATACTTTCATTTTATTGAATTTTGTGATTATATTAGGGTAGTTAGTTTATTTCAGGCACCCAAATTTAATTTGTATTTTTATGGTTTATGGGTCTGCATAATAAGATTATGATTGTGCTGTCACCATCACTATATCTGCTTGACGGGTGGATTAAATAGCAAGCTACTTTTTTATTTATATTACTTCTCAATTGTGTTTCTTTTCTTTCTTCATTCATATGACACAGAGTCATTGTTTTAAGAGTATTGTGAAAAGCGAAAAAAGCATGCCGCATTTTTTTTAAATGTCATGCCTCAAGCATATACTGTATTTTTCCGAGTGTATCTTGATATTCTGAAATTGTCAAACTGCTACTTTGCATTAAACCCTCCATATCATATTCCCACCATTCCTGGCTTCTCTCTCATGTTCACATATTTTTACATACCGATCTCACTGTGATGATTCCACTCAAAGCATCTTTGACCACTAGCCACTGTTAGCGGATGAATTTATAAATGTCCTGCACTGTAAATAATCTGAAGTCAGCATGTGGCTGATATTCATAATTGTCTGTTAGGTCACATATATCTGATAAATTCATTTTTATTAGTTTTGCTGATTCAGGATATACAAAGATATCGGATTTGAATTGCTTGTAAAATTAGTTTGAACACACAAAGAAATCGAATGAGCCAGACATCATAATCAAGTCAGAATGACATGCAGTGTGAATGTTGCCTTAGTAGCCTGAAGTAACATATGAACTCAAATGCAACACACCCAATATGAGTTTTCTCTAGTATTACTCTGGGATTGTGGGCACAGTTGTCCTTATGCCTTCATAGCTAGTGAGTACAGTATGTAGCTGAATATTCCATGCGCTGAACTGACAGCATATCCATGGTTAATTTGTGCCTTGTTTCCAGGACTGCTAGAGTAGGCACCAACTCCCAGCAAAACTATTAAGGAGAAACCGAAAATAAACTTTTAAAAATTTGGACTATTCCAAAATGTTTTACAGAGTAATTTCTTTTACAGTTAACATAACTGATAATGTCATTTCTCAATGTAGTCTCCACCCTTCACAATGCACTTGCACCACCTGTCTGGAAGTGCCTGGATTCCAGCAGAATAAAAGGTTTTGTCTTGACCTCACAAACTACTGGTGCACCGCTTTCTTCATGTCGTCATCCGTCTTGAATCGACGACCACCCAGATGTTTTATTAATGGTTCAAAAAGGTGAAAATCACACGGTGCCAAATCTGGCAAATAAGGAGGATGTGGCAATACCTCAAACTTCAGTTTCTCCAGACAAGCCTCGGTGGTCTTAGCAGTGTGTGGGCTGGCATTGTCTTGCAGCAAAAGGACTCCTTGAGACAGCAGTCCCCGCTGCTTGGATCGAGTAGCAGGCTTCACATTGGTGTCCAGCAAGTCACAGTAACTTGAACTAGTGACTCTAGTACCCCTCGGCATGTAGTTTTCCACAATAACTCGGGTGCACAAGTGGTTTGTGAGGACAAGACAAAACCTTTTATTCTGCTGGAATCCAGACACTTCCAGGCAGATGGCGCAAGTGCATTGAGAAGGGCGGAGACTACATTGAGAAATGACATTATCAGTTTTGTTAAGGTTCCGCTCCATTTTCTAATAAACACCATATTCTAACTTTAGCTTGACTCCCCCTCGTACAATACAATATGCAAAACATGATTTTAGTCAGTTGTAAAGTAGAAAGATGAGGTAGAATGAAAAAAAGTACTACAGGCAATTTAAAGACAAATAGAAGATTTCTCAGGTCAATATTTTTATTGGATTTGCATGCTATGACTGCATATTATAAATGCTGATCTCAGAGAAGAAACCAGGTGTTTTTTTAATATGTTTATATCATCACATAAAAATTGGCCCCCCTTCTTTCAACAATGTGCATTTTTTTATGGTTCCTGCCCACATTCCTAGCAATGTCTGGCTACATCTAAAATATTAATGAGTTTAATTATGCAGTTTTCAATTGTTGCAGAAAAGGGAATTGAAAAGTGACATTAGCCCTCAGTTAAAGCAGACCTAATGGCTTTATAGTGGTTACATTATTAATTCGGGGAGGACTGTGAAGCAATCATACAGTTCTTTGACATTTGTGCTGATGCTGGGCTTCACCTCCACTGTGACTTTTTGCAACACTTTTGTGTTGCCTATGTTTTAATTGCATTACTGCAGAGATTGTTAATGACGGGTTAGCAATAAGTTTTCTTCTTTGTTGTGTACTGAAGATTTATTTGACTAATGACAGAGAAAGAGATTTAAAGTCTCTGAGCACAACCAGAGCTTAGTTTTCATCAAATTAAAAATCCTCACATGAACACACCCTTTGATCTCTACAAACTTATGGTGATCACATATGAGATTCAAAAGCAAGTCAGATTTCAACATCTCATCATCATGTTGCAAGGCGCAGACTGTAGTCAGTCAACAAATTAATTTGATTATTACGCTTTCTGGGTTTAACTTACCTGTTCACGTCTGAAAAGTCACTCTTGATGTTTATTTTACTTGAAGCAAATCAAATTTTACTTTTGTGGTGTCTCTCCTAGTAATTGTAATTGCTAAATACTTTGCAAAGCTGCCACAGCCAAATTGAAGTCAGATGACAAGCACTGCAGAAATATTTTTTTTCCATTCATTTATTTCTGGGTGAGAATCACAGTGACAAGTGAAGCAGTTACAACCACGTCTTCCTTTTCCCAGCAAAAAATATGCGATCATTTTGGATAATCTACTGGCATTCCTAGAACAGCCATAATATTTAATCTCAAGAAGACTGCTAGGTCTTCGTCAAAGTCCATTTCAAATGGAACATGCCCAAAACAGATCAATCTGAATTTGAAATCTGATGTTCAAACCACCTCAGCTTGGTTACTGTCAGTTTGAAGGAGGAGAGGCATTGCCTTCAAGTCTTTCCTGGAGAAAATACCTAGAAGCCTGTATAATCACAGTTCAAGACTGCAGTGGGGAGTATGGAAGATTAAGTATTTTACCTAATCACCCTGCACTACTAATAGACTGAGATCTATTCGGTATAAATTTAACATAAACAGTCAAACTGCACATGTATACCTCCTTTATACTTTGATAGTGCTTCCTAAAAGACAAAGCACATGACTGGACACTGCCATCAAGTCCATTAGCACTCTGCTATAATCCTTCACATGCAAAATAAAAATGACCAACCAGTTTCACAAATCGGTGGGTCACACTCATGTCTCATCAGTCTGTTTAGCTAGCCTAATTTCTTATTTCATCTTCAAAAAAGTGCTCTAGTAACATATTTGCATTTAGGGGAAACTCAGAAATGTGTTTTCTTTGACATATTTTTAAACATATAACTTTCTTATACCATTTTTATTTCAATTCACCTTATTTCTGTGGAGTTTTTTCCTTTACTCGTATCCAACGGTTAGTGACGAGCTCATCAGACACAGGGGGCAAATGACACTTCATTGTTATGTTCATTTGTGTGCTAATCTATACTAATAAAAGGCAAAACCCTCACTGACTGACTGACTGACTCATCACTAATTCTCCAACTTCCCGTGTAGGTAGAAGGCTGAAATTTGGCAGGCTCATTCCTTACAGGTTACTTACAAAAGTTTAGCAGGTTTCAGTTCAAAATTCTACGCGTAATGGTCATAATTGAATCCTACTTACGTACATATATACGTCCATAGCCTGCAGCTCGGTTGCCGTATGAGGCGGCGTTGCGTCCCCCATCACCACGCCTCCCATGTAGTTGGCTGCCTGCCTATATTGCGTCCCCCATCCCCACGCCTTCCACGTAATTGACTGCCTGCCCATATAAGCCCGTCCGTCGCGGTCTCTTCATTCCCTTTGCCACGGTATTCACGTCTCCCTGCTGATAACTGCAGTCTTTTTATTTAATCCATGGCTTCTCTGCTGTTTTATTGTTTGTTTATTACGATGCAAAGTTATCGATGAAGCCGGTTGTATGCTTACAACGCTTGACAGATGCCGAATGTCACTTCAACACAAGTCCTGCAAATACTAATGTAATTGAAACAAACCATGAAACTCAAACCGATTATGACAGCAGCAATCCAAGCTGTGAGAAAACAGTAAAAAGGAGGCGTGTCAGGCGTCATGGTACATTTTCTGATGCAGCTAGATGAAAACAACTTCGTGACGCTGCCGCCAAATACTCGCAGAAAAATACACAAGTTAATAGACACGCTTTTGCTAAATACTTGCAGGCAAATCCACAAGCTCATAGAGACGCTGTCGCTAAGTACTCGCAGAAAAATCCACAAGTTAATAGACATGCTGTCGCTAAATACTTGCAGGCAAATCCACAACTTAATAGAGACGCTGCTGCTAAATACTCGCAGGCAAATCCACAAGTTTATAGAGACGCTGTCGCTAAATACTCACAGGCAATTCCACAACTTAATACCGGGAATGCCTGTTAAACATCTTAGATTCACGAGTAGCGATTTGGGTAGTGAACACTTCGATGAATGAAACCTGTTATCTTTACAACAGTTGACAAACAAGGAATGTAACTTGAACACAACACGTCCTCCAAATACGAATCTGATTGAAAGAAATAATGATAATCAAGTCCTTGATGACAGTAACACTCATAACAGTGACAAAACAATTACATTGACAATCATGTTACGTTATTTTTAAAATGTTTCCTTTTCTTTTTCATAACTTATTTAATACACTACTTCTCCGCTGCGAAGTGCGGGTATTTTGCTAGTTAGTAATAAAAGGCTTAACTAAGTGGGCCATAAGTTTAGTCTTGTGCACCACCTTAACTGCAGGTGTTTCTGCTTTTAACTGGACACCTGTCTTTATTAAACTGTTATTTCCCAGTTTCTGCCTTTTTTTGTGTCAATCTGAAAATTACAAAATGGGTTTGCTACATTTTTAGGAAAATGCATACATTTGTGTGTGCAACAGCTGTTATTGTTCTTTTTCTTGCATTTTAAGATTTTGCTCTTTTTAATGTTCTGCTTATTAAAGCCTTTTCTTATTAGATTAGGTTAGATTAGATAGGATTAGATAAAATTTTTTACTTGTTGGGGAAATTCAGATGTATACAGCAGCAGAAACATAAAAAAACAAGTATACAGACTCACAAGACAGATAAACATTATTATAATAAGTAAATGAATAAATAAAAATAAACTTAACAAGTACATCGAGTGGAAGCATTGATATGCCTGATAGCAATGGGCAGAAAAGACCCCCAGAGGTGCTTCTTAGCACAATTTGGTGGAATGAGCCTGTGGCTAAAATAGCTCCAAGAGAGGACAAAGGGGATGATGATGGCATCCAATTTTACCATCATCCTCTTTTTAACAACAGCTTCGAGTGGGTCCAGGGTTCGGCCTGTGATGGAGCAGGCTTAATTAGTTCACAAGTGAATTCTACTGTCTTTTAGTATTCAATGTCGTTAGCTCCTGTGTCTGTACTGCTCATCACAAATCATCATTTGGATACAATTAAAATTTTCAGCTGCACAGGAAAAAGTGAATTAATAGGAAGAAATGACAAAAAATGCAAATTTTGGAGTTTTGTTAATACTAGCACATATTTCTGAATGCGAAATAAAAGAAGAAAAAGACAAATTAAACTATCATTTAGAAGAAGGACTGAACTATTTACTCCTGCAGCTGGTTAGAACGAAAACCAGTGGTACCTCAGGTTTAAATTTGGGAATCCCTGATGTAGAGTACGTTAGCTTACTTTATATATACCACATTAACTTAAACACAATAAAAGAATCCATGGCTAACAGCTTCATCTTTATTTAATTGGCTTTCATATAAAGAAAGAAGCATTTCACTGATAATTATAATAAGTTTAATTAATAATTATCTGGGATTGTCTGAACTCTTATAGTTACACCAAACTACTCATTATAAGATAATATTTTATGTGCAGTTGTTTAGAGAAAACGCTGCATTTACATTGCTCAGGAAGGCTGATTTTGTTTGGTTACAGCACAGCAAATAATTCATTGTACAGAAAATTGCCTTCTCTTGCCCCTAGAATGAAAACATCAAGAAAAGCCAAAATGATGCATTCAATGGTCTGTTTTTATTATTATTCTGAAGAAAGTATATTCCTAAAATTTATCAAATTCAATACAACTTTCAGTGAAATGTCACTTCTCTCTAGCTGTGAGGCAGTTGATGCCCCGCAGGCCCAATTTACTGGCCAGATATTTGATTCAATAAAACCTGTGAATCATTTTGTTCATCAGACATGCATAAAATAAAGTACCAGTAAAATATATTATTCATATTAATACAATATTGTACTTTGAATTACATTTTCAAAATAAACAGGAAAAGAAATACACAGTACATTAGTCGTAAACTTTAAGGTTTGTTCAGAACTTTTAAGACTAAGCATGAATGCTGCTATACAACAAAATGGGATACACTATCACTATATTAGCGCAGATGAAATGGATTCCATACATCTACAGAAATATTCATCTTATCATCATCCACACGTTACCTTCTTCAGGTAGCATGTGGTGTGAAGTTCTTTTTAGCAGCCAATTGTGATAGCTATTTATGCTTTTCAGTTTTGTGCACCTAGAAGCAACAGACAAGTTGGAATATGCTAAAATATGACCATGAATCAGAACATAAACAAGTATACTGGAATAAAGCAATATTTTTATCAATAAAGTAAACAAACTAAAGCAAGAAGTAAAAACTAAAGCAAAATGAATCAGGGAGTAAAAATTGAACAGCGACCTCACCCAGATATTATTAGAACAATCTAGACGAGAACTGCCCTTCAGCTCAACAAGGGTCGCCAATCCTTTCCACTTAATTCTTCTAAAATAACATCAAGTCTAGTTTTGAAAGTTCCCAAAGTCCTACTGTCTACCACAGTACTTGGTAACGTATTCCATGTGTCCATGGTTTTCTGTGTAAAGAAAAACTTCCTAATGTTTGTGTGAAATTTACCCTTAACAGGTTTCCCTATGTTCTTGATAAAATCATTTTAAAACTGTCGATCCACTGTACTAATTCTCTTCATAATTTTAAACACTTCAATCATGTCTCCTCTTATTCTTCTTTTGCTTAAAATTAAAAGGCTCAGCTCTTTTAAACTTTTATAATAATTCAACCTCTATAACCCTGGAATCAGCCCAAGCCTTTATGTCCAAGTCCCTATTTAATGATCCAAAGGATTCTAGATTATCTACCAATCCAGCTAGCTTGGTATCATCTGCAAATGTAACCAACTTGTTATTTATATTACTTTCCAAATCATTTATATATATTAAAAATAGCAGTGGCCGTAGCACTGATCCCTGTTGTACACCACTCTTAACATCAGCCAATTCTGATAAGGGTCCTCTCACCGTTACCTTCTGTTTCTCGTGTCTGATCTAATTTTACACCCTGAACTCCTACTGGTGGGGATAATGGAAGAAGGAGGCCATTCTAAAACAAATATACTTCTGGATATTCTCACTGCCCCCTCATTTATTGGCTGCTTTTTTGAGACAGGGACAACTGGGTTTAGAAGCGTAAGGCAACTTTGGTGGAGGCACTCTGACCATATGAGCCAATTGTCACCTACTTACAGTCAGTGCGTATGTTGCACAGCAAATTTTGCAAGCATCTCAGTTTACCCGACAGTTTTACGGGTCATCAATCCATCAGTGAAAGAATATTCCTTTAGTTTCAATAGAAACAAGTAAAACATTACAATCTTATACTATATTAAGCTGGTTAATTCCTTCACTAATGTTATTGTGTTCTCTTTTTCATTGCCCAATCACAAAGGCAGTGCTTTTAAACACAATGCACTTCTACATCAGCTTTATGCAGTCAAATGGAATTTTATTACCACGTTGCTTAACAACCAGATGTCTTGCAGACAGTTCAGAGCTGAAGTGAATTAGATTTTATTTTTTGATATAGCTATTATATCAGATTCTAGTGTGTTTATGGAGGTGATTAAATACTCTGCAAGAAATATAGTCTATCACGTTCACTTTAAGTTATCAGTAGCCTGAACTAATAAGATCAAAGTAGAATTAAAGCTAGCATCATTTGAGAAATGTCAGCCAAGGGTTAGAGGCTGGAATAACTGTATTAACAATTGAGCTGAATGTATTATTGCTTAGATGTTAAAACACATTCAAGTGCATCACACAAGGGTCCATTTTTATTTGAAAACCAAATCTTACAACTAAAGAATAAATAAATTAACTTTATTTTAATAGTTTTGAGATTTTTATTCTAATTTTTCTCCAAACAATCTTGTGTCTAGTGAAGATAATGCCTTGTTGGACAATTCTGCTATGATCTTTTGAGAAGATGGAAATTGGAAGAACATTCAGTCTTGATGTCCTCCCTCCTACTCTGCTGAACAGTTTGGTTTTAGTCAATCTCTCACCATTTTCAAACTTCTCAGCCCTCCATCCCTAACACTTACCTAAAGCCAAGTAATGACCCCATATATGTTAAGTTTATTGACCATTATTATTATTGAATTTCAATGTAAAACGTCTGACTCAAAGACTACACCAAGTAATAAACAAAGTGACCAAACTGGCTTTATACAAACTCATGTTGTATATAACATTGTCAGGTGCATGTTTTTTGTAAATATGTTTGTTTATTCATGGATGCTGAAAAATGATTAGCCATCTTAATTGATCTTATCTGTAAATTCCTTAATTTTAGTTTACAATTTGTTATTAAATTTAAAACAATATACTACAACAGTCATTGTAAGTTAAATTGTAACATTTCCCCTGTGTTCCATATACAGATGGGCTCTGGACAGGCCTACCTTCTTTCGCCTCTCCTTTGTGCATTGTTTCTATATCCTTCTCCTGTTGTGCCTACAGAATTCATTATTTTATTTAATTGAAGTTAACAAAATAATCACATTATACTGTATATCCTTAACTATAGATGGTTACTTATGCCCTTCTTTCGAAGCTCTGCTTCATTTGTTCTGGTTCTGTCCCCCCATGTATTATGTCTATTCCTATCAGGAAGCAGTTCTTCTTTTCCCTCATAATATATATGTACTGTTGAATACATCCAGTCTTGTGATACACAGCTCTGCAGGCATCCTTCTATATAAAAGTGGTTGGGATTGTCCTTCCTTCCCGTGAGTGCTACGCAGGCGCGGAGTTTCACATACGCCCCATCCATTTTGCAGTGCACGACGGGATTTGTAGTTTCCTTTTTCCAGGTAAAAGATGATTTTCTACTCCAGACTGTGCGATATCTTCTTCTTCTTTCTTACTATATAAAAGCGGTCGGGATTGTCCTTCCGTCCCTTGAGTGGAAAGCGTAGCGGTATTCCGCTTATCACAGACTTACTACTTGCAGCTTGCGGTACGAAGCGACGTGATGTGAACAGAGTTCTGGTGCTCCCATCGTTCCCTTGCTTTTGTGCGCGATGCGCTGGAAAAATAGACAAAATTATGTCTCTGGAAATAATTAATGTTGATGGAGTACAAATGCCTCACCGCGTAGTAAATATCAAGGGGGTTCAAAAGGGCGACCTCAATATAAAAAAAAAGTTTAAATTTCATCACAAAAATAACAGAAACTACGAGTATTAAAGTAATACAGCTCAAATGCAATATAACCAAATTAATGAGTTTGTATAAAATATCAAATTGATCTACATATTGAATTGCCTTAAGAAGTGGTCAACTTAAAAGTCGGTCGCCTTAAAAGGCGGGCCAGCCTAGTAGTGAAAATGATCCTAGGCAGGATTCCTGTTTTAGTTGTTGCTAGTTCTAGAAGATCAGTTCATTTATTGTATGCCCTAGATTGACTTCTGACACAACCCTCTAACTGGGTAAGATCTCTCCTTGCTTTGTTTTGTTTGAGTAGAGGGATAATGTATTTTTTTCTGTTTTTTTCTAAGTAAGGATACATTTTGACAAAAGATGGGTTGTGAGACACGGTATTAGGTTTTCTTATGGGTTTGCTTATTTAATGCTTACTGTTAAAATATACACTATCATACAGCATGTTACCTCCTATAAAGAAAAAAAAAACTAAAAAAAGAAAATTAACATTAGATCATTTTCCACAGTGTTGTTTGTGCCATGCACCTCTGACCTAAAGTATTTTTACAGATCATATTTGGTTTTCTGACAAAGCTGAAATATTGCAGCAACATTTCACAAATGAATGGACTTCTGGGTTAAAGAGTCCATAGATTATCAGTATGACTAATTAAACATCTCATGTGACTTTCTGTTAGGCTAAACAGGATCAGCGAATGAATGAATAATTAAAAATCTTTTATGAGTTCTTACATAATATACAGTTAATTAAGGTAGACTGTAATTTAAATTGTGGTGGATCAGATATTCTTAGGTTTTTATTGTTCTTGCAATCACATCCAAGTTTTTGTTCCAGGACAGTCGATTTCCATTAACCTATCAGCTTTAAAGTTAAACTCTGACATTATAAGGCAGTGGTTACACAAAAGGGCATGAAAAATTACATGCCAAAAAAAAATACCTTATTAAGAAAAAAACAAGCAAAATCCTGAAAGTTTCAAGGGAAAAAAAAGCTATCATCATATAAACAGGTAGTTGCAAATTAGTCCTGTAGGTGTAAATGGGCCCTATGATGGACTGGTGTCCTATCCTGGACTGTTTTCTACTGGGATAGGGCCTAGTCTCTCTGCAGTCCTGATCTGGATTAAACAGGTTTGAGAATGGTATGAATGTTGAATGTTGCCTTATTACTTAAATTCTTAACTTTTTAAAGTATGTAAAATCATGTCCCTCTGTGCATATACAATGTCTTCTTTATGATGCCAGAGGCTAACTTTATAGCTGTTTGTAGGGTAATAACTGTTCTGAAACCACAACTTTGATGTGTTTCCAGACAGCGAGAAAGACAGGTTTCTGCTCCCCCTGTGTATTCAATTCCCATTTGAAAGAAATCAAATATACATTTTGCTTGAATTAGCATGTATAAATGATTATGCCAATGAAAATGTCATTGTCATTCAGTTTTCACTCCAAAAGCATTTACTACCTTGTGAACTTTATAGCCAAATTGAGGAAACGTATAAAATACCAGTAGCTATGATGGTCACCTATGGATTCATTAAAAGGAGGTCCAATGAAGCAGAATTAGAGGATTCAAATGAAGGACAAAAGTGTTATGCATTGTACATAAAAGCCTTAGATGCCTGTAATAAATCCTTAGTGTAGGTGCTGTGTCCATTAGTGAATGTACCTCCAGAGTACATTACAGAGTACAGAGTAAAATTGTCATACCCCCCCAAGACAATATGAAGGATTACTGCTCACATACAAAATTAGGTTTGTATCCAGTCATCTCTCCCAGGTAAATGAACCCTTTTATATTTGTAGCTTTTACTGAACTGAAACTACTCTAGTACTTTTTCCACCACTCATAAAGCAAGGCTACAGCACTAGAAAAATAAAGGTGTATTTATCTTTTTATTCTAGGATGGTTTACAGCCACAAAAACAAATAGCTGAAGGAAGCACAGGAAAGAAATTGTATCATAGTAAGGGTCTGCTCACTTCCATAAAAACAAGAGACAATTTTCGGCAGCATCACCATGTAGTCCATAGGTAGGCTTCAGGATTTTCAGGAACAGGCAGATATTTATTTAAAATTGTACACAGTTATTTGTATACGAAGGTCAATCCAATGAACTAAAATTTATTTTCAACAAATTATATCATTGCTGGTTCCAAGCTGACAAATGGCTAGTCTGTCTCACTGTAAACTGCTAGCACCAATTTGCTTGAACTTTATATCTTTATATCTGGAAACATCTCTCTCCATCTTTCTCTTTTCCCTCTAGTTTAAGCCTAATAATGCCTGATATGCCTGAATATAATTAATATGCTAATACTAGCTAAACACTCGGCTATAGTTTCTGACTCATCCTTTTATGGAAATTCACCTGATTGAGCTACTGTATTCTCTTAACATTAGGTTAATTTAACATTAAATATATTTGGATTTTTTGTACAGATGAACAATATTCAATTAGAAAGTTGCAAGCAAGTTTCAACTGGGATATTACTGCTTCTGATAACACAAACAATTGACTATTATTACACCATATGTATAACTGTTTTTACATTCTAACATGGATTCATCTTAGAATACTCAGTGCAACTATTTGGTGGGAATACAGTTATGAAAGTATAATCTTTCACAAAATATACTTAAACATAAAACATCTTTGCTTTGCAGTGTTAACAATGCATTCATGGTTACTAAAATTTATGCAGGTGCACTTTCCAAATTACATTCATCATGAAACATTTTAAGATAAATAATTCAAAGTGGCACTAACGCTAGAGCAACTAACAGCGTAACAACAGAGGCTGCACAGGTCAGTCTGATCAGATTCATTTTCCGGAATGTATTATAAACCATTCTAAATTAAATCAAGGTTTGCACAGAAATGAAGGATCAGTGGAGCAATTTCTGATTGCTTCTACCATTTCACATGTAAAATGTTTGGTTTTTAAAATCATATTTGTAATTATATTTGTACTTAAAGCAAGACATGTGATAAAATGGGGTTTTACTCTAACTACTAAGGAGAAGTGTAATACTAAGGAATAAATGTAATATATCTGATAAGCAGTACACATCAGTTCTTTCAGCAAAAACTCTAAATTAGGTTGAAAGTGCAAAGTTTAAGTGTGCAAAAAGTGAGTATGCCATGCATATTGTTTAATTTGCAACAAATTAAAGATGTCTTATGAAAAACATACACAGTAATTTTTTTTTATGATTTCCAAAATATTCCTTATTTATATCAGTTAAACAGCAGTGTTCAGGTAATCTATATCTTCATTCTCTGCATTCTTTATTTACTTGGACATTGCAAATAATGCAATATTTTATGCATTTCACAACAGCCAATTGCATAAAAAAATGTTACTCTTATATATTAATTTGCAGTACATTTACTGTCTTTCTGACCCTTGAAATGGGACGGTAAATGATGCTTCCCCTCTCGCCAATTATTACAATATTGCCTTTTTATCTTAAAGACAGCAATTTCAATCACATCTTTATTTAGATGAGTTTTTTGATTTGCTTATACTTACCGTTTGAATAAGGCTTTGCCTTTAAATGTATGCATTGTCACACACGTGCGCATGGGAGGCAGCTAAAGGGCTTGAGTGAAGGCAGTTCGGAGGCATGCCGGGGTGTGGCAGAGTGCACTGACTCTTTTTCTCCCTTGCCTGTAGACCATTCCTGGGGGATTTCACCTGGCTCTCCTGACATCACTTCCGGGACTGAGCCAATGGAAGTCGGCCACACCAGCTCCAGTCCCTCTGATGTCACGTCCGGCTATGAACCAATGGTGGAAGACCACGTGCCGGATCCATATGACCTCACTTCCTGTCTCCCCCTTTAAAACCTGCCCCTTTTCCTTTGTTTCCTCAGTCTTGTTTTGGACTCAGTTGAATGCACTTCAGTGCTGATTATTTGTTAAAACGACTTTTGCAGCCAGGATACCACATTATACGGGTGGCTGCCCCAAACCTTTATCTGTCCATGTCTCGTTCTTGTGACAGTGGCGTAGTCGGCAGGATGGAGAAGTCCCAGAAGAGAAGGGGACAGGACCTGCAATACACCCAGGTGGGATCGTACCGGGGCCGAGTATTCAGGCGGGGAGGGTGCCCTGTGGTTCGGCGTGACCCGGTGCGGGCTCCGCTCCCAGCACACATAACTAGGCCACCTGGAGAGGCCAGGGAGTGTGCGGGTGGGGCTCACAGAATTGGGCTGCCCTGGAGGGGGGAGGCAAAAAGGACTCAGTATGCTCTCTTGGGGGAGAGTGCCTGCCTCCCTGTGAAACCAAAGCCCCATTTACCACCTAGGGGTGCCCCAGCCTGGCAGGTGAATAAAATAAAAAAATGGAGGCTGGACCCTGAGCGGCCGACCAACAAACAAGCCTGGTCCTTATGGGCAACGGTAGGGCACTGGCTACGGCCATTTGAAAACACGCCCTACCAAATAATAGAGCAGGTAGCTTGCTATCTGCTCCTGGAAGCGCTTCCCCGTGGCTTCACCCAGCCGGTCTGGGGCAAGCAGTTTAAGAACATGTCTGAGCTCATAGAGCTTCTGGAGACACAGAGGGCGGCCTCACACTCTGGGGGAGCAGAACCGTCCTCATGTCAAACTCAGCCGGGGTATGTCCCAAGACCTAGCCCCTCCCTGTACAACCCGGAGCTTGTATTGGCGTCCGCGGTGCCGCGGGCCCGCAAACCACTTGGAAACGAGGAGGAATGCAGGTGGAGGGTGAGGAGGGGTTGGTGTGCTCTGGTTAATCCGTTGGCGGTCCCACATACTGGCATGGTGATCGTCAACGGACACAAGACCACAGGTTTGTTCGATTCCGGCAGCAACATTTCCATTGTTGCCCGCCGCTTTGTGCAACCGCAACAGTGGCTAAAATTTAAGACCGGTATAACCTGTGTCCACGGAGATATCAGTTACGGAGGGTCAGTTCGTAAACTCACCGTAGCGGTCCTACCGGATCCTCCACACCCGGTGATACTAGGGCGGGACTGGTCTAAAATTAAAAGCGGTGAGACACATACCACTCCCGGGGTTAATTTGGGCCTCGTTATGGACGGAGATGAACCGTCTCAAGCTGCCTCCACGCCATGTAATCAGCCGGCAGAGAGAGACAAAGCGGTCGCCCTAACTGACGTGGCAACTCCCGGGCCGTCGCGGGCTGACACGTCATCCACCAACGCCGCGGCGGAGCGGGAGGAAACCACGCCCATTGAGGTCGACGCTGACCCTCTCTCCGTGTTGCGGTTCCAATTTAAAGAAACGCTGGCTTCTTTTAGAAGGGAGCAATGGAACGACGATTTCCTGAAATTTGTAAAAAATGCAGTGGTCCTTGTCAATGGCCAGCGCACTGATCAGTCGATGCCACAGGGCCCTCACTTTGTGTTAGACAACGACCTTCTTTACCGTGTAGCGATGCATGACAGGCAGGAGAGAAAGCTGCTGCTAATTCCGCGTACCTTCCGGCGGCAGGTCTGCGAACTAGCAGACGCCCACCTCCTAGGTGGCCACTTGGGCACTGAGAAAACTCTGGAGCGGATCAAGCTCCGTTTCTACTGGCAAGGAATTAATGAGGAGGTTCGTCGCTTTTGCGCTTCCTGCCCAGAGTGTCAACTGCGACAAATTCCTAGGAGGGACCGTGCTCCTCTCGTTCCTATTCCACTGATTGACGTTCCCTTCCACAGAATCGGGGTCGACCTGGTGGGACCCCTAGAGCCCTCAGCCCGAGAACACAAGTACATTTTAGCCCTCGTGGATTATGCTACACGATACCCCGAAGCTGTTCCGTTGTGCTCAGCTACCTCTAAAGCCATCGCACGGGAATTACTAGGGGTATTCGCGCACATGGGGATCCCCAAGGAAGTCTTGACAGACCAGGGGACCCCCTTCACCTCGGAGACGTTCAAGGAGACTGCCAGGTTACTGAAAATAAAGCATTTAAAGACCTCGGTGTATCATCCTCAAACCGACGGATTAGTAGAGAGGTTTAATCAAACTCTCAAGCAAATGCTGCGTAAGGTGGTCAGCGAGGATGGAAGGAACTGGGATCAGCTCCTCCCCCTCGTCCTTTTTGCCTATCGGGAAGTCCCACAAGCCTCCACGGGGTTCTCCCCTTTTGAACTACTGTATGGTGCGACAACCTCGGGGCATATTAGATATTTTGAAAGAAGGCTGGGAAGAAGAGGCTCTTCCCTCTACAAACATACTGGAATATATCGCGCAGTTACGCGATAGATTTGGAAAGATTCGGCCTCTCCTTAAAAGTCACATGGAGGAGGCTCAAGCAGCACAGGCCCGGTACTACAACCGCGGCACGTCTCTTCGGTAGTTCCACCCGGGAGATCGGGTCATGGTCCTAGTGCCTACCTCCCACTCTAAGTTGCTTGCCCACTGGCAGGGCCCCTACGAAGTTAAGGAGAGGAAGGGACTGGTCGACTATTTGGTGAGTCAACCCAATCGTCGGCCGAAGGAGCGGGTTTATCATGTGAACCTGCTGAAACTGTGGAAGGACAGGGACCCCACGCCCTCCTCCGGCCAGCCCCGCTCACTCTTCGCTCACACACACGACCTTAACTTCGGCACGGACTTAAGTCCCAGACAGCGGCAGGAGCAGGAAACAGTTATCTGGACCGTTCGGGAGGTAGTCAGTGAGAACCCCGGAAGGACCTCTCTGATTGAGCACAACATCGTGACAGAGCCCGGGGTTGTTGTCCGAGAACGCCCGTATCGTCTTCCCGAGGCAAAAAACGCTGAAGTGGAGCTTGAGATCAAGCGCATGCTGGAACTAGGTGTAATTGAGGAAAGTTATAGTCCCTGGTCCAGCCCCATTGTGCTCGTCGGTAAGCCTGACGGGAGTTGGAGGTTCTGCAATGACTTCCGTCGGCTTAACCAGGTCTCCCAATTTGATGCCTATCCAATGCCACGCGTGGACGACCTCCTCGAGAGGCTTGGACAGGCTCAATATCTGACCACACTTGACATGACAAAAGGGTACTGGCAGGTTCCTTTAACGGACTCCGCGAAGGAAAAAACCGCGTTTAGTACCCCTAGCGGACACTGGCAGTATCGTGTCCTTCCATTTGGGTTACACGGGGCTCCAGCAACCTTTCAGCGTCTGGTGGACAAAGTGCTTCGGCCTCATAACTCATACAGTGCTGCCTACCTGGATGACGTGGTCATCTATTCCAGCACATGGAAGGAACACCTACAGCATGTCCAAGCGGTATTACAGACACTTAGTGAGGCTGGGCTCCGGATTAATCCCAAGAAGTGTTTCTTTGGATTAAGTGAGGCCAAATATTTAGGCTACCTGGTGGGTCGGGGTACCGTAAGGCCACAGTGCTCCAAAATTGATGCCATTCTGAAATGGCCCCGTCCGCGAACCAAGCGGCAGGTCCAAGCCTTTCTCGGGATAGCTGGGTACTACCGCCGGTTTGTACCCCGGTTTTCGGAGAGAGCGGCGCCCTTGACTGATTTAACAAAGAAGAGGGCCCCGAACGTTGTGGTATGGACTGAAAAAACAGGCGCTGCATTTGGTGACTTAAAGCAGGCCCTTACGTCCGCACCTATTTTGATGGCACCTAACTTTTCTTTGCCTTTCATCCTCCAGACGGACGCTTCGGACACAGGCCTGGGCGCCGTGCTGAGCCAAAGCGTCGATGGTGTGGAGCACCCCATCATGTTCCTGAGCCGGAAACTGTTGGACCGGGAGACCAGGTATGCTGTGGTGGAAAGGGAGGCTCTGGCGATTAAATGGCCGATTACTCAGCTTAGGTACTACCTGTTGGGCCGGGAATTCACCCTTGTCACGGACCATGCACCTTTACAGTGGATGGCCCTGCACAAGGAGTCGAATCCGCGGGTCACCCGGTGGTTTCTTGATCTACAGCCGTACAAGTTTTCGCTCGTTCATCGTCGGGGCGCTCTCCACGCCAGCGCTGATGCTCTTTCTCGGGTACACGACCTCTTGGTTAGGGTCGCCCGACCCGACGGGTCTGGGCTAAGGGGGGGGCCTTGTCACACACGTGCGCATGGGAGGCAGCTAAAGGGCTTGAGTGAAGGCAGTTCAGAGGAATGCCGGGGTGTGGCAGAGTGCACTGACTCTTTTTCTCCCTTGCCTGTAGACCATTCCTGGGGGATTTCACCTGGCTCTCCTGACATCACTTCCGGGACTGAGCCAATGGAAGTCGGCCACACCAGTTCCAGTCCCTCTGATGTCACGTCCGGCTATGAACCAATGGTGGAAGACCACGTGCCGGATCCATATGACCTCACTTCCTGTCTCCCCCTTTAAAACCTGCCCCTTTTCCTTTGTTTCCTCAGTCTTGTTTTGGACTCAGTTAAATGCACTTCAGTGCTGATTATTTGTTAAAACGACTTTTGCAGCCAGGATACCACATTATACGGGTGGCTGCCCCAAACCTTTATCTGTCCATGTCTCGTTCTTGTGCCAGAATGTACTGCACTTTACCTGTTTCGTAAGTTCTCATTTACCTTGCTGGCTTTGAAATATATGTTGATTTATAAATGACCTCCTGTTCTCAAAGTGCTTCACAATAAGAAAAAACACAAGACTAAGTAAACCAAATGTGCAGATTCTTTGGTAATTCATTTAACATTAAATCACTGTAAACCCAGTCATGAGTTGTGAAGTTTTTTGCCGCACTACACCTGACTGCTGGGTTCAGACACTGTCTGTGAGGAGCTTCCATGCTTTTCCATGCTCGTATGAGTTTTTTCTGGTGTTCCAGTTAATTTCCACATATCAAAGGTGTGTTGATTTGGTTGATTGATAACTCAAAATTACAGTGGGTGTATGTCCTTGTGTTTGTGAGTGAGCTCTGTGATGGACTAGCACTGCTTCTAGGTTGAGTTTGTGCCATGCCCATGAACCTTCTGTCCTGGGCTCATGTTCAAATAAGTGGATTCATTACATGAATAAAATCTGATTGTGAGATACACATAAGAAGAAAAACAAATGTGTATATATATATATATATATATATATTGTGATGGATGTCCGGCAAGAGTTGCTGGCCCTCACCCCCAGGCCGCCAGGAGGAGCTCTCCCGACAGCATGGACGTGCCCCGAGTTCCAGCAGGGCCTCATGGACTTTGTAGTTTTTATACACAGCCCTGCTGGATACCTTGGGGACCACAAGGAGTCACTATAGCGAGGCTCGTAGACTCATATGTGCCCTATAACCTGGAAGTGCGTCCTGGTCACGTGAACGGGAGGAATGACGTACTTCCAGGTTGAAGAAAAAGAGAAGTTTTACCTGACCCGGAAGTGATAGAAAGTCACGTGGACTGAGGGACAAACACTTCCGGGTCAAGGAGTATAAAGGACTATGGGAAATCCCAGACGGACGGGCTGAGTTGGGAGGCAGGGTGGCTAAGCATCTGGGAGTTGGAGGAATTGTTATTGGTTATTTGAGTATTGTGGAGAGGAGCGTGCTTTGTGCAATTTATTATTATAATAAATATCATTATTGGACTTTTACCTGGTGTCTGACGTGTAGTCTGAGGGTACAAGGGTGCGAGCGAACCCTAATCTGTCACTATATATATATATATATATATATATATATATATACATATATATATATATATATATATATATATATATATTATCAATTAATCACATAAACAGAAATACCTCTTAAGCAATATAAAACCAAGAACACAGTTGTACTATATTTGTATCAGTTAAATATAAATCTATTAAAAAGTGATGACTACTGGGCGATTTGGAAATTTTAGAGGGAGAAGTACTGTTTAGATTAAACAGGCTGAAATCAAATAAATCACATGACCAGATAATATTAATCTTTGAGTTCGTAAGGTGGTTACTGAGTACAAATATAAAACCTTGACACTTATTTTTACGAAGTTACAGCACACAGGGGAAACTCCAGAGGACGTGGTAAACATTATATAAAAGGTATGGTATCCCATTATATAAAAAGGGTGATCAGGCAGATCAAAGTTAACTGCTGGCCAATAAGCTTAACATGCATCACAAGTAAATTAATGAAAGAAGTATTAAGGATGTACTTGAACAACATATAGCAAGAACAGGAGTTTTACTGAACAGTCAGCATGGGGTCAGATAAGGGAGGTCATGTTTTACTAATATGCTGGAATTCTATGAAGAAGTAACAAAAGGAAATGATCAGAGTGGAGCATATGATATTATATATCTTAACTTTCAGAAAGTATTTGATATGGTGCCACATGAGATGTTGGGTATCAAATTAAAAGAAGTGGGAGGTCAGGGTATGGTGTGTAGATGGGTGCAGAATTGGCTAAAATGCAGGAAGCAGGGTTATGGTGTGAAAAACCATATCAGAAATGGCTGATGTTTAGAGTGGTGTCCTTCAGGGATCAGTGCTAGGTCCGCTGCTATTTTTAATATACATACATGATTTGAATAGGAATACAAATAACAAGCTGGTTAAGTTTTCATATGATACCAAGTTATGTGGATTGGCAGATAATCTAGAATATATTGAGTCATTACAGAGGGACTTAGACAGAATACAGGCTTGGGCAGAATTGTGGTAGATGAAATGTAAGTACATGTAAAGTATTAGGCCTACATATAGGAAGCAAAACTGTTAGATTAAGATACACAATCGGGGTCTAAGAATTAAAAGTACACCTTAGGAGAAGGATTTAGGAGTCATAGTGAACTTGACACTATCAACTTCCAGACAGTGTTCAGAAGCCATTAAGAAGGCAAACTGAATGTTAGGTTATATAGCATGATGTATGGAGTATAAGTTCAAGGAGGTTATGCTCAAGGTTTATAATGCACTGGTGAGGCCTCATCTGGAGCACTGTGTGCAGTTTTGGTCTCCAGGATGCAAAAGGGACATAGCAGCACTGGTAAAGTCCAGAGGAAAGCAACCATCATTAATGAGGAAAGATTAAAAGAGCTGAGCCTATTCAGTTTAAGCAAAAGAAGATTACGAGGGGACATGATGTAAGTGTTACACATTATGAACAGAATTGTACAGTTGATTAAGACTATTACTTTAAAATGAGTTCATTATGAACATGGGGACACAGCTGGAAACTTATTCATGGTAAATTTTACACAAACATTAGGAATTTACTTTCACATGGAGAACCATAGACATTTGGAAAAATTTTCAAAGTAGTTTAGTAGACAGTAGGAAGTTAGGGATCTTCAGAACTGGGCTTGATATTATTTTCTAGGAATTAAATGGATAGGACTAATGACCTTTATTGGGCTGAATGGTCTGTTCTAGTCTAAATCTTTCTAATGGTCGAATGTTCATAAGTAATAAAAAGTGAACACATAACCAGACTTGAAAATAAAGAAATCTATCAGTTATAAGTAAACAGTAAGAAAATGCTACACTAATTAAAAATATATATAAATAACTCAGTCTTGCTGTGTTTAATGAATTCATATTAATGCACAGATAAGTGTCAGACTCTTGATAGTAGCCCAACAGCCCTTTTTTTCCCCAGTAGGTTCAGTGGCAATCCCTGGTAAGCTAAGTGTATAAAAAGGAGTTTTTATTCAAGTTAGGCAAATTGATTGATTAATAATTTATAATACTCACTTTATCCTTCTTGAGCTAATTATTAGTAGCTATTAAGAGTTTGATAAGGCAATTTATAATTTTCCAGAGAGATACACAGCAATACAGACAAAAGATGCTAAGTAATTAAATGTAATACAAATAAAACACAATAATTTTATTGTTTATTTCTGGATTTATGGGTACCAGAAGTGTTCTGTTGACAATGCTTGCTTATGGTGAGAGATTTATTTGCACTGAAGATATGCTGTAATTAAGATATAGTGCTGTGTGTGAAGGGATTAGAATGAGAGCAGACTACTCAACAAAGAGAACCAAGAGTTAGTTAAATTTGAATTTTAATGGGGAATAAAGAGGGATAATTACAAATATGACTAAACATTTCATATAAAACACCTTAATTTTCACCTTTTCATCTTGCTTTAATAATAAAGCTTAAAGCCTATTTTCTCCAAAAATGTAGACAAAGATAATGTTCAAGCATGATGAAAAGGAATAGGAAATACAGTACTGCGTTTATTCATGTAGTTGAGTTCTTCATAGGAATGGAGAAAAAGTGTAGGGATGTGGCTGGTTCAAAAAGCTGATTCAGGATCCTCAAAATTAATTGGCATAGTTTCATATTGAAGCAGCAGTGATTACTGTGTATAATAGAATTAAAACAATGGCATCTAACCTCCACCTTGTAAATAGGGTCATGCTGCTCTTAGGCATTAGATTATGGAGTAAAAAGAAAAACACTGCAACACTTAAAAGTATGTTTTGTGTTATTGAGTGAGTTAATGGATGTGCATGCATATATAAGAACACCCTGTCCTGTAAGCGTTGTGTTCTGCATTGCACTTGATTCTCCTCAGTAGGTTCTGGATAACTGCAAAACTATCATAGAAGAATGGGACTGAACAGATACATACTGCTGTCACTTGTTTGGTTTAAGTGATGTAGGTATGGAATGGTGAAACTATATATGGATTACTTTTATTGCATTTCGTTAAAGTTAAATAAATAACAAATTATGTAGATTTGGAGGAATTACGATAAACAGAATTGGCTAACTAGTGCCATGCAAAGAAAGCAAATTATAATCAATCCATTTTATAAAGTAAATAACCTTTTAGTTGTAAATATTATTCCTACATAGGCTGTGTGACAGATTGTACACATGGCAAGCTGCACTTGCAGGAAGGATAACCTATTCTTCTATGTAGCAAATCAATATATGAATTAGTTTTCAATTTTTTTCCAGGTATAGGTGCTCTGCCTGAAGGTTATTATTGCATCTGTAAATGTCTTGAGATGTGCCCCAGAAGATCATACTAGAATTATGTGCTTGATTGAGAAAGTACCGTAGAAGAGAAATTTAACAAAATTCAGACTGGAGGCAAACTGGTAATTAAAAGACATGGGACCTGCATGTTGGAGTACATGAACATTGGCTTGTAAGGAAATGAACATTAAGAAGAGGTCGAACTTAAGCCAGCAGGGCCTGGATTCTGCTCAATGTGATTAAAAAACTGCTTGAAGATATGTTTATGTTTATTCGTTTTTTAGAAGGTGCTTAATTATCATCATTTGCTTTCTTCACTTTTATTTTAGAAAATATAGAAAAAACTGTCAACAGTTGGCAGCGCAGTTTATTCAACTGAATACTCTAAGTACAGAAAAACTAATTAGAGACAATTATAAGTGCCTTTTATTTATGATCGGGCTCACCATTTAATAGATATTCTAGTACAAATCAATGTTTTAAACTGATGCAATGATTGCAATTATTAAAACAGCAGAGTTAGAAAATAACTGCAATATTAGAGTGTGAAAGTTTTGTTTTGTCTGCTCCATCAATTCTCACAAGATCATTTTTACTTGCATTGAGTAAAAAATGCATCCTGTAAAATCTGTTATTCAGTCTTTAAACCATTCCCTTTGCACTTGAAACAAATGGCTCCATGATTTGAAAAGAAAAAAAATCTGATTAAATTCGCATGCTCATCATTACAAAAAAATGTTATATAATTGCCTTGTTATAATTTCAATAGCTCCTTAGATCTATCCTGGAAAAAGTCACTCCACAATTTCATTCAGGTCAAACTCTGACAATGGTTCATGAAGCCAATCAAACTACTGATTATCACATATGCTTGACAACTGTGGCACTTTTGCTAGTAATTTCATAATTTGTTTCTCACGGCCCACCATCCAGATGTTTAATCACCAAACGTCACTAATCACACTGCTTACAGTATATTTCCATATCTAAAAACTGCAGCATTAACACTTGCAGCATCTCTCCTCCAAAGAGAGTAAATGTGTTATCTTCTAAAGACTGGTTTGCTCTCATTTAGCCAACACAGTTCTGCAATTAATATTTTGATCAGAGTTCTCGGTGAAAGATGCTACACAGATCTGTCTTCTTTACTCCTTGCCCATCCTCTAACTGTGCTATTTTTATGAATGTATCATTTTATTTGCATGTATGTAAACTTTATTGTACACAGTTGAGCTCACATTCAGTGAGGGGGCAAGTTTTTTGAACTGGGGGACAAACCTATTAATGGACCCTCCTCTGGTACCTCCCCATCTTAATACATGCCTAAAACACAATGCACACAAATTCCAAGGATTTAGCATATGATTGATAAAAGCTATTATGACATTGGTGTGAGTGCCTGATTTACTGTATAACTTGTAGAACTAATAATTAAAAGACACATGATTGTGAAGAGTCAGAAGTACTTTCTTGACATTGACATTGATCTTATTGTTTTGTAATTTTCTTGGGGATAAGGTGTTGCCTTAATAAATAGCTCAATAGTACATTGGAATTGTGGAAGTAAATTCTTCCTTACACAACTGGAAGGTTTAAAAGGGGACATTTAGGTTATTCAGTGATGCAGTGAATTCAGAAAACAGTCAGACCTCTTTACTTTCTACATACTTTATTGCACTGTAGATTTAATTTTAAATGGAAAACTTTACAATTTTAGCCCATTGATCTACACGCGTTAACCCATAATCACAAAATGAAAATATGTTTTCAAAAAGATTTGCAAATTTATTAACAATCAAAAACTGAAACTTTTATTTATATGTATTTAAACCCTTTGCTTTGCTACTACAAATTGTGGTAGGTGCATCCTGTTTGCTTTAGTTATCCTTGAGATGTGTCTAGAACTTGACTGGAATCCACCTGTCGAAAATTGAACTTTGAACTGCACACACCTTCAGGTGAAAAACACAAGCTATGAATTTTACAGTGACTGCAGATTTTTGTGATTAAAAAAAAACAAAATTAAAAATAAAAAAACAAACAAACAAACTATGGAAGATGTTCTTCAGAATCACTAGGACTCTTCTTAAAGTTAGCCGTCCAACCAAACTGAGTAACCAGGTGTGATGAATAGTCTGTGACGCAGAGCAGGATTTTAAATAAATAAATAACAATGACACTCGTGTCTTTAGGTGGGCCGTGGTAGCTTGTCAGGAGTGGCTTCAGTGCGGGATGCGGGAGCAGATGGTCTTGCACTTCGTGCACATGTGCGGGATCGCCAGTGACCCACATTAGCTCCTCATTCCGCTTTAAAAGGGAAGTGTGAGTGTTAGAGGAAAAAAAAGAAAAGAAAGAGAAAAGGATGGAGGATAGAGAAGAGAGCATGGAGCAGGCAGGAAATCAGGAAGAGCAGGTGCAGAAGTGAGAAGGCAAACAACCAGGAAGACAGCATGTGGCCGACGTTCATGTTTGCAGTGATGGTTTGCTTCAGCTGAGCAACGTAAGACAGTGGAAGTGACTGGAAGGAATGCGGCTCCACGTAAGTCCAGGAAGAGAGCGGGAGTCAGCGACAGAGGCTTGGATGGTGCACATTTCCTTGGTCCGTCTGAGGGAAGAACCCAAGGTTAGGTCCGGATTGAGAGCCCTACTGTAGGGCCATGAAAACAGCAGAGACCCGGACCTGTAGACTGCAGGAGAAAGATGGCTGTGTCTGTCAGGTAGGCACCTCCTTAGCTACAAGTCATCAAAATCAAAGTGAACAAAATGGCACAAGCACAAAACACAAGCAAAGCAGTGACAAAAAATAAGTAACTCTATATACAGGAATGCTCAAAAGGATCACTCTTTTACAATTGCTCTGCTGCCTTCTCTCCCCAATGGCAGATGGTCAAAATATGACCCTTGTTGGGTACTTGTTGGTTTTATCTGCCAAGCCGAACTATCTGGCCAATCATTAACTCTGGCCCGACACCAACCTGTCAGTGGCGCTGCTTGTGAACTTCCACATCCTATATCCTCGATCTAGGCAGAAGTCTCCCTATATATTGGGCGTCTTGTTTGCACGCGCATGCATGAGTGGCTGCCGATTCACACACACACTCTCATGTGCATGCTCCTCCAACTTCAGGCAGCTTCCCGAACCTGCTTTCAATTTTCTTCCTCTTCCCTGGGGAGTTTTGTTTAATCATAAGGGTACTCTGCATGCTGGTTTACGTGTCTCCATTTTCAGCCAGTTACCCTGCAGCTACATGGACGTCCTACCCCAGTATGGCATGTGGTAACACTGGGATCCTGGGTGTGCCGGCGCTCATGTTTTAACGTGAATGACAGGCCTCCTCACCCACGTCAAATCTGCCAACAACCTTTCCACCCACATCGTGCATCAATACCACCACCACAGCCGTATTGTCCGGAAGCCTTCTTTCCTTCCCTGCAGTTAAGTGCTCTCTACTTATAACTAACCTATACAAAGATCAAACTGATCTAGTTAGTTATCACACAAGCATTAGTAATGGTTAATAAAGATCATATTACTTATATTTTAGTATTAATGACTAACCACAGAGATGCAAGATGCACACAGCTAATAAGCAGCTCTACTCAGGGAATGCCAAACTAAAGTAGAGAGTCTTCAGCCAGGATTTAAAAGCTGACACTAAAGGGACATCTCTTATTATAGCAGGCAGACCATTACACAGCTTTGGGGACCTCCCACCATTATTTTATTAATCCTTTTTTAATTAATACAGAGATGTCCTTGAAGAAAACCTGTTGCAGAATGCATGTAACCTCAGACTGGGGCAACGGTTCACCTTTTAGCACAAAACAATGCTGGAGCATCTTCAGGACAAGTCACTGATTGTCCTTGAGTGGCCCAGCTAAAGCCCAGACTTAAACTTCATAGAACATCTGTGGAGAGACCTGAAGTTGGCAGTTTATAGATGCTTTCCATCCAGTCTAAAAGAAGCATGACAGGATCAGCAAAGAAGAACAGGATAAACTGCCCAAATTCATTTTTTGCAAAGCTTGTAGAAACTTACTCAAAAGGACTCAAAGCTGTATTTGCTGCTAAATGGGCTTCTAGAAAGTATTGAAATAAGGACCTGGATACTTCAATAAATGAGAAGTTTCAGTTTTTGATGTTTAATAAAAGTACACATTTTCTCTAAAACTTGTCTTCAGTTTGTCATTATGGGTTACGGAGTGCAGATTGATAGACAAGTGAATATTTTTAGAATCCTCTCCAATTCTGTTCCTGTGTACTTAAGTGTGATTATGTCTTGTACATAGGCTGAAATGTGATTTGTTGAATCAAAAGTCAAACAAAATACACAACCTGATCTATTCCCACAATTTTGTCTTTTTTAAGTATGCTGCCATTTTACAGAAGTGGTTAAGATCAGAATTAAGTCTGGATTAGCGCACAATTTAAAACATTTTAATTAGATGTTGCATTTTGAGAGCAATAATCAAATTTACAAGGGCTGTGCTGTCATTTTTACTTCCAAAAATGGTTACAATCTTAAAGCTCATGAGCATTGTTGTCACTTACTCAATCACTGATAATCAAACCATTACATTTATTAGAAAGCACAGCAGTTAAATATTGGAACTCATTAGACCTGAAAATTCTCTGTTTTCCATTAATCACAGACAAACTTCATGAATTATAATATATCTATACAAATAAAAGGCAAAGCCCTCACTGACTCACTCACTCACTCATCACTAATTCTCCAACTTCCCGTGTAGGTAGAAGGCTGAAATTTGGCAGGCTTATTCCTTACAGCTCACTTACAAAAGTTAAGCAGGTTTCATTTAGAAATTCTACACGTAACGGTCATAACGGTCGACAACGTCCGCCATATTGAACTTTCCAACGTCACTAATTTTCCAACTTCCCGTGTAGGTAGAAGGCTGACCCCATCTTCACGAAATTTGGTAGGTGGCTTCCCTGCGCTAACCAAAACCAATGTACGTACTTATTTCGGTGGTATGACGCCACTGTCGGCCGCCATATTGAACTTTCCAATGTCACTAATTCTCCAACTTCCCGTCTAGGTAGAAGGCTGAAATTTGGCAGGCTCATTCCTTACAGCTTACTTACAAAAGTTAAGCAGGTTTCATTTCAAAATTCTACACGTAACGGTCATAACGGTCGACAACGTCCGCCATGTTGAACTTTCTTATTTATGGCCCCATCTTCACGAAATTTGGTAGGCGGATTCCCTGCGCTAACCGAAACCGACGTATGTACTTATTTTGATGGTATGACGCCACTGTCAGCCGCCATATTGAACTTTCCAACGTCACTAATTTTCACAATGTCCTCCATGTTGAAATTTCTTATTCATGGCCCCATCTTCACGAAATTTGGTAGGCGGCTCCCCTGCGCTAACCGAAACCAATGTACATACTTATTTCGGTGGTATGACGCCACTGTCAGCCACCATATTGAACTTTACAACGTCACTAATTCTCCAACTTCCCGTGTAGGTAGAAGGCTGAAATTTGGCAGGCTCATCCCTTACAGCTTACTTACAAAAGTTAAGCAGATTTCATTTCGAAATTCTACACGTAACAGTCATAACAGTCGATAACGGTCGACAACGTCCGCAATGTTGAACTTTCTTATTTATGGCCCCATCTTCACGAAATTTGGTAGGCGGATTCCCTGCGCTAACCGAAACCGATGTACGTACTTATTTTGATGGTATGACGCCACTGTCGGCCGCCATATTGAACTTTCCAACGTCACTAATTTTCCAACTTCCCGTGTAGGTAGAAGGCTGACCCCATCTTCAAGAAATTTGGTAGGTGGCTTCCCTACGTTAATCAAAACCGATGTACGTACTTATTTCGGTGGTATGACGCCACTGTCGGCCGCCATATTGAATTTTCCAAACATCACTAATTCTCCAACTTCCCGTGTAGGTAGAAGGCTGAAATTTGGCAGGCTCATTCCTTACAGATTACTTACAAAAGTTAAGCAGGTTTCATTTCGAAATTCTACGCGTAACGGTCTTAACGGTTGACAATGTTCGCCATGTTCAACTTTCTTATTTATGGCCCCATCTTCACGAAATTTGGTAGGTGGCTTCCATGCGCTAACCAAAACCGATGTACGTACTTATTTCAGTGGTATGATGCCACTGTCCGCTGCCATATTGAAGTTTCCAACATCACTAATTCTCCAACTTCCCGTGTAGGTAGAAGGCTGAAATTTGGTACTTATTTCGGTGATATGATGCCACTGTTGGCCGTCATATTGAACTTTTCAACGGTCTTTGTTACTTATGGGCCCATCTTCAAGAAATTTGGTACGCGGGTTCCCAACGCTAACTGAATCCTACTTACGTACATATATACGTCCATAGCCTGCAGCTCGGTCACCGTGTGAGGCGGCGTTGGGTCCCCCATCCCAGCGCCTCCCACGTTGTTGGCTGCCTGCCTATATAAGGCAGCCAACGTCTGTCGCTCCAGTCTCTACATTCCCTTCCTTGCTTCGCCACGGTATTCACGTCTCCCTGCTGATAACTACAGCCTTTTTATTTAATCCACGGCTTCTCCGCTGTTTTATTGTTCATTTATTACGATTATAGTTATTGTATAGGTATTTTAGACTTACTTTACATTGTTCAGGTACCCATTTCCTTTATCATTCCAACCGTACCCCCATTAACATGTCTATCGAGGTGATCACCATCGATCAAAGAACTGTCACTTAGCAAGTGGTTTCCATGCCCGGAGATGGCACCTGCCTTTTCCATTCTCTTTATTACATATTGCACGGCCATATCAGGCTCACTCTTGATATCTGGAGGAACATTGTGTCTTATGTATTGAATGACTGAGACAGGTTCAAGGTGTGGACTGATGAAGGTACAGCAGATAATTATACTACACAGGAGCACTAGAAGAGTGAAATGCTTAAGTGTACCGAAATGGCCAAATATTTTACACCTTTGGACAACCGCCAATGCCTCTTAAACATCTTAGATTCACAGGTGACGATTTCAGTAGTGGACACTTTGATGCTTAGAAATGTTTAAACTCTCAAAAGCTGGATGTGAAGTTATCAATGAAACCAGTTGTATACTTACAACGCTTGACGGATGCCGAATGTCTCTTCAACAGAAGTCCTACAAATACTGTCGTAACTGAAACAAACCATGAAACTCAAACCGATTATGACAGCAGCAATCCAAGCTGTGAGATTTGAAACAAGATTACTGTTCACATGGCCAACTGTACGTTGCATGCTCAAGAGTAAGCTCAGCGCACAGCTACAGCTTGGTCATATTACAACTGGAGGGCCGAACTGACAACGTGGCATACAAAGAGATCCTTAACAAATAATTATTGGTATATTTTCCCTCAGTTTTAAAAAGGTTTAATTTTCTTCTTAATAAAAATTTTAAGGCAGTACTTCGCCACTGCGAAGTGCGGGTATTTTGCTAGTCATAAAATAAATTGGGTAATGGAATAGTTCTTCAAGAATAATTCACTTTCCTAAGTTTGTCACACAAGAAGCAGGAGTAGCTAAGGTTTCTTCTACTGCCTTCTTGCCCTTGTTTTCAGGGATGAGACCCTTTTATTAGTGCCACTAATTTTTGTAATAAATATATTTTACTTACACAATAGGCGATACAAAAGCAAAAACATTCCACTTTCAAATCCCCCTTTACTCCTATATCAAAACAAATACAGTTGATATTACTTTCCCCCTTTAACAGCCTCCCAGAAGTGCACAGAAAAAGCCTGAGCAGGCCTCTCTTTCATATTGCTTCTGAGTCATGTGACCAGAAGTGATGTCTGTACTAGAACTGACCTGACTGGGCTGGGTCACAACTTTACTTTTCTGGTTTCCCTTGGGATGTGTCAAAAATTCTAATCTTCCCTGAAAAGAAAAAAGAACAACATACTCTGAGGAATCTGGAGCCCTTTGTGTTATACGCCTAGCTTGTGTCTCAGAGAGTTGATGTGTACTTCGATAACAGAGAGGTGGATGAATGATATTTTTCAGGGATTTAGAATTTGTTGTAAATGAGCACTACATACAGTGGTGTGAAAAACTATTTGCCCCCTTCCTGATTTCTTATTCTTTTGCATGTTTGTCACACAAAATGTTTCTGATCATCAAACACATTTAACCATTAGTCAAATATAACACAAGTAAACACAAAATGCAGTTTTTAAATGATGGTTTTTATTATTTAGGGAGAAAAAAAAATTAAAACCTACATGGCCCTGTGTGAAAAAGTAATTGCCCCCTGAACCTAATAACTGGTTGGGCCACCCTTAGCAGCAATAACTGCAATCAAATGTTTGCGATAACTTGCAATGAGTCTTTTACAGCGCTCTGGAGGAATTTTGGCCCACTCATCTTTGCAGAATTGTTGTAATTCAGCTTTATTTGAGGGTTTTCTTGCATGAACCGCCTTTTTAAGGTCATGCCATAGCATCTCAGTTGGATTCAGGTCAGGACTTTGACTAGGCCACTCCAAAGTCTTCTTTTTGTTTTTCTTCAGCCATTCAGAGGTGGATTTGCTGGTGTGTTTTGGGTCATTGTCCTGTTGCAGCACCCAAGATCGCTTCAGCCTGAGTTGACGAACAGATGGCCGGACATTCTCCTTCAGGATTTTTTGGTAGACAGTAGAATTCATGGTTCCATCTATCACAGCAAGCCTTCCAGGTCCTGAAGCAGCAAAACAACCCCAGACCATCACACTACCACCACCATATTTTACTGTTGGTATGATGTTCTTTTTCTGAAATGCTGTATTCCTTTTACGACAGATGTAACAGGACATTTGCCTTCCAAAAAGTTCAGTTTTGTCTCATCAGTGCACAAGGTATTTTCCCAAAAGTCTTGGCAATCATTGAGATGTTTCTTAGCAAAATTGAGACAAGCCCTAATGTTGTTTTTGCTTAACAGTGGTTTGCGTCTTGGAAATCTGCCATGCAGGTCGTTTTTGCCCAGTCTCTTTCTTATGGTGGAGTCTGACCTTAATTGAGGCAAGTGAGGCCTGCAGTTCTTTAGACGTTGTCCTGGGGTCTTTTGTGACCTCTCGGATGAGTCGTCTCTGCGCTCTTGGGGTAATTTTGGTCGGCCGGCCACTCCTGGGAAGGTTCACCACTGTTCCATGTTTTTACCATTTGTGGGTAATGGCTCTCACTGTGGTTCACTGGAGTCCCAAAGCTTTAGAAATGGCTTTATAACCTTTACCAGACTGATAGATCTCAATTACTTCTGTTCTCATTTGTTCCTGAATTTCTTTGGATCTTGGCATGATGTCTAGCTTTTGAGGTGCTTTTGGTCTACTTCTCTGTGTCAGGCAGCTCCTATTTAAGTGATTTCTTGATTGAAACAGGTGTGGCAGTAATCAGGCCTGGGGGTGGCTACGGAAATTGAACTCAGGTGTGATACACCACAGTTAGGTTATTTTTTAACAGGGGGGCAATTACTTTTTCACACAGGGCCATGTAGGTTTGGATTTTTTTTCTCCCTAAATAATAAAAACCATCATTTAAAAACTGCATTTTGTGTTTACTTGTGTTATATTTGACTAATGGTTACATGTGTTTGATGATCAGAAACATTTTGTGTGACAAACATGCAAAAGAATAAGAAATCAGGAAGGGGGCAAATAGTTTTTCACACCACTGTATCAAGGCCAAGGGCTAGCCAAGCTCCATGCCTGAAGTTTAAATTGGTAAAATGCTTGCCTTTCATTTCTTATCAAAAGTGTGTATCACAAATTGATGTTAAACATGTCATTCAAAAATCTAAAATACCCCACTATGTCAAGGTGGTATATAACACTTACCCTTTTATTAATTATAATTTTAACAATGAACTTGCCTCTCAAGATCTGAGCTGGATTAAACTGGAGACAACATGCTATACTGTATATAATAAAATTGCACTCAGTACATTTTGTTGTTTATATTATATGGTAAACTTATTTGTGTAGAAGAGATTGGGTGATAGTGTTCACCACAAAGAAAATGATGAAACGGATGTAAATATTGTGCATCTTATATATTCCGTATCTAGCATGCTGGAGCTGTTTTAATAATAAATGTTCAAATCAAATTGAAATGTGTAAAATATAACAAAAGATATCTACCATCAAAACAGCAAAACGTAATAAAAGGTTTACGGTGTATAAAATCTAAGAAAAAAAGATTTACTGAACAAATGTAAATTATACCTTTCCTTGGTGATAAATTATGGCTGTGTGGATTACTCAAGTTTACTATAACTATACAGATTGTTCTTTCAAGTAGAATTTACATCATTTACATTGTGAAGACAAAAGAAGCAATTGGCGTGTATTTTTAAGATTAAAAACAAAACCATTATTTGTCCTTTTTTAGTGTACTAGCCTTACACTTGAAATGCATGCAAGTGATGCAAAAATCACCAGTTTTCATTAATTAGTCGCTGTGCTGTAGACATGTTTCTCTTTTTTCTTGCCCTGCTAAACCTTCCCGAACATTATAACTGCTTGACATTTTCCCCCACACATACTTAATTATATCCTGTTTTATCAAAAGAAAATTGCATTAGACCCTTCATTTTAAAAAAATAAATAAATAAAGCAGTTACTCATTTTATGCTAATTACACTACTTCATCTTCTTGTCTTTCTGAATCATTTTTCTTCCACCTTGATTTTCTATATTTTCATTTTCCTCTTTCCAGCAGAAGAACTGAAAGGAAGACTCACTGGTAATAAAATGAGTAATTGACTTCCTGTACATTACTATTCCCATATATGAATTTTCCAGCTGATGAAATTCTATACTCTATCTTACCCGCGGTAAAATATTTCACCTTTCATACAGAAACCACCGGTTCAGTAGCCACACTTTTAATATAAAGTAACACTGTCACAAAATGTATCACCAGAGGCTGCCACGCAGGCAGTGGTAAAACATCCAGAGCTCTCTGTCTTGGGGACACTTCCTGCATTGATCTACATGCCACAAAGATAAGCTTCAGCACCCTATAAACTTCTTATGTAATTAGTAGGACAGAAAATTGGATTCATGCATTTTCAAGTATTAAGTTACTATAGAAGGATGCTTCAGTGTTTTTCCCTCTTTGCACTGTTGTTTATGCCTTATCCACAAACTGTCAGATATAGCAAACATTAAGGGGTTAGGAGTTCATCGAAAATTTGATATGAGTGAAGGAGGCACTGTGATCTGCTGTGATTACTGTCAATTGCTTCTTTATTCAATTCATTATTTTCCTTTTTTCTGTGACACATCCTAAAATTAATCATCACAGACTTTTGCATTGATAACACTTTCATGTTATTTAAATAGCTCTATAAGAAATGCATATTGCTATAAAAATAATTTTCCATTTCTTTAGGAGACTTTCATTAATTGTAGTATAATTCAATTTCCAAATTTACCCCTAGAGTCAACAATGCAGTCACAAATACTAATGCAACCTATATTTAGTGGAGAAATATCAGTACTGACATGACTAATTTCCCTTGACTTTCCTAAAGGATTTTTATTTTCTTTAACTTAGAGGAGACATTGTTCAAGTGATTCGCTCTAACTAAAATGATACCATGGAGGCTACAGTACACAAAAAAATGTGTGTTTGGTTGATTCATAAACACCAAGAAGAGATTGATAAAGGGAAATGCCAAAGTAGCCTATAAACTAAATTTAAATAAAAATCTTTAAGCGTGCCTGTCTTATATAATGGATCATCCTCAAAATATCACAAAGCAATTTGTTCTCCCACCTTCAATCCCTCTATCTCACATATCTTCCTTTTTCTCTCTGCCTAAACTATCCTCTCTTCTTCCACCAGTGAACCTTTGCCCCAACCCACCTCTCATGTCTAGACTCACCACTGCTTATAGGTGCCCGTCTATTGAGGCAATTGCATAAGGCTACACTGAGACTGGAATTAAAAGTGACTCAATTTCAAATTTTGGCTAATATGCTATTTTAATTAATTAATTTATTTTCACTGTTGAAATTAAATTTTCAAGTGATTGATATCCAATATTACTGTGTTCTGATATCTATCTTGAATCTGCAAGATTAATAAAACTTAATTCATCAGACAGATGTGACCCAATAAACAGTTATGAATACCAGCTACATGCTGACTGCTGACCTGCTGCCTTCAAATTGCTTACAGTGCAGGACGTCTGCAAATTCATCGGCCCATTATTGGAAGTGATCAATGATAATTATGAGTGGTATCATCCATGCTGGATCTGTTAGTAGAAACCTGTCTGTGCAGACAAGAGGAGTTAGAGTAGCCAGGATTGGTGGGAACAAGATGTGAAGGGGTTTACTAAAAAATAGAGATTTGATTGTTTTAATTTCAATATCAAGGGGTCTGTTTGCAAAACTCTCTCTGGAAAAATATGCAATTGAGGTATGACAGTCCAGAAAACATTTAGCAATTGGGTTTTATTGGTAAGCTTTCTTTTTTATTTTGGAATTTCACATTTCTCTAAAAAGATCAAATGTTTGTCACACAAGAAAATCACCACTGAGTTGCAATATAAACACATTTTCGAAGAGGCAGCTCACTTTTTAACCCGCCACCAACAGGTTTTTTACAGTAATATTGACAGCACAATCATAATCTCAACAATCAGCCCCATAAACCATAAACATATAGATGTAGGTACCTGAAATAAACTGACTTGCCTAATATAATCACAAAATTCAATGAGATTGAAATATAATCATCTTTAAGCATTAGCTCATAATTCCTGTTTACTGCATCCTCACCAACATATGCAAAGAATGCAGTACCACCATCCAGTCAATGCATGATCTCAGAAAACTTTTTTCAGTGGAAGATCAACAGTGGAGAACTATCTTTAGAAGTGCAAATGTACAGTATGATCAATCAAGATGTGGTGAAAAATGGATGATATTTGTGGGGTTTTAATATAAACCCATTTTGAGATGCTTATACTTTGAGGTAAAGTCTTTAGCAATTCATTTACAATCTAGTGCTGCAGTCTTGTTTAATTTTATTTCTTATCATTATTGTAGGATCATTATTGTTGATGTTCTAGGTTATAATTTTTACCCAGCCTGATATTTATGACAAGTTGACACCCATGCCTCTATCTGTAGAACAGTTTTAAACTCCATACTAGTATCACTTTTAGGCAATCCTCGGTATCTATTTTGGAATTGAGGGCTGTGCTGTTCCGCTACAGGAACACCAAACTATAAGTCCTAATTGTTGCAAATATTAGTTTTTTGAACCTTCTGATTTCATTTCCCAAATTTTTTGCACATTTATTTTGCTGTTCTTTATATAAATGTTTATTGTTATAATTTTGATGTAACTGTGCCACCAATTTGCACTTGACATTCAGTCACATTCACAAGCATTTTCAGTTTTCACATGTTACCACTGATTTTTTTTTTATTTGTTTGCTTTTGGTAACAATGCCTGATTGCTGACATGGGATTGCTGGATGTTCAGTGCATGACATCTCGTTTGCCTCTATTTAAAGCTCAGTAAATCTTGGGGTGTGTCAATGGTTTCTAAAAGCTTGTGTTCAAGGAGGAGTTAATTGGCAAGAAGAAGCTGATCTTTCATTTTTGGTATTAACTGACCACAAAACATTTTAATATATTTAAAAAGGACTAAGCATCTCATGTCTTGTCAGGCAGGACTAGCTGTTTTTTTTAGCTGAATTAATTTCGTGATTTTATCTAACTTAGGGATAAGAATAAAAAGTTGGATGCCTTATCATAGCAGTTTAACCAGATGAAAGTTTAGATGAATTCTGAATATATACTATCAATGTAAAAGTTTTTACTTGATTGGTGAGCTAGAGGATACCATTTCACATTTCTTCCTGATTCAGAGTGGTTAGACTTTCCTGAAGATACTCTTAAAGGGATCATTTTTGTCCCTTCGACTATAAGAGGAAAGTGCTGGCCTGGTCTCATTTGTGGACACCGCAGCATAAGACAAAACCACAGAGTTCATTCAAAAATATTTTTGAGAGAAATATGAGAGAAGATATTGCTATTTTTTCTTGTGTGTTACATTGGTAGTTGGGCAAAATCAAGTTCAGGTGCTCCTATGGGTTTTCTCCATCCTGTTCTTCCTCTTAACAATCCCAACAAAAAAGTTTGTTGTTAATTTCATAACCAACATATAATTGCATCACAGATTTACCACCATTTTAGTTGTGGTAAATGGATTTTGCAAAATATCTCAAATTTACGGCCTTCAGAAACTCTCTCCTAATATTTTGGTATTTAGTAGATTCTAGACACCAAGAGGAGGACAATACCAATGTAAGCTACCTTCCAAGTGATGTGGTTAATTTATGCAACTTTCTGGTTTCAGGAGTTGGCAATTAGAACGTTTTCCTATAGAGATGGTGTTGCACAGAAGGTTTGGGTTGAGTGAAAGAGCTCTCTTTTTACTCTCATTGTAAAGAACTGCTTCTGAGGACAGATGTTATGGGTTCACAGCTGCCACCGACAGTTATCACATTGCAATATATGTCATTCCCTTGCACCGTGGACTAGTAGGATGTAGGGGCAGAGCATTACTTTAGTTTATGGTTAATAGGGTGGAAATAATCACAATAAATACGAACAGGTAAAAAATATTTAAAATTGCATGAAAGGACCAAATCATTATAGCAACACACTGTCTCATTGGGATCCACCTATGTACAGTAAGATTTTAGCACACAGCAGCTTGTCATCTAAGTATTGGAATGTTTCTTAAAACAAAGTTCATGGTAATGTTAGCTAGGGATTAAAACATCCAAGGGAGTGTTACAACTTCTGCCTTGAAATCTGTTTTGTTTTATGAATTTGGCTCTGGTTTTGCATCCTTGTTCTGGTTATTTCATTTTGTTTTTTTATTTTTTTACCCATTTGTCTTGCCTTCTAACCACATTTTTGCCTTGCCTTTTATGGTGCTTTCCAGTTCCTCCCATGTATTCACTACACCTCGCTACTAATGACAGGGAGATGACCTTTGGTAAAGGATCATCTAGTAAAGAAGAAGTGCAATGAGACTGGAGGAGACAGAGGGAAGGAGAGATCAGAGCTGACCAGGGAAGCAAGTTGTTGCTTGTGGTACAGTGGTTTTGGACAGGGGGCAAAAGGGAAAATCACTTTACCAGCCAGCCAAAGTCTTGAACCAGCATAGCTGGATACAGTGGACCAGTTAGAATTTTTTGTTTGTCTTTTCTTTATTTGATACTTTAGTTTTCTCCCATTGATCATCCATCTGTTGTAGGTCTTATATAATAAAATCACTAATTTCAATGTCATTTGGGGTGCTGGGTAAGGTCCTTGCAAGAGTCGTCCTCAATAGGATCCATGATCATTTGCTCACCTACCAGCGACTGGAACAGTCTGGTTTTACGCCTAAGAATTCTACCATCGACTGCATTCCTGGCACTGAGGGTTCTCATGGAGCGCAAATGTGAATATTGGCAGAGTTTCTTTGCAGCCTTTGTCGATTTTTGCAAAGCGTTCGACTCAGTTGATTGAGCTGCCCTGTGGGACATCCTGAGGATTCGCGGGATCCCCTCAAGGTTGCTGGACATCATGGCTGGCCTGTACACTGGTACTGTGAGTGCTGTGCAGAGTCTAGGCTGGACCTCTGCATTTTTCCCAGTTGATTCTGGGGTTCGTCAGGGGTGCGTTCTTGCTCCTACTCTGTTCAATGCTTGTATGGACTGGATGTTGGGGAAGGTTGTGGGGTCCAGCGGCTGTGGGGAATCTGTTGGTGAAGAAAGGTTCATGGATCTTGACTTTGCTGACGATGCTGTGATTTTCGTGGAGTCAATGGAGGCTCTGATCGGGGCACTCGAGAGACTGAGCGAGGAGTCTGAGTGTCTGGGCTTGCGAGTGTCCTAGATAAAAATCAAGATCCAGGCCTTTAATGACCTCTTAGGCACAGTCATCAGCAGTGTGTTTGTTTGCAGAGAGAGTGTTGACCTTGTTGAGAGGTTTACTTACCTTGGCAGTGACATTCATGTCTCTGGTGACTCTTCCTATGAAGTCAGTAGACAGATTGGGAGAGCATGGGGGATCATGAGGTCACTGGAAAGGGGTGTGTGGCGCTCCCAATATCTTTAAAGACTTGGACCTTCGTCCTTTTGCAGAGTCCTGGTGCTTCCTGTCTTGCTATATGGTTGCGAAACATGGACGCTATCCAGTGACCTGAGACGAAGACTGGACTCCTTTGGTACTGTGTGTCTCTGGAAAATCCTTGGGTACCATTGGTTTGACTTTGTCTCGAATGAGCGGTTGCTCATGGAGTCCCAAATGAGGCACATCACCTGCATTGTGAGGGAGTATCAGTTATGCCACTACGGCCATGTGCCGCATTTCCCCAAGGGTGATCCGGCACCATAAGATCCTCATTGTTGGGGACCTGAATGGCTGGACCAGGCCAAGGGGTCGCCCACGTAACACAGATAGAGGGTCATTTCCGTAGGGTGGGACTGGACCACGTGTCTGCCTGGGGGGTTGCAAACTGGGATCCCGAGTTGTTTCGTTGTGTAGTGGGTGCCGCAACACACTGTACCAATGCATGCTCACCAACTTGACTTGACTTAGTTCTTTGTTAACACCATTTAGTACACTGTTCTTCAGAGGAAAATGAACACTGAGATTTACAAAAAGAAAGGTTTTACTATACAATTCATGAATCGTTGAATGACTAAAAAAAGCCTGTAACCTTTTCAACTATGTTCTGTGTTTCAAACAGTCACCTCCTTGTTTGTCAGGATTGGAACACTGAAACACTCCATGTACTATCAAGAAAGTCCTTTAATCCTGGGAAAGAACAGCCTACATTTTTAATTAAAATGCTATCAGTAATATGTTAAATGCCTTTAAAAGGCAATGTCTATATTTTAATATTTTCCACCCATTGATCAATTTTAAGATATAAATAAAATGTTGATTCAATCATTAAATCAATTGTTTGTCACTATACAAACCATTTCATAGTCAGCACTGTGACAAGTGCTCTATAAAGACATTAACAGCAATGCATTTCAAACAATATTTACAAGATGCTAAATATACTATTCTTTAGGGCACTGATGTATACATAATGCATATATATTTAGCTATATTTTGAAGAATGTAAAAGTATTTGTTCATTTAGAGAAACATGCAATAAAAACTCTGAATTTAATAGTAGCTTCTACAAAGAATACATAAGAGATTTATTTAGAATTCATATGTGCTTTCAGCATCACTATTAAGACCATTATACAGCAAACCTCAAGTATTCTAGTCAGTAAGCATTAGTGTACTTCAGTTTAGTGTACAGAGTTTTAATTCAAACAACATTAATACGTATAATCCACAAGGTTATGTAATAAAGTGCAGCAGTAGTGCTGATCAACCACAACCACAAGGTGAATGGAACAGGCCCAGTTAAATGGTATATCAAACACAATGTGATTATTTTTCACTTATTTAATATGTGTTTGTCTTTGAAATAACCCCTAGTCTCTGCACTCCATCTTAGTGAAAATGGAAACATGTTCATTACAAAACAAAACAGCCCCCTGAATGAATATTGATCCTAGGCTGCTATTAAATGACACAACCACTTTTCACTCTACAGGTTTCTGCTCCCTCTGGTTAAATGTGCCTGTTCAAACTCATTCAAAGAGCCACTTATTTTTTGCAAGCTAGATCAGGTCATCTATGTTGAGAAAATGAACAAAAAAGCTGCATACACATTGTATACAATGGATATGAGAAGTCTACACAGTTTTACTGGCATTTCAGTTTTTGTTCCTGTAAAGACTAAAATCATAACAAATGATCTCAGACTTTTTTTCTACATTTAATACGATTTTGTAGCAAGTAATACATAACTGAAGAATCTATCTATCTAAGCCAATTCAGAGCCACAGGGTTGGGCAGGTGCCTATCCCAGCAGCATCTTCTGGGTGGCCTACTCACACACAATCACAGGCTCAATTAACCTATTGTAATATATTCATTTTTGTGACAGCAGGAGAAAATTAGAATATTCAGACTAAAATCTGTGCAGACATGGAGAGAACGAGCATACTCCACTCCGTGATCAGGCACAGAACCTGGACCCCGGATGAAGCATCAGTGAAGTAAAAGAGCAAAACACTGTACCACCATTTAAGTGTCATGCAAAACATCCATCTATCCATCCATTTTCCAACCCGCTGAATCCGAACACAGGGTCACGGGGGTCTGCTGGAGCCAATCCCAGCCAACACAGGGCACAAGGCAGGAACCAATCCTGGGCAGGGTGCCAACCCACCGCAGGTCATGCAAAACATGAAAGGGGAATACACTGTTTTGCTACATCAACTATTACAATGCAATAAATCTCTTTTTTTGTAAATATTTTTTTTTTCTTCTAAAATAACATCGTCTAGTTTTGAAAGTCCCTAAAGTCCTATTGGAAAAAGAGGCCATTGGTTTACTATCAACAGTCTGACAATTATCTGTGCATTAATATTAATTTAATGAAGACAGCGAGACTGAGATATTTATACATATTTTTTGAGTTAGTGAAACATTTTCATGCTCTTTACTTATAACTGATAGCTTATATTATTTCCATGACTGGTTATGTGTTTACCTATTATTATTTATGATCTTCAGAACATTAGAACATTAGAAAGATTTAGACAAGGACAAGCCATTCAGCCCAACAAAGCTTGCCAGTTCTATGTACTTAATTTTTCCAAAATCAAGTCTAGTTTTGAAAGTCCTATAGTATACCATACTACTTGGTAGCTTCTTCCAAGTGTCTGTGGTTCTCAATATGAGAAAAACTTCCTAATGTGTGTGTGAGAAATTTACCCTTAACAAGTTTCCAACTATGTCCCTATGTTCTTGATGAACTCATTTTAAAGTAACAGCCTGGATCCACTGTACTAATTCCCTTCATAATGCGGTTTGAATCTAGCATGGTCTTTCTTTCTCTGTGGTTTCTGTAAACCTTTCCCACATATACATGGATTTTTTAAAGGTAGGTTAGGTTACATCCTTCAGGGTGCAAATTATACATTAGCATTCAGGGTAGCTGACTGCAGACTACTTTAAGGGTAGGGTAAGACAGGGTAGGATTGGGTGGTATGGCATAGAAGCTACAGGACACATTTGAATTGGTTTTTTGACATAAATTGGCTTTAATTTTGTGTTCTTATATTAGGAGAAGCTTTGCTCTGTAGTATCAATTGCTTTTTATGTGATATAATTTTTTTTTTATTTTTAGATTTCATTTTTCTGTAATGTGTTTGTGCATGACTGTTTACTACAGCATTTATCCATAGCAATATTGATGGATAGCCCAAATAGCAACACATGGTTTGTAAACGGGGTGGGTGTGGCCTCATTAAGAGACTAATTTGCCCACCTATGTAAAACAGCCTAGGAAAAGGTCTGGTGCCAGATGTGTCAAGAGATCAAAGGCTAATTGGGTGTTTGATTATAGAGCAACAAGGAAGTAAAATCCATGTACCTCAGATTTTCACTTTTATATGGTAGGTTTTAATTATTTAAATGCTTTTATTTTTTATTGGGATTTTAAATATTTTTGTACATATGTATATATTTTTAATATACAAGGTATTTTGTTTAATTTTAAGTTATTTGTTTTGTAGAGACAATAAGGCTTGTCATGGTTTTTCTTTACTCTTTTCACCAAGTCGTTAGATTGATCTGCCATGTGTTATTGTTGCACAGTTTGTTTATGAATTTTGTTTTACCTTGTTTTAGTATGATTTCACTAGTTCTTGTAAGGTTTGTTGGGTTTTTGTGCACATTGAGAAGTTAATTTGTATTCACATGTTAACAGATACCTTGACATATCATACTTTTTTTCTGATGTGTTTTATATTTATTTGTAATAAAACATATTGTATGACTCCATAATGTATGATAATTTATATTAATTGTGGGATCTGTGCTGCAAATGCACTCTTTTTTTTTTTTTTCCCAAACCTCTTTCCATCCACTTTTGATAAACAGTCTGTTCATCTGTAGACGTTTTCTGTTGGTCAGGCTCAGCCACCAAGTCAAGAACTGCTAAAATCCTGTAAGGTGAGCTAAAACAAAAAGTATTCAGTAGACTAAATTACCGGCAACAGATAGATCATTCAGTTTAGGTTTTTACTTTGTGTGACAAAGAATTCTGTACACGGCTAGGTATAAACAAACTATTGAAATGCAGTTATTTGACTATATACCAGCGGGTTCATGTGTCAGATATTTTTAATGTTTTGTTTTCATTTAACAATAAAGTATCAAGGCTTTAATCTTTGTTTTAATTATACTCCTTAGGCTTGCTTTTCACATACTGCACAGGGGTAACACTTAAATGATCACTTGTAAATAAGATAAACCATTGATTTCATCCATCCATCCATCCATTATCCAACCAACAATGAGGAAAAGGTCATTCTTAAAAGAAGTGTAAACATTTTTGCCTTTCTGTGTTTATATTTAATTAGGCATCTAGATACAACAGAATTATTGTATTAAGTAGGAAAATTTTATTGTGGAAGAATAATTGTTTTGGTAAACTGGAAATAGTTTGTTCTGAGTAGCGGAGGCACAGGCATATTGATAACTTCTTAGGAAGACAATGGAGTTAGGGAATGGTAGACCTGCAATTTGATAGGAATAATCATTTTTAAATATGGTAATCTTGAGTGCATTCTATAGGTAGTTTGTTTTCTTATGTAAGTATTTTGTGGAAGCACCTGTAAATCTTGTTTCACTAATATGCTAGAGTGACAGAGCTATATTTCTTTCTATTCTGAGAACCCAAAACTCGATTTTGCAAGATATTAAAATTTTAGGCTATGTTCTATGTCTTCTTTTTTGACATTGCTTTTTTTTTACCTTATATAAAGTTAAGAAACATTAATGAACATCATTCATGCCTTTTACCTATTGTCTGTGGACCAAAAGCACTTCACCAAGAGTTGTAAGTCTGTCTCCTTTTTACTTGAAAAACTCTAAAACAAGTGTATGCCAACTTGTCACAGGACCCATGACACATTGGCTTGATAGCGAACGCCCATATTGTAGCATAATTGAGATGGTAATGTAGTTCTTGTGCATATCTAGAATTAACACTATGCCGAAATGGCATTTTTTAAATCATGTTTCAGTTTGTTATTTACTTTTCATGCAGTCATTTTGTTATACAATGGGTTAATATTCTGTATATAATTTGTTAACAACCCTGGTTCCTAACGTGTCATTGCATTTGGTGACATCAGCAGGTCACCACTACATAAACAACAAACTACATTTTGCATTATTTAGAGTTTTTTTAGGGTTCTAGGGCAGCAGATATTAGTGAGCTTTTGGTTAGCGTTTTGGGCTTTGGTATTTTGTCTTTAATACTTTTATTTTGACCAAAGTCTATTGTTTCTCTCTTGACTTCCTTTTTCTGTCCTTTAAACTATGGCAGATCTGTAGTCTTCCATTAAATTTGCAAAAAAAGTTTATATAGAGCTTGTGTCACATTGGAGGGGCTGATTCCTCTGTCCTCTCAAACTCCATCTTTTACTCCCAAATCCCAAAAGTCATACGGGTTATTCTAAATAGGATCTCAAAATTGGCCAAAAGTATGAGAATTGTTGTAGGTATGTGCATTGATGTACACTAACATCATTGTAAACCTAATTATACACATTTTCATCAGTTTTCCCAACATGCATGCTGGACATGACATCACAAATTGAGAAACCAGTAAATAAATTTGAACGATTTCTCAATGAAAATGAAGAAGGAAGATGAAAATATATTTCTGTACCTTAATTTGTTCAAGCTCCATTTATAGTTTTGTAGACCTCTAATTGATGATCTGTTTCTCACTCTGTTTTGTCCATCCCATCTGGCATATTGTTTTCACAGCCCAGACCAAAATAATAAGGGGAGCATCTGAAATACTAGGGGGACATGGTGCAATAAAGTCATAAAAAACAGCAGGACTGCCACATTAAATGATGCCACCTGAGGAAGGGCCCATTTGCCCCAACTTAAGATGATACACTTCATTTACATATAAAATATACTGTTGTTCAGGCTTTACAAAACAGTGCACTCCCTAAACATCAGACAAAAATCCATTTACTAATACATTTTTTGAAGAAAAAGAAAAAATAATTAAAAAGATCAGCTTTCAAGCAATAAAACACACAAAATAAAACTAAAAAATTTATAACAGAACATTTGAATCCATCCATCTTTCTAACCCTCTTATCCAGCACTAGGTGGCCAGGCCACTTGGGACTATCCAGGCAGTCATTGGGCGCAAGGCTGGAACCACACTGGGACAGGACACTGTGAATACTCGCACATAAGCGTGCGCACACACATTCACACTTGGGATAATTTAGCATTGCACATCACTACTTGAAATTACTTTGGCTAAATTCAAACTCTGTCCAGTAAGCTAAAAAATGCCTGCTGTTTTTAACCAAACATAACAGACTTTTTTACAGATTTGGCTGACACCTTATACAGATTCTAGAAATTAACAAACAATATTAACACTCAAACTAGTGTAGCATAGAAGACACAAACATGGAACAATAAAGTTAAATGATTAACATGGCCACAAGAGGTCTGAAACAGTGGAATTTGAATATATTGCTATATCCGTCCTCTGACCAGTCATATAAGATTTTGACAGCAAAATGCAAAAATCAGAAAAACAAATGCCAATACCATGTACAGTACAAAGATGTTCCTTTGATTTAGTTCTTAGATAGTTTGCAGCATTCTCAGCAAACTGCATTATGACAAATTGAACTTTAAAAATGAACATACTTCTCACATATTTTAAAAACAGTAGGCTCTATATAAATAAGGCAACAGATATGTATGTAATATTAAAGTTCACACTTCTTTGTTTTATTATATCGTAATGTTAAGAAAAAGTTTACATGACAATGCTGCACTTACAAAAGTGCTGTCTGATGTGATTGCCTCGTCGCCTTGCTGTATGTATTGGCCAAGCTTGACAGCATGGATGGTGGAGCTTAATGGGATATCTGAGGGGACCAATCCCTGAAGTGAGGCCTGTGTTTTCAACAACTCAAACAACTCTCTGTCACAGGAGGCTAATATCCCAGATTTGTGCTTTTAGATACTCCCACATGACAAAATCCTGAAATTGTGTTGTTCTCTGGTGCGCTAAAAGTAGGTGTTGTATTGGTTTGCTGCCTGGCATACGCACACAAGTGCCATTGGTATCTCCTAAGGTATGGAAAAATATATAAATTTATTCCCTGTTCATTTACATGCCAAAGTTAAGATTTTTTTTTTCTTTTAGAATTAATTTAGCTATATTTTAAATTGGTTTCGTTCATTTACAAATGTATTTTTTTTAATCAAATCTTTTGTTAGATGATACAGATTCAATGAACTCTCCTCATTTGTATATTTGTTTCTGTTCTTATGCTAGAAATTGATGGAAAATACAATGACTTTCCAATGCGCTTGAGACAAAAATTAGTATTTTTTATGAAGCTATTACTAGAGTGGTAGTCTATATTACATTGTATAATGAGTCATCAGTACCTCTACAAGCACAAAGATTTAGCATATCAATTTAGTCGGTACTAGGGAGCATGGCAACATAAATCCTTCCTCTTCTTTGGACTAGTCAATTTACATCATGCTCTACTCACACTGGAAAGAGATGCTTAAGGCATGAGCAGATCAATATCCGAGAGTTAATGTCTTCTTTTAAATTAGGTCCTGGTAGAAAGCATGGGGAATGCATTTTCATTTCAGCATGTCAAAGGTTGGTCACTGGTCACCATTACACCCATCTGTCAGAAATTACCTCTTATAGGCTTTTTGTTCAAGGGAAACTGACATATATTTTAAACTGTAGTTAGAGTAAGACTTTCTACTCTACTGTAGATCTCTAACCTGCCCTGGGCCCAGCAAAGCTCTCTGCTGTATCTATAATTTCACACAAGCTGTAATTTTTAAAAATTATTTTCTCTATTAAGCACAGTCTTTCTCCCCTTACCACTAGATGATTTAGTGTCTGGAAAGTTCACAGGTTAAAACTAATTGAGCTAGTTTCATACAGCACTTGCCTACAGATAATAAAACCTGCTTACAAATCCATTGAAATGATCAGATGACTAGAGTGTTTAATGTATCTGAATTTAATTAGCATTTAGAAGTACACATTCAAAAAGATATATTCATCAGAATAATAAAAGCAGATTAACCTTCAGCCTGGTTTAAGTGTAAATTGACCATTTGCAAGAAAGAGAGATTTCATGCATAAATATCATTAAATATACTAATAATCCATAATACAATTACACATTTCTGATTAATTCAGTAAAGGATTGTTGAGAGCAGAGTTATTATTCAATATACATAAAAGTAAAACTTTTTCAATGGGTGACATCATGCTTAGAATTGGATCTCAAAGTGATTTAAGTGATCTTAATTGTAGTCAAAAGCCACTGTTGAATGCACAGGGATACGATGTCCAGCCAGTTTGAGAGTTTTTGCCTACCTTATCTTTTTTGCTTCCTTTCCTCTTTTGCCAGCTGAACTTTTAGTGGTCCTTTAGATTATATGTCTAAAACTACCATGACTTTATTCTACCACTATCAGGAGTCTTGGGGAGTACATCTGCCTAAGGTAAAGTCATCCCTGATGGAGGATCACAGAAATCGTGGGGTAGAGGGATCCTTTCATCATATTGGCTGGCTCAGCACTGTTTCAGCTATGGAAAAGGTGGCTCCTTTTAAGCTGGTCCTGAGAGTGTTCCTGGGGTGGCTCATTAATCACACCTGGAATCACTCCTAGGTGTGGTGAAAGCCTGAAGTAGGGCTCTGCAGCTTACCCTGGCGCCCCCATGGAACCCAACAGTGCTGTGCCAAACTCCAACTCCCTGCGTGGCTTTCTGGAATCCATGGTACCACAGCTGACCAGGATAGCTGTTCTCTAATGTCCTGGAGGAGGTAGTACCTTGCAGATGCCCTCTCTCCCTGGTCCTTCCAGCCAGCTGGCTTCCTGGCCGGGTAATGGCCATGGCCACTCATCGCAGCATCTACACAACAATAACAGTCCCACCATTGCTGGTGCCTTTCTTGTACCCACACATCTCTTGGTCCAACAGTGCCAGTAATAGCTGTGAAAACAACAAAAGCTTGCCTTCTGGCTTTTTTTTTTACCTTCTCAACCTAATCATGTACAGCTGACAAACAGTTTGCCATCCTTTAGAGCAGAATTTGATACACACACAAGCTACTAGCACAAATATTTTGTCAGTTTTAATGCTATGAGTTGTCTCTTAAATATGAAGCTTTTTGTTGTTGGTGACGCAAATTACTTGTGCACAAAAGTATCAATGTGGGCATGCATGCCATTTGGGAGGACAGATGCATTCACAATATGATTAGATACAGGTCACTTGTGCTTATGAATGTAAACCATCAAGACAGACAAATCCAAGCTGAGCAAAAAAAATCGCAATTGACCAATGAGGCTTGTAATGTGAACGTAGCCACAGAGATGTGAGATGAAACTATAGTACCAAGAGAAAAGCCACACCGACATGGAGAGGGAGAGCTGTAAAGGCAACACAAATAACTGCTTGTAGTGTTAACACTGGAAATTGTGATGCTGCCATTTTTGCAAATTCCTCCAGACATACACTAAATGTATTAGATTACTTCTGGGTAGTAAGTTATGGACAGTAGTTGCCAAGTCTTATCACAGCTCTTCAATCACATTAAGGATGGGAGCAGTGATGCTAAAACACATTTGTTCCATTATAATCAATGATCTAGCAGAATATTATCAATGTTCTTTTATAACACCAGACATCCTACTCCAATTTATTTTTCTGGGGTCCAGGTTTTTAATATAGTATTACTAAATATAGTATTACTAAATATAGTGCCCCAGTGTTTTATCACTAAGTCTTCATGAGATTAAGTCTCCAATGTTGGAAATAATCTTCTTAAGCTGATCCTACCACTGTACTACATATGCATGACATTTTTGATAATCAAGGTTTTAGTTGTGTCACATATACCACTCATAAATAAAAGTTCCACTTTATTCTTATCAGATCATTATATGCCTGTAGGAGGTTTGCAAGGATATGTGTTCCCCCCCACCACCCCCACCTAAGAAGTGAAGCCTTCTTTCTTACCACTGTGATCGGTGATCCCTGAACATCATCTCTAATTGTAGCTGATGACCTCTAGAAATCATTCAGAATTATAATTACTTTTTCAGTAGCTTCCTTAATGTCTATATCCTTCAGAATGGAAATTTTGTATTTCTTCCACTTCTGACCTGTAGACATGTCCCAGATTGTTGTTAGTAAGGGGTGTGGGTGAGTATTGACCTGAATTCGGTATATCATCAAGTAGTATTTTGAGAAACTCCTAAACCTAAAGGATACACCTACTTTGGAAAACACATTTCCTGGATAATTGCTTCTGACCGGGCCCAACTCTGTGGCTAAGGTTGTTGTGACTCTTCAGTGTAGCAGAGGTTGTGTCACCATATGTAGAGAGTACAGTGAAATTCCCATCTGCATGTCCAACCAACATGTAACACGTCACACCTCTCCAGTGCCATGATAAACAAGAATATTTGAAAGTGTGTGAAATCCTGAAAATGCACACCATACATACAATGTAAATTTGCTCAGGCCTTAATTAAACATTTTACTTATTAATGAATGTATTTTTATAACAAAAAAATCAAAAATAACAATCCCCATCTTCAAAAAGTTTGTTCCACATACTGAAGGTCAAATTCCTCCGCCTTTCTGGGAAAGCCTATTCTGGGGTACTGGACTGGATAGCTGTTCAATAGCTAAAACTTAGATTCAGGCTTTGGAACAGCAGACCGTCTCTTTGTACTTGCACTATCTGCAAGTCCTCCTTACATCTACTTTGTGAACTTCTCATGGATCCTGTGGTAGCTTGTTGAATAATCTATGAGGATGTATGGTTCCAGGCTCAGTGCTAGCATTGAACTCCACCAAGGATGTGTCTTTGTCTCTTATCCAGTTCATGATTTTCACTGCCGTATTTCAAAGTGCACTCTAGAAAATGGTGAAGCAGCAGGACCTAAGTCCATGCACTAAGTTGTCCATTTACCAGTCTGCTTACATTCAGATCCTTGCATATGAATATAAACCTTCATTAGTGACAAACAAAATAAGATTGTGAGTATAAGAAGTCGAAATAAAGCTCATGTTCAGAGGCTCAGCAATACAGGAAGTCTTTGGAGTACAGTAAAGCTACTTCATCTCCAGATTGAGAGGAACCAGTTAAGGAGATCTGGGCATGTTTTTTTAAGGTTGTCCCAGGTAAACTTCTACAGGAATTATGAAAGGCATAGCTAACTGACATACAGACCTAGGACATGCTGAAGAGATTATGCTGTATCTCTCGACTATCCTGGGAGCACGTCTTTATTTCTGAGGAAGGTCTGGAGAAAGTTGCTGGAGACAGGGATGACTGGTCAGCCCAGCTCAGCATGTTGTTACCACGACTCTCATCAGGAAAAGCAGAAAGAAAATGATGATGATGTGATATTCCATGGTGTTTTTGTGTTTAATTGAATCATGTAAAACAAAACATGTTGTGAAGAATTGCAGACATGGTAAAATTGGAAAATGTAGCTAATTACACATTATTGAGGCAATTATAAATAAATATGACAGACATGGCAAAAATAAAGGCTGAATAACTTTATGACATGTTGTATATTCAATATTTTTGGATCTACATTTCTCTTTATGTAACACTGGGGCCATCTGGTGGTTTCATTCATAATTACAAGAAATACTTGAGAGTTGCAAAAGCAAGTAGCAAACTTTGTAAAATATTTTAAAAATGAGAAAAATGTTTAATGGATTTATTAGAGAGTTGAATATACTTGAATATACTTCATAAAAATGAATTTATTACCTCTTATATATGAATGAATTTGCAAATGTGTTCAGCGCTATCCTGTAAAAGGGACAAAAGTAAACTGAATTAAACAAAAAGCAGTGGAAAGTATAAATTTTGAAATAATTTAGTCTGATGCTTATTATTAATGGTTAGCTCAATTAACACAAAAAACCCTCATTAGAATAGGATGATAATATCAGGATAATGAAAAGGTAATTTCATGCTACATTTCTTTTATATGTGACACTGGAGCCACCCTGTGGTTCCATAAGTAAATGCAAAAATACATAAATATATTTGGATAACTGACAGGAAAAATACTATATGTGTCTACATCTATCTATCTAATATATAATATATAAATAATATACAGGAGTGGGCAAAAATAAATTTACAGTTGTAAGTACATGAAACACAGTTTTATTCTTGTATTAATTTATTTATTTGTATTATTTTTCTTATTATTATTAAAGTGTGGCAATCATAACCTGCATGTCTTTTTCCATACAAATAACTGTAAACCTACTTTTGCCCACCTGTGTGTGTGCAAGTTGTGTATGGACATGATTATCTGTTAGTTAAACAGAAACATTGGCCTTTTTTTGTTCCCCTCTGAGACTATCAATAAACTGAGATTAGAGGCACAGGATAAGACATTTGAAGTTTATACATAATGCATTTAGAATATTAATATAATGCAATTAAGCTATCTTGAAAATTAATAGGAAAAAATACAAATTCCTGTAATGAATCCCAGCAGTAATCTTTTAAATAGATAAATACCAGACACATATGCTTTAATATAAACTAATAAAAATAAGCTATTTAGATTTGCATATTTGTCTTAAACAAATGTCTAATATAAAATATCTAATTTACTTAACAGATTGGTCAACAAGTATGACTAAACCATTCAAATGATTTACCAAGTTGCATAAAAGTGGTTAATAAAAACATATACCTAAAATAAAAAAAGAGATTCATAACTACAAATGGTGAATTGTTCTTATCAATGTATAGTTTAGCTACTTTTTGTATTGAGTTTCACACGAGAAATATGAACAACTCTTTCCATTCTATTCTCATTTTACCATCATCTCTCTTTGTAAACTTTATGGTTAAAATTGTAAATGGTAGTAAATTGTTCCTCCAGTGTTCTCTTCGAGGCATTCTTTTGAAACAGGGTTTAGGCTTTTACAGACTGAAAGACTAAATATTTGTTCTGTTAGAACACATGGTTTGTGAAAAACTTACAAAAAATAACCTGGTTATAGAATATGTTTGCATTTAAAGTGGTATTAAACAAGTGTGCATACATAAAATGCTTAATAAATGTGTACCTAAAATGCACAATCCTTTACAAAGTTCAAGGTAATTGTAATGTGCACATAACAAAATTAATTTCAGACTTGCATATCTCCTCTGAACAATTTATATACTGCTTGAGTACCCCTAATTCAAAATGCCTGGAACCAAAAGTATTTCTTTTATTCTCTGATTTTGGAATATTTGCATATACTTAATGAGATATCTTGGGGAGACCCTTGAACAAATAGGGGAATGCAATCAAACCAGCTAAATGATGCATCAAACATCTAATATATATATTAGATAGATATACAGGTAAAATTCAGTTACAACTAATATCTTTACAAGATAATGAAAATTTTCATTACAACGAAGTATTTTTATGGTCCCAACAGTTTCCAGTTTCCAACAGAGTCTATAGAAATCTTATTACTACAAAGTACATTCAGCAGATACTTTCGTTCAGGCATTTCAAGGTCTTTTGGGCACTTCGTTGTAATGAATCATCCACAGAGCAGTTAGTTCTGTGGCTGCAGCTCAGTTGTGCACAACGATCCCTAAACAGAAACATTGTAAATTTTTTTTTCTTTCTTCAAACTTTCCTCATACTGTTTTTTTTTTTTTTGCCTTTTTTGTTTCCTGCAGTTTTCAGTGATACCTTTTGCTTATTGCTCGTCAACATTCGAAAAACATCCATTGGAATTTCAACTCATTGTCACCCTCCCCTAGAAACGGCAGACACAAAAAAACGATAACAGTTCATATTAGAAAAAAAAACTTTACATTTTTGCAGCTCTCAATTGCTGCAAAAAGAAGAAACACGTTGTCAATGAATTCGTAATTTTGCCATCAACGCAGTCAACTTTCTTGAAAGACCAAGCAACAAAAGAAGAAAAATCTTGGGTTGCAAACGTATGTGAACTGCTGCATTTGAAGATGTCGAAAAAGCAGTTTTTTTGTGGTCCAGTGATGCTCGTTCAAGAAACATTCCTATTAATGCGGCACTCATTCAAGAAAATGTGAGGTTTGTAAACTCTCTTAGGACCTCCCCCAAATAGAAAGCATGCCGAAGAGCGTCCCGAAGTCTGATCTCCACATCTATGGAAGACTGTTTATCTGTTGCCTGGGCAACAGCAGGCTCAAAGCTATGCTGCGTCTCACCGCCAAAGCAAACAGAAAAGATATTGATGGGTGATGCAAGGTACATTGTAAATGCAGATAACAGGATTACTTGATCACTGATCTGGCCACGATCCTGCCTGACTGCTGTGTCTGTGTATAGCAGAGTGGCAGATCACGCTACAATAAATAAGTGTGCCGTTCCTGTTTCAAGCTGAATAAAGCTGGTTTTGCTAAAGTACTGAGACTAAGCCTCGTGTTTTGAGGTGCAAGACAGGGACTTATAGCGCAACCCCGATCTTTTATGATTTGCTTCTGTGTCACTTCACTGCAGCACTATGAGCCTGTTTATTTGTCCGTTGCCGGGGCAGGGCAAAATTCACGGAAGCTGCAATTGTGCTTCGGGAAGCACTTCAGCGTGTCGTTCCCGTTGGGTTCAAAACAGATTCAGAAACCTCACAATATGAAGAAGAAAAGGATTATTCGGCTCCTGATTGATAACTGTGCTGCCCACAACATGCTTCCACATTTAGATAATGTTCGTGTTGAATTCCTCCCACCCAATTGCACACCAGTGCTTCAGCCATTGGATTTGGGCATCATTCGCACCCTGAAAGTGTATTATTGCAAGGAAATGCTGAGAATAATTCTCGTCAGCATAACTTGTAGGCAGGAAGAGATTAAAATTAACGCAAAAGAAGCTTTTGAAATGATTGCAAATGCCTGTGCGCAAGTTAAAGAAAGCACTATAGTAACAAATACAGAATCTCATTATAACAAAATTTTTGTTACAATGAAATATTTTTTGGGTCCCTGGGAGTTCGTTGTAACGGAATTTTACCTGTATATATATTAGATATATATCTCACTGTTACATAATTTGTGTTGACATGACAAACCTATTAAACCATAAAAGGAATAAATATGATGTTCACACTCTATTTTAGTTTCCTTTCAAGATGGCTAATTCTGCGTAATTCTACATCACCCACCTGTTGTCAGTTCTCAGGGAACTGTCCGACAAGTCGGGAATACCTCAGCCAAGCTTTACTCCATCATGCTTGCTGTTCTGGACATCATTTACCGATAGACAAGGCACTGCATTCAGTTTTTGTTTGGTGTGGGCATACATACATACATGAAATATAACATGTTACTGTCAACATAATCTGCCAAAGTGAAAAGGCAATTTTAATCAATGTCTGATTTTCTTAATGTAATTAGAGCAGTTTTAATGCACTCATATTGCAATAAGGACACCTAGCAAGAATAAAGCAGTTGTAGTCCATTAATGCACAAGTCATCCACAGTTTTAATGGGGCCACACAGCACTTTTGAACTGCCATGCAGGTATTTTCATATTGCCTTATGGAGGACAAAGCTTCTCAACTGTTTTATGTTGCTTAGAGGTGCTCAATGCTTCATGGGTAACTCTCAACCCCCCCTAATTTTCAGTCGTGTGTAGTTGCTTTGTGATGCTTGATACTCCACCTCATCCCACTCTTTTGAAAGTGCACATACCATATATACTCACATTTAAGTTCTCCCATGTATATGTCGGGGCTTGATTTTACTGTATAATTTCTGGTATTTTATAATGGTGGTCATATAAGTCGAATGCGGAAAACTCACACTATTAGTCCAAGAGATTATGATATGCTAACGCCCAATTGAGAGAGTAATCACAGAGCACACTGCCTTTTTTTTCTATGTATTATGCCTTTCGTGACCACATGGTAATACCCAAACTATTCCGAAGCAACATTTCCACTGTTTTGTGTATTTTGTATCTCACACCCTCATACACCTTTATCATAAGAGCATCCCTTATCAACAATGGGGCATTCAATCAGAAGGAAGTATGAAGCTGGTTTTGAATTAAGTTGCTGCAGCAACAAAATTCGATGTGTCTGAGAAACTGGTGCGAGAATGGAGGAAGCAAGAAGATGTGTTAAAAAAAAGTGTATTTTTGAACGGTTGTATAAGTCAGGGTCTGATTTTTTTTTATGATCGATTTCTTTTGGGTTTCGAGACCCGACTTATACACGAGTATATATGGAATGTTATTCACATCCACTTATTGGCGCACGCACATTTTCACACTAGGTAAAGATTTACAAAGGAGAACCCTAATGTGGAATTTTCCACTTGTGGCGTCATTTTGGAATATCAGATTAGGGATACTCTACCTGTAATGGTAAAGCATCAGTAAAAGTAAATGTTTGTCACACCAAATTGAACCCCATATGACTTTGAAGGAAACACAAAACTATTAATGTCTCAGAAGAGTTGGATGTTTTGTTACTGATCTTCCAACTTAGTTAGTTTCTTACTAATAACATTTTCTATAGACCATCTTCCTGATCTAAATCACTCTCTATCTGGTGTGGTGCCAGCTGCCTTCAGGCTTATAAGCAAGTGTCATCAGTACATTGCAAGTATGTATAGCTATCCCAGGGACTGAACAATAAAGTACATGGTAGAGGACATGCACAAACAAAACCAGATCCAAGTACCCTCAACCTGTCAGTTTTCCAGGTCAATTTTCAGTTTAATTCCAGGGAATTTATGAAGTTTTCTTATATGTGGAGAAAGCTGTAAAACTGCAGTATCCAGCTCATATAATTTCAAAATAACATGAGGGAAAATTAGCTCCATTATCATTATCATTCATAGATGATAGAGAAAAAAGAGATTTATCTTTTACAATTCTGTCAAAAATTATTTACTTTTTTTCCGAAGAAACCTAAAGATTTAGTACAATTTCAATTGTACAGGACAACCTTACTTCTAAATAATAAGATACAGTGGAACCTCGGTTCACGAATGTCTCGGTACACGTACAAATCAGTTTTACGACCAAAAAGTTCGCCAAACTTTTGCCTCGGTTTACGACCACACACTTGGTATACGAACAAGCCAGTTTCCCTTTCAGTTTGTACATGTTCAGTCTCTCCCTGTGTATTTCCTGTGCAGCGAGTGAGTGAGCAAGAGATAGAGAGCGCGACACACACACAGGCACGTGAGAGACACACACACACAGAGTCACACGAGAGAGACACACATACTCACAGGCGTGCGAGACAGAGGCACACACACACACGAGACAGAGGCGCACACACACAGGCACGCGAGACAGAGGCACACACACATGTGAGACAGAGGCACACACACACACAGGTGCACGAGACAGAGGCACACACACAGAGGCGCGCAAGACAGAGACACACACACACACAGGCGCGCGAGACAGAGGCACACACACAGGCGCTCCAGGCTTGCGAAAGAGACACACGCACACATGAAAGAGCGAGCGAGGGAGGGCTGGACGCATAAGGTAGAAAAGGCTTGTTTTTGTTTTCAGTTCTGTTTATAGCGATCGGTTCATAGCGTGCATTGTGGCAATGTTACTTTTCTTGGTGGTTTATTAAATTATGGATTTTTCAAATGTTAATTTTTTTCCCTGTGCTTAAAACTCATTAAAAAAATAGTGCTTTTAGCGAGCGGTTCCTAGCACTATAGCGCGAACTATTGCAGTGTTAGTTTTCTCTGTTGTTCAAGGTTTTCTCAGTGTTATTCAATGTTTTTACATTTAGTTTACTATTACACTGTGCATTCTATGGTATACTTAACTATACTTAACTATATTTGTGCTTAAAAACTAAAAAATATATATTTACATACAGTTCGTACGGTCTGGAATGGATTAATTGTATTTACATAAGGCACTTCCCTCAGTGTGGTGTGGTGATTACAGCTTTAGACTTGGGTTTCAGAACATGAGGTTATGGATTCAAATCCTGCTACTGACACCGTGTGACCATAAGCAAGTCACTTCACCAATTGGAAAAACAAAAGAAATGTAACTAATTGTAACTCAAAAGTTGTAAGTTAGTAGTAAGTAGTAATAATAAAATTACAAGACCAAACCAGATTTATTAAAGGCAGACACACAACCTCAAACCATTGGAGTGTGTTTAATGTAATATACTTATTTGATTAACCTGAAGCCTTAGTATTTTTGGATGCACAAAGAGCCTTTGATAGAGTTGACTGGAGAAACCTCAATCCATATTAATAACGTAAATTCAGATTACTTTGAATTAAAATGGGATCCCACTATCACTGATGCTTTTCACAGTAACCATTAAACCTTAGGCTATTCTTCTCTGGAAGAAATCAAAGATAAAAGGGATTAGTAGAGAAGGATTCAAACAGAAATGTTACTATATGCAGATGATATGGTGCTTTATATATCAGACCCAAAACAGTCTCTGTCATTAGTCTTAAATGACTATCATAAGATTATTGGATTTAAAATTAATTTACATAAAAATGTGTTTTTTCCCATTCAGCTCTCTAGTACATCATACCAGTTTGGATAGCAGTTCATTCATAGATTCAAAACATATTTATTTTTTATTTTTAAATATTTGGAGATAGCCATCACCAGTAAGTACAAAGATCTTTTTCTATACAACTTTGGAATTACAATGGAAAATAATCAAACAAGATGTTAACAGACAGTCCAACTTCCATCAGAATATCGTTCATGTGGAATTTGAAATGGCAGCACATCCAAAAGGCAACTCTACCATGATCTAAAACAGAAAGTGGCATGGCACTACTTAATTTTCAGTTTTACTTGGTGGCAAATATCCATCCAATAAAGTCTTGACAATTGGCAAAAAGTCATGAACTTACAATGGCCTGGCTTGCAATGGAAAACAAGTCTTGTTCTAAATTTTTGTGCCCTGCTCTGCGCTACAATCAATATTCACTATTGTCAATTTACCAGCAATTCAGTCATCCACCAATTTCTTAAAATATGGAACCAGTGTTGGAAGAATTTCAGGGTAGAGAAGCTCCTATTTGTTGCTCAAATAAAAGATAATCACCTTTGTCAACCTTCTCAAACCAACTCAGTATTTAAACTATGGACAATATTATAAATTAAGACACTTTATATAGACAATGTATTTTCATCTTATGAACATTTTATGCTCCAAATGTAACTTTCGAGCTACACAGGTCTTTTCCTACAGAAAAATTAGACATTTTGTTAAAAGAAACCCGCCCAACTTTCCATGTATCGGTTCCAGAAGTCATACAGTTTAGTCTTGATGAAGACTCTGTCACTCACGTGCGCATGGGTGGCAGTTAAAGGGCTTGCGTAAGGGCAGTTCTGAGTCATACCAGGATGTGGCAGAGTGCACTTACTCTTTTTCTCCCTTTCCTGCAGACCATTCATGGGAGATTCCACCTGGTTCTCTTGACATTACTTCCAGGACCAAGCCTATGGAAGAAGCCCTTGCCGGCTCCGGCCCCTGTGATGTCACGTCCGGGTTCGAACCCATGGTTGAAGACCCTTATGAGCCCGACCCCTTTGATCTCACTACCTGTCTTCCCCTTTAAAAGCCTCCACCTTTTCGCTATTCCCTCAGTTCTGTTTTGGACTTAGTTTTGTACACAGCAGTGCTATCATTTAAAACTACAATTTGCAGCCAGGAAACCAAATATACGGGTGGCTGCCCCAAACCTTGCTATGGGTCTTTGTGGCTTTTGTGACAGTGACATAGTCAGCAGGATGGAGAAGTCCCGGAAGAGAAGGGGACAGGACCTGCAATGCACCCAGGTGGGAGCGTACTGGGGCTGAGTTTTCATGCGGGGAGGGTGTCCCATGGTTCAGCGAGACCCGGTATGGGCTCTGCTCCCGACACGCTTAAGTAGGCAACCTAGAGAGGCCAGGGAGTGTGCGGGAGGGGCTCACAGAGTTGGGCTGCTCCGGAGGGGCTTTTGTGACAACTTGAACAGTATTTCAACAACCTGTATAAAAAATATTTCAAAGAATCTGCATTTTAATGATCTTGGGGAATGGTGGGAAAAGGGTCTTTCAGATAGCATCTGAGAAAAGGAGTGGAACTCTGCCATACATAGAATACACTCAAGTTTTATATTTGCAAAAATCTAAAAATCTTCATAAATCAATCGCATATATCTCATTTAAAATTGTCAGAAATGTTTCCCAGGGCAAGATCTAACCTGCAAGCGTTGCCATGTAGCTCCAGCATCACTGGGATAATATTTTTTTGGAATGTAATAATTAATATAATTTTGGACAAAAATCTTTATATATTTCTGAGATAGCCTTGGTGTCATAGTCACTCTTAATCCATTGATTAGGTGTCGTTCAAATGGGATTAAAGTGTGTAAGGAGAAAACAAATGTAAAACTCTGTACCACAGTACCAGCATTCAGACCTATCCTGCTCAACTGGAAATATACCATCACACCTTCTACAACTCAGTGGGTAAGCAATGTTCTGTATTATCTCAAATTAGAAAAAAATCAATGTGGTAGATACCCCCAGGCATAGGGACATGATTATTTTTTTTTTTTGTTTAGCTTATTTTTAGTTATTTAAAGAAGTGTACATAGCTCTGAAAGTGCAATTCCCTTGCTGGTCTCTCCATTGGAAGTGATCAAGTGGTTAATTATTGGACAGCAACAGAGACCAGTAGGAGTAATTAGGATGGAACTGCTTTTAAGCACAGAGGCAGGTGCAGTGACGAAGTTAGCTTTTGGAGGGAACAGACCATGACAGGGCAATTGTGTGGAGTGATCCAAGATGGTGTGATCATACTTTTGAAGGACAGTGGTCTAAAGAGGAGGAGAGAAGGAGTTTTAATGAATTTTGAAATGCAAAAGCCAAGAGAGTGATTGGGGCTGAGGCAGAGATTAACCACCGAGAATAAACTCAAGGAGTTTGTCAGGTGAGATGTGCCAAACCCCATTTGGAATATAATAAGCTGGACATGAGTTGGGACTGGCCATTGAGTGGACTGCTAGGCATACCTCTTGCAAGTACAGCGTGGCAAGGTGGGTTGGGGAGAGGCTCTAATGCCGCAGAGTACAAACAACAAACGCCAATGTGAATACCTTGGGTGGGCTACGGGAGTGCCAGAGTTGCTGTGGATGCAGAGCTAATTAGAGCATTGATGTACACATACCTGTACTAAAAGTAGGTGGACTTGGTCCTAGTGAGCAACTAGTGATCCTATTTAAGAAACTCATTCTAAGGAGGACTATTTAATTTGAGTTTTACTGCTTTCTTGGATTTTACCCATTTTTTTTCTCTAAACATTTTTGACCATTTTAATTATTTGTGGACCTGTTTAATTTATTTGTTTACCAATTTGCACAATAAACTGTTAACCTTTTTTTGTACCTTTTTAATCAGAAGTCTTATGCTTATTCTCTCACTCGTAGCTTTGGCCATTTCAGTTTATGAACTACTAGGGAGTCAACACAACATCTGAATGTCAGGCATGCCCCGGCCTGGTGACACCTGATAATCAAGCTCTCTTGGAGGATATGTCCAAAACATTATTAAAACATTGCAAGAATTCATTAATATAACTTTAGAATACACATGAAAGGCCTATGATTGTCTCTTGATGAAATGTAATTTTTCTGTTATATTTAATTTATTTTGCTTTTGCCTGTTTTTTTTCGCTTGGATGGAGTTTTTTTTTTCTCCAATTTATTTCTGTCCTATTGTTTCCACTATTTTAAAGTAAATTGTTTTTTCTGACATGTAATAGTTTGATTAGTATGTCATTCTGATTTTATGCTTTTTGAAAATTAAAATTTTTTATTAAATAGCATAAGATATGCTGTTGATGGTACAAGCCATTCAGACTCATGTGTCACACAGAGTGGATGTCAAATATCCACACACCCTTATTGAAATTTTATTTTTTGTTGGTGTACAAGCTGAATGCAAAAAAAGTTATGGCACGCTCTTAATTCACCTTTACTAAAATTTTGTAATCAACCAACTCCATGTTACAGGAGAATTGGAGGTGGCATTGGAAAATGAAGTAGGTAATATTGCTGCAGTATCCCAAAGAACAGCATAAGGCCAAAGGTGTTGGGTCCGTATTACTTCTTTCTGCCAAATAAAAATTAAGGTGCAAACTAGGTAGCACATTACCTAAAGTCTGAGGAAACAGGGATCCTTAGAGGCTGCTACAGGTGTCCATGAAGTTGGTCCCTGATCCAGAAAGCATTTCTGGAGTTCAGATAAAAGTGATCGTCCCAAATCAGTGGCATGAACTTTCAGAAACCAAGTGAGGAGAAAGTTTTGATATGGTAGGCAGACATGTAGGTGGAGAAGCCATTCCTGGCTGCATTCCTGAATCTGTAGCAGGAGCAATCTAGAATAGTTACAGGGGGTCATTGTTTGTTTCATTTTTGCCTGTGTGCTACTTTGAGTTTTCCCTTTTTGTTTGGAACATCCTTTGCATATAATTAGAACAGGAGAAGCTATAAGAACACACCTAATGGACCATAAAGTATTCTGAAAGATAATACGAATAAATGAGTTTTTCAGTTTATTAAGAAGGTGTAAGCTTGTCTTCTTGCTTGCTTGTCAGATACCATAGAGATTTTGATGAGATACAGATAAGATTCAGTCCCACACATCACAAACTGAGCAAAATAATTTATTAAACTAGGGAGCTTCTCCCCCTGCTCGCTTTGCTCACCAAACCCCCGTGTATGGTTTTCTGGATACACACTTTTAAGATTTTTTTTTCTTTGAATTGTTGCTATTTCATTAGTTTCACTTTTTTTTCAGAACTTCTGTAAAAACAATATTTGTAATCTTTCGAGTCCCAATATGCTGAATCTTTTAAATGAGGTCAGTGAGACATGTGTTTAATGACCTTGTACCATAATTCAGGATAGGTTTCTCTGTTTGGGATTTCAGCACAGACAAAGCGATCTGCATCATCTGCAGTTAATAATTTTTTTTGTAAAGTAACCAATAAATGCATGTGAAATTCTCTGACTTAAACTTCAAAGCCTTACGATATTTACCTACTTCTGACATATCACCTATGTCCATATATTCGATCTCTATTCACCTTTTTGTTATTTCTCCGAGTAATAATTTCTTTTTCTGCGCTAATGCGATGTTTACTTTCTTTGTTTTGACACTCGCCTTTTTTTCTGCTTTCATATTCTGTATCTTGCTCTGCATGTGTTTCGCGCCTATGTTTTTTTTTTGATCTTTTGAATTCCAGTTTTCATTATCTCTAACCTGCTCTGCATGTGTTTGGCCCCCTTGTTTTTTAACCTCTTTATGATGTTTTACTTTGTTTTCTACTCTGTCTTTTATTTCTGACCTCGCTTTGTCCTGCTTTTTTTACAATGACAGCTGGTCCGGGGTGATTATTTTCCTTTTTTCGAGTAATAGTTTCTGTTTGTTTGCGCTACTGTGATCTTTACTTTCTTTTTTTTATACTTTCTAATTTTCCTACTTAAATATTTTTTAGCTTTCTCCACATGTGTATCGCACCAATGTTTTTTTTTTTTGAGCCTTTCTAATTCCTCTGCTTTCATAATCTCTAACCTGCTCTGCATGTGTATAGCACCAACATTTGTGAACATCTTTATGAAGTTCTACTTTATCCTTTACTTTTTGTCTTTTAATTCTAAGCCCAATTGGATGTGCTTTTATTCAATTCCACTTGTTCCGGGCTGATAATTGCTTTCCTTATTTTCTGAATTTGCACCTAGATTATTCATTTTCTTTTTTGCTCTTTTTTCTCTCCAACACTTTTGAGTCTCTTTTCTCCGTGTTGCTTTCTTCTTTGCTTAGTCATCAACATTTCATTTATAACATATTGTCCTTATAAGCTTTATATACGCTAAGACCCTGGATCTGTGTGTGCTCAAAGAAAAGCTTGACATGAATGAGTGCTTTGCTGCCTGTGGACTTATTTGATATTGGTTGTAAGTAGGGTGTGTTTTGCAAGAATCTCATGTTCTACATCATCGCGAGACAGTCCTGGGTTAATCTCTTGGCACAAAGTCTCATGTTTAAGGTCCCAGCGAGACGCTCTTTAGCCAGTCTCTTTCATCTTCCGTGATCTTAACGTGAAAATCACATCTCGTCTCCTGTCTTTCTCTTCCAGGATTTTTTTTTATAATAGAGAGATATGTTAGATTTACACATATACAATACAGTATCTATAATTTTGTATTGTAAACTATAAAAAATGGATGAATAGCATTGTGTAAGAAAATGAAGCTTAATGCATGCAATAATTAAAAGAAAAAGACAAAACTCTGTAGTAGGAGGAAGCTTTAAATCTGTAAAGTAGACATTGAATGCCAGAGATATCCCAGGAAATCGCCACTACTGACTTCTTGAAGTCGTTTACTTTCATGACATTAAAAGGTAGTTTTCAGACTTCCTCCAGCTTTTGATATTATTTAACTAGTGTTTCTATTGTTGCTCAAATGTCATCAAAACATTTGTGTACATTAAACATCCTTGCAAAATCTTTTATCTCAACTTTATACTTACATTTGTATATACAGATGGGAAGATCTGCACATTTTTTATGGTGATAGGGATTCATTTTACTGTCTTATTACAGAACACTTCACTAAACTTACATGTAAATAAATGGTTAAATAATGTCACTGAATCTACAGGAGAGAGAGTGAACAGTCCCGTACAATTTGCCAAAACAGAAAAGTGAGTGTGCTGGGTGGCTGAGGTCTTTAATGAAACTGTTTGCTTCTCTAAGGTAGCAAATTTGCCTGTAATATTTTGTAGTGACTTCACTGCCCTCTTTATTGCTTTGTGTTCTTGATCTGAGCAGATGCTGTACCATGATGCAATTCAGCCAGTGAGGCTGGACTTCACTGTGTTGACAATAGATGGAGGCATCCACAGATAACTGCAGAAAAGGGAATTTATCTAGTTTTTCACCATGAAAGGTCATATGCATATAAACACATTTAAAGAGTAACATTTTGTAACGTAGTTATTTCAAATAAAGAAGACAGACGTTTTCAAGGTAAGATAGTAATTGTTACTGATTCAGGTACCAGAGAGTGGCAATGTGTTGCATATTCCTTGCAAGTAAGAATTTCACTGTACATGGCCGTATAAACCTATAAATTACAGATACCAAGAAAGGCAGTAAAGAAGTTACATATTGAGGATTAGTGTTGATCAGCAAAATTCACAAAAGAGTTTTTTTACAGAGAATATGCTGTGTTCACTAGTGAACTTTTTTCCTGAATATTTACCTGGAAATTCACTGTGCAGCCAGCTTAATTGTTTTTTCCCCCAGTGCCCCAGGATCCTTTGCAAGGCGCAGCATAACATCATAGAGCTGTAGCAGCCATGTCCAGAATTTTCATGTGTGTCTAATGTAAATGTACTCCACCTCACATTTTATGTTGCTGCTTGATCTGCTTCATTAATATGTAATGTCACTATCCTATCCGTACTCTAGTTAAATTGAAACTCTCATGCATTCAAAAAAAAAAGCTTTATTTTCATTTGAGGGCTAAATTAGCCAACTATAATGAGAATATTATGAAAATACTTTGTTGTTCTATATAGATTCTTTGTACAGTGTATCTTTACTCTTGGATTAAGCATGTTACACTCCTTGTAATGTTGCACAAATCATTACTGACCGGAAGAGCCCCCCCAAGTATAAAATGTTGATCCCTTGCATCACAGGTTCTGCCGGTACTTGAAGCTCAAACAGAGAAGTGCCAGTATGGAGTAGCAAAAACCGGTCTTTAAGTCCTAGCAGCTGGAATGGAAGATTGGTATGCAATTAACCATGCAGTGCAGAGGCAGTCAAAAGAAATCTAAAAGGAGTTCAACAAACCCCCCTCCCTCCTAACCGGAATCAGAAAATGCATGAGACCCAGAAAAATATTTCTTCCATGTGAAGCCTGAAAACCATGAGGACTGATTTAGATTATTTATGTCGAGTAAAATGCCTGGTGTGGGCTGGGCGGTCTCGTGTCCTCTGAACCCCTGCAGATTTTTTTTTGTTTGTTTGTTTATTCTGTCATCCCTGGCCATCGGACCTTACTTTTTATTCTTTGTTAATTAGTATTGCCTAATTTTATTTTTATATTTTTTCTTTTTTCTTTCTTCATCTTGTAAAGCACTTTGAGCTACATCATGTGTATGAAAACGTGCTATAAATGTTGTTGTTGTATTTATATTAATTATACACAGCATATTTCTATTTTCTTGATGGAAGAAAAAAGTGTAAACTTTCTGCATAGATTGGAAATGAAAAAGATACAGCAACTGCATGGACAACACAGCTTCATGTAGCTAATTACATATGCCAGTTGAACCATGACATCAAAAAAATGCTGTGCAGCCCGACCAATCAGTGCCCCAAAGACTGGAACTCTGTGGGCATAATGTGGGCTTTTTTTTTTACTTACTGCTACTTTGTGGCCATTTGTTGTATTTTCTTAGTAGGGTATCACTCCATCTGTGTCTTTTGTTGTTTGAGGCAGTGGTTAGCATTGATGCTTCACAGCTCAGGTCACATTTTTGGCCACAATAATCAGTCCGTTGTAGTAAGAAGACACTTCCGTAGCCTTCCAGGACACTTACAACACAATTGCACCATTATAAGCTACTCAAAACTAGTTCAATTCCTCCTTTCGCATTGACTTCAATGCATTTAAGAGAGCTCGGTTAAGTTCTTGAATGCTACTATGATTTCCTCAAACTCATGGTGATGTGAATACCGCAGTATTCTCTTGTCACTACTGAGGCCCTTAAATCTCATCTCCATTATATGTTGCTAGCTTTAGGTAAACAGGAAAAAGATTCAATATAGTAGATTGAGGATGATGGCCTGTTTTAATGCTTCTTATGTTTTTAGGGAGGCATAGATGTGATTGTCATCAATATTTCCTTTCTGATATTTCTTTCACTTAGTGTAAAATTCTCTTTGGAAAACCTGTAGGCATTTTCCCTCATAAGACACTCCAAAAATCAATAAAAGCACAAGATGTATTGCATGCATAGGAAGTTGTTAAAGTTTTGAATTAGGCTGTTATTCTGATGTTTAAATTAAGAGTAAGCACAATTTTGGCTCAGTTAAAATCATATAGGCATGGATGCTTTAAATAACAGCTGGAGTAATGTTAAACAGAGATCTAGCACTTTCTTTACAAATTAAACTAGATATAATGGAATCACCTTATTGTGTCTTTATTGAGTATAAATTATGTGAAGGCATAAAATAAAAAAGTAATGCATCAGTAAATTGTAAGTAAATATATGAGGTGGTCCCTTTACAAATTTGTAATCCCTTTAGAATCTTAAATATTCTTGCATGGCTAGTACCATTTGAACTACATATGTTCTGATATGGAAAAAAGGCAGCCTCATTTACAGTCAAGGAATGTACAGTTTTATCAAGAAGATGGATGTCAAGCTGTGCATAACAGCGGCAGCAGGGTACCATCCAGGAAGAGCTCTAGTCCAGAAGAATGCATAAATATTGTTTGAAATACATAGCACTAGCTACACAAATATAACCTGACTGTCAAATGAAATAAAACTGGTTCCAGTGGTGCTTTCTGGAAGTGCTGTATTTGAAAAATAAAGAAACTGATTGCATTAAGTTCATGCTAGAAGTAGAACCTGGCAGTTCTTTTCTCAGTTACACTAGATAATCTGTCACTATAAACAATCCCCTTAAATATTCTAATTGCAAATCTAGTAACAATTTACAGGACAACTATAATGGCTACAATTCTCTGAAATACACTTTATATATAGGACAGAGTTTAACCAATAAGTAAAATGAAGGATCATGTCTAAATGGATTCAATCTAATATGCTCAATGAACTCTTACCTTTTTGACACTTACAGATACTCTAATAGAAAAAGACATGTTCAGATATAAAGAAGTAGGCACCTCTAGTAACCATTCACACTGCTTAAGAACTTGTTTTTTTAATTACTTTCCAGCTCTTTCTTTAATGCTCATGAATCGAAACAACAAATCACCTTGACAAGTGTGTTGAAAATTGAAAATAATTTTCATTAAACCTTTTATTAAATTCTTTACCCAATTTGGAGGTTATGCATTTCACTTTTGATATAATCCTCTCTGTGATCAGCATCTTATCATGGTGGGGGGTTTGCGTGTCTCAATGATCTTCTGTTGTCCAGGGTAATTGCCCCTGGGAGGGTGACCCAAGGCAGAGTGGTCCTACCTGAGAGACCAGACTAAGTGCAGTTTATATTGACCTCTAAGAAAAGTCAAGTCAAGGACTCCATAACCTCACCCAGAAACAGGGAACTGGGGCCCTGTCCTGGAGCCAGTCTTGGGGAGTTTGGGGGGGGGGGGGATTTTGTCAGAAAGCTCTTTGAGGCTGGGCTTTTATCCATGGGATTTGGCCGGGCACAGCCTGAAGGATTATCAAGGATCCTTCCTTCAGGAGCTTCACCACCTGCTGGTGGAGCCATTGAGGGTTTAGAGGCAGTCGAAAGCGGGTGTCTTGGCAGACCGATTCCTGACCTCTCAGGTGGTAAAGGAACCTGATGTATTGCAGGAGGTTGAGAAGTACCTTCTAGATATAGCTGGGCTCACCACAACACACATGATAGGCTCTGGAACCAAATTCCTGGGAAAGGACTGGGCTCTCTATTAATCTGTAGATCTGCAGATCGGCTCCTTGCTCCCTTTTCATTTCTGGGAGCCTCTTGAGCCCGACACAGTCAGTAACCTAAGTGGATAAGCATGGCTGATGAGGACAAAACACACACGAAGCAAGGAGAAGGTGCAAAGTTCTCAGTGCTTTTATTAAAAACAAATCAAAATGTTCCAAAAGTGCAGTGCTCAAAAAAAATAGTTCAATAAATAATCCAATTCAAAACAAAGGTGAAGTGGAGGTTAAAATCAAAATAGAAAACACATCCATTAAAACAAGGTTAAAACCAACTGACAAAACCCGGTGCCTTGATCATTTAACGGGTGGCTCCTCCGCTTATCCCATGTGGGCCTTGCAGCAGAGGAATCCCCTTAACAGCAGACCCAGCTGACCTTCTTCAAGTCCAGGTCTCTGCCGTCCCATGGTTATGGAAAGGCTTCCTCTCCAGACCTTGGCTTGGGACCTCAACAGCCAGGGTGCTCACACTGGGGCTCTTCTCCCAAGCCATCTCAATCCCCACTGTCTTCCTGGTCTTCAGTGGCAAGCCGTCTAAACTCCCTCATTGCAGCTCAACTGGAGTGACCAATTCCAATTGCTCCTCTTCTGACACAACCTCCAGAGTGTCGGCCACACACTCCTCTTCAGGACTCACTTCCCAGCTGATTGCTTTCTCTCTCTTGAGCCTGCTTTCTTCAGCTCACTCTCTCCTGCACGGGCTCCATCCATCTTCTCCTTTCTTTCTCCCTTTAACCTCTGTCTTTTCTTCTTGTTTTACTTTCTCAATTCCTCCCTCCTTCCTTCCTTCCACTCGCACTTCCCTTTTAAACTGGGGATGTGGCAGAGCAGTGGTAATGAGCAGCTGCCGGTGTCAATTAGGGTTGCAGACGACCCTACACTTGTGCACTAAGTGCAGGGTTGTCTGCTTCCTTATTCCATACAGGAAGCGCTCGCCACGGTGCCACGAACACGTGAATGGAGCAATTTATTTAAAATGCCAAACAGCTGCGGACCTCACTTTACCACACTGTACAGGGTGAGAAGTGTCAGGCGAGTGTGGGCTTACTTATAGCCCCTCAGCTCAAAGTGTTTATGTTGGAGTTTACCCCAGTGGATAAGAGTGTTGTCCCTGTGAGACTTCAAGCCAGTGCAAGGGCTCTAACTTTTGTCTGTGCTTATTTGTTGAACATTTAGTCAGAGTATTCAGCCTTCTTGGAGACCTTAGGCAAGTGCTGGAAGGTGCCCCCAATTAAGAATCTATTGTTCTGCTGAGGGACTGAGCTGACAAATGATCACTCTCTAGTGGTGAGTTGGATGGTCAGGGAAGATGCCAGACAAACCAGGAAGATCCAAAAAAATATTGAGAAATTGCTGGGAATGTTTGACAGATATTTCCATCCGTGAGATCTCCAACTCTCACCTCCAAGTTAATTTCTATTGCATTCTGAGGGAAGCTGGAGACAGTGAACCTGAATAAGTCATGTTCTGTAATTAAGGTGGCTGCACATAGCTGCGGATGTAAGGTCATTGGTGCCCCAAACCTGGTGGTGGACGCCAGCAGTAAAGGGAGCCATTGGACTGAAGGAGGAAGCCTTTTAAGCTTGATTAGTTTGTGGGACTCCAGAGACAGCTGAGAGTTACTGACAAGCCAAGAGGAATGTGGCAATGGCAGTGAAGGAAGAAAAAAATGAGTATGGAAGGAGTTTGGTGAGGTGACTCAAGAGGGAAAAACTGTGCTTTGCCCATGCATTATATAGCGGTGATGAAATGCTGCTGACCTCACCTTCCTTTAAAAAAGAGTCAGAAGACTCCCACCAGGACTCTCCCATCACTTGAGCGTAAGTCACTGAGGTCATTTAAAAAAAAAACAAAAAAACTCCTTGGTATCAAGGCTCCAAGGGAGGCTGATATTCACCCTGAGTTCTTAAAAGCTATTAATACTGTTGGGCTGTCTTAGCTTACATGCCTCTTCAGCATTGCATGGAGGTTGGGGACAGTGCCTCTGGACTGGCAAACTTGGGATGGTGGTCCCCCTCTTTAAGAAAGGTGACAAGAGGATGTGTTCCTACTTAAGAGGGATCACAATCCTCAGCCACTCTGGGAAGTCCAAGCCTTGGATTTAGGAAGTGAAATGTGGATTTCATCCCAGACATGGAACATTGAACCAGCTTTTTATCCTCACAAGGATTCTGGAGGGTTCATGGAAGTATGCCTAACCAGCCTAAATGGGTTTTGTGGACTTGGTGAAGGCATATGACCATGTTCCTTGGGGTGTCCTGTGGAGGGTAATTTTGAAGTATGGGGTACCAGGCCTGCTGTTGAGGGCTATTTGGTCCATGTACAACTGGAGTTAAAGCTTTGTTCACTTTGTGGGCAGCAAGTCAGACTTGTTCCCAGTGGGTATGGGATTCCACCAGGGCTGCCCTTTATCACAAGACATTAATGATACTGTACATTTAATATGAAAAATTATGTTTATAAAACACATGTACAGTTTTTCTTATTTTTCAAAAAGCAGTTCAGAAGTATAATCTGCATTCATGATGTAATTCCACTACTTTATAACAAACAGCCTTTTTTGTAAAATGTCATTGAAAATGAGAACATTATTATGAAATAAAGTAAAAACTCGTTCTTGTAGCTCTAACCTTGGTCTAAAACTCAAATTAATCATGTTATCAAATCCTCCTCTTTCTAGAACGGTTGCATGTCTGACCGATAGTTTTACTGAAAAATTCCAAATTGCTGTACTATTTTATATTTAGTTGGCTAGAAACTGGGATACATATTTCAGGCCAAAGTAACTCAAGAAGATAAAAATATTTGCAGAATGTTTTAAAATTTTTTAACCAACTATGAAAGAAAAATGTAATAAGTTCTATACCCACCTCTTTACATTAGATTTCTGTTTCATTTAGAATGTTGTTCAAGATGTTTTTATCAATTAGTTAAAACAGTAGAAGAATCATGAACAAGAAAATTTTTTTAATGATTTTTTTGTTTTGTATTCCCAGGTACAGGTATATGCATTACAGTAGAAAAGTTAAAGCAATCAAATACACACTGCTGTAAACAAAATTCTGTTCAATCCAAATATCATATATCCTGTAAAACATAATAAGCACTGAGATTTTTAATCTTAACACTACAAACTCCACCCTTACTCAATGCAGAGACCTGATTTGTAACAAAATCCTATTATTTATACTTTCTCCTAATTAAATAAACAGGAGTTAAACAGAAATGTTCAAGAACCCCAGTAGACTTATTATTATTTATTATTATTACATCCATCCATCCATTTTCCAACCCGCTGAATCCGAACACAGGGTCACGGGGGTCTGCTGGAACCAATCCCAGCCAACACAGGGCACAAGGCAGGAACCAATCCCGAGCAGGGTGCCAACCCACCGCAGTATTATTACATTATTATTATTATTTCATTACATTAATGAATTCTTGCCAGATAGATGGTCTGCTGAATTCCACACAAAAAAAAATTGTATTTTTTTTCTAGATTTAGGTGATATACAATATTTTCTTATTGACTTATAGAAGTTCTCTTAGAATGTTAATATGTGTTGAAAAATACATTACGTTTATCTCTACTGAGTTTATTTCTGTCCATTATCACTCCAAACACTGCTCGCAAAGTATTTTGGATGATTGCAAATCTGATCGATAAGCAGTATGACTCGATTTAGGTCATTCCCAAAATAATATGACTTTAATGAAAATGGCAGTGCAATTATGGTACAACCCTTGGTATACAGTGGTGCTTGAAAGTTTGTGAACCCTTTAGAATTTTCTATATTTCTACATAAATATGACCTAAAACATCATCAGATTTTCACTCAAGTCCTAAAAGTAGATAAAGAGAAACCAGTTAAACAAATGAGACAAAAATATTATACTTGGTCATTTATTTATTAAGGAAAATGATTGAATATTACATATTTGTGAGTGGAAAAAGTATGTGAACCTTTGCTTCCAGTATCTGGTGTGACCACCCCCTTTGCAGCAATAACTGCAACTAAACGTTTCCGGTAACTTTTGATCATTCCTGCACACCGGCTTGGAGGAATTTTAGCCCATTCCTCCGTACAGAACAGCTTCAACTCTGGGATGTGGATGGGTTTTCTCACATTAACTGCTCGCTTCAGGTCCTTCCACAACATTTCGATTGGATTAAGGTTGGGACTTTGACTTGACCATTCCAAAACATTAACTTTATTCTTCTTTAACCATTCTTTGGTAGAACGACTTGTGTGCTTAGGGTCGTTGTCTTGCTGCATGACCCACCTTCTCTTGAGATTCAGTTCATGGACGGATGTCCTAACATTTTCCTTTAGAATTCTCTGATATAATTCAGAACTTATTGTTCCATCAGTGAAGACAAGCCGTCCTGGCCCAGATGCAGCAAAACAGGCCTAAACCATGATACTACCACCACCATGTTTCACAGATAGGATAAGGTTCTTATGCTGGAATGCAGTGTTTTCCTTTCTCCAAACATAACGCTTTTCATTTAAACCAAAAAGTTCTATTTTGGTCTCATCCGTCCACAAAACATTCTTCCAATAGCCTTCTGGTTTGTCCACGTGATCTTTAGCAAACTGCAGACGAGTAGCAATTTTTTTTTGGAGAGCAGTGGCTTTCTCCTTGCAACCCTGCCATGCACACCATTGTTGTTCAGTGTTCTCCTGATGGTGGACTCATGAACATTAGCCAATGTGAGAGAAGCTTTCAGTTGCTTAGAAGTTACCCTGGGGTCCTTTGTGACCTCACCGACTATTACACACCTTGCTCTTGGAGTGATCTTTGTTGGTCGACCACTCCTGGGTAGGGTAACAATGGTCTTGAATTTCCTCCATTTGCACACAATCTGTCTGACTGTGGATTGGTGGAGTCCAAACTCTTTAGAGATGGTTTTGTAACCTTTTCCAGCCTGATGAGCATCAACAACTCTTTTTCTGAGGTCCTCAGAACTCTCCATTGTTCGTGCCATGATACACTTCTACAAACATGTGTTGTTAAGGGCAGACTTTGATAGATCCCTGTTCTTTAAACAACACAGGGTGCCCACTCACACCTGATTGTCATCCCATTGATTGAAAACACCTGACTCGAATTTCACCTTCAAACTAACTGCTAATCCTAGAGGTTCACATACTTTTGCCTCTCACAAATATGTAATATTCGATCATTTTCCTCAATAAATAAATCCATCCATCCATTTTCCAACCCACTGAATCCGAACACAGGGGTCTGCTGGAGCCAATCCCAGCCAACACAGGGCAGGAACCAATCCTGGGCAGGGTGCCAACCCACCGCAGGACACACACAAACTAGGGCCAATTTAGAATCACCAATCCATCTAAACTGCATGTCTTTGGACTGTGGGAGGAAACCGGAGCGCCCAGAGGAAAACCACGCAGACACGGGGAGATCATGCAAACTCCACGCAGGGAGGACCCGGGAAGCGAACCCGGGTCTCCTAACTGCGAGGCAGCAGCGCTACCACTGCGCCACCCTCAATAAATAAATGACCAAGTATAATATTTTTGTCTCATTTGCTTAACTAGTTTCTCTTTATCTACTTTTAGGAGTTGAGTGAAAATCTGATGATGTTTTAGGTCATATTTATGCGGAAATATAGAAAATTCTAAAGGGTTCACAAATTTTCAAGCACCACTGTATTTTAGATAATTTCATTCAGAAGAGGTGTGTCTGATATACAATTTTAAGATGAACTACAGCATATTTTGTACATAACGAGGAATGTTATGAATATTTGGATTCCACTCCTTGCCAGAGTTCTTAGTGTTTGTATGTGTTTTTTTTTTTTGTCTTTTTCGAGTATTGCCTAAGATCATCCAGATGTTTTTGGAAATCTTGAACACTACTATTAAACATTGAAATAGCTCCTCAGTTTAATTCATTTTTTTTATTTTAGTCTATTATTAATATTTACTCTTGAAAATAAATGTGAGTGGCGCAGTGGTAGCACTGCTGCCTCACAGTAAGGAGACCTGGGTTCACTTCCCGGGTCCTCTCTGCGTGGAGTTTGCATGTTCTCCACGTGTCTGCGTGGGTTTTCTCCGGGTGCTCCGGTTTCCTCCCACAGTCCAAAGACATGCAGGTTAGGTGCATTGGAGATCCTAAATTGTGCTTGGTGTGTGTGTGTGTGTGCCCTGTGGTGGGCTGGCACCCTGCCCGGGATTTGTTCCTGCCTTACACCCTGTGTTGGCTTGGATTGGCTCCAGCAGACCCCCGTGACCCTGTAGTTAGGATATAGCGGGTTGGATAATGGATGGATGGAAAATAAATGTTTTTTTATGAGAGCAGGTCATTTAGTCTAACATTAAAAACATATCACTGAATTACAATTGCTGGGTGCATATGTGCATTGGGTTTCCCAGATTGTCCCTTCTGAATTGTGTTCCGGGGGGGGGGGCCCCCCCTAGTCAGTAGTGTAAAATTGATTATTCATTCTACCATCTGTATTTGTGGATTGCAATCTATTACACAATTCTAATGTCATGCCTCTTGGCTTGCAGTTTTTCCTTTGTAATTCAGTATCCTCCACAGAATGGGGCTTATCTCCAACAGGTCTGAGCTTTATCTCCCAAGACCACTTCCCCACCTTTTCAAGCATCTATGGCGTTTCTAAATTATGTGGATCAATTAGTATTATACTTGCTGTTATCTCCTGGATTCAGTGAAGTTTCTGATGTTAGCATAAATTACAGTGTCTGTGCAGCCTTGGGCATCTCCAATGCATCTCATTTGATTTTAATAGTTCTTTCAGTAAGAAAAAAACATAAGTGTGTGTGTGTGTATAATAATTATTTGTATGTTACTTTATTTCAGTTGTTAAATTTGAATTATGCTAAGGTAATGCATCCTCATTAATTATTTTGTACAGCCCTTTTATATAACCTTCACATATACATGGAGTGATAAAAATGTTTTCAGTCTGAATGTTGCCAAAGGTTAGTTTCTGGCTGTGTACTAAATTATATGAATACCAAAGATTCTAGTACTTGCAGCTCATATAGTGTGTCTTGTTTCAGAATCAAGTCAGTATGAATACTAAAAATAATTAAAGACAGCATTGTGCTATTGTTTAATTTCTAGCATTATACCCTGCATGTATCAGAACCAGTCCCCTTCAAATGCCACAGTGAAGAGATGGGAAACAGATTACTGCCGCCTAAAGCCTCAATCACTTTTCTGCATTTAGTATGTGATTTTTCTGTAGCAACGGGTTATCTCCAGAATACAAGTAAAAATTATAGTTTATCACATTCATTCACATCACTGTGGAGGAGTGCAATGCATTTTTTAAAGATGTAACATACTGCATATTTTCCATATTACTCCGTTTTCTCCTCAGGAAAAAGCACTACACTGGACAACCCCTGGCATTTCCTAGCAGCCACCCTTTTTCTTCATGCCTGCAGAGGAGTATGAGTGTAATCAGGCTGTAAGAAATGTGGAGGAAGGTATCAAGTTTCATCTTTGTCTCTGATTTAGGATTGGCAATTGCCCAGATTGTCATTATAATTGGCAAATTGGACATCATACTACCTGCACAATCACTACACATCTGTCCACAAAATGGCTTCACTTCCAAGTTGTTTGCCTGCCTATGGAAAAGTCATCTCAGATAAAGGAGCACTGGAAACATCAGCTAGAAGGGTCCTTTCATCAGATTGTCCGATTCAGCACTGACTCAGCTGTAGAATGGCCAGTGGGGGGAGGCAGCTAGTTAGCCACGGTCTGTGGGACCCTTACTTTGTTTGGCTTGTGTGACTCCTTTTTTACAATCTGGCTGTGGTTCTACAATTAACTGATAGAAAGACATTGTTTTTTCATTTTTATGTTAATTAGTTTCTACTCTGCTTTTTGATATATATTGTTTTTGATATATTTGAACAAGTCTGTATCCTTATATGTGATAGTTCTGTATTTGTTGGGTGGTATAATCAATTTGCCTTAAGAGTTGTCATGGCACTCTGTGCCTGCACTTGGTGGGAAACATTGAGCAAGAACAAAGTAGTTTATACTATTACATTGTACTTCTGAGGTGGCAATGATAGATTGGCCATCTAGCTCTGTGAAGAGGATTACTTGTATTCTGTTTTGTGTGTTCTATTGTCATCTTAGAGAGTCAAAACTGGGCAGTGCGGTCAAAAAACAGGGCCTGTTAAAGGCCATTGAAGCATTCCATGTGTGATTTTTAGGCTATAGAAAAAATAAGTTGTGTTCTTGTCACATGACAGAAAATGAGTTCAGTAATTTCTTTCTTTAGAGAACTTTTTAAACAGTAAATGACGGGCAGAAACATGCAGAATTTATGTAGAAAAGCTGTTCCATACATGAATCAAACACCTTCTTCTTGTATTAATGGCTATGCTGGTTATAAAACAGGATTTGTTTTACAATTTTTTTGGGAAGTAAGACTTAAGGGTTCGCCACCAAATCAAATTTGTGTGAATTGTATCATTCATCACTTTTCATGACTAAGTAAACATAAGTAGCGTGTGTAGTATCTTTATTTGTCTGGGAAATGAAATGAAGCATCACCACCTCCGATAGTCTAAGGTGGGGATCAAGAGCTAATGATTTGGACTAGGAGATGAAACTTGGATACTTGATGATGAGACAGAGTCCTAACAACAATTGAAACAATACAAGTGATTGTCTAATACCAAGGAAATTCAGGGTCCTAGCAAGTGGCAGTAACATCTATTGCTCAATTTTTGGGATGCTGACAGTGTAGCACATACTGATTACATGCCTCTAAAGTCCCACATAACCTGTCATTTATTATGCTGATTTGCTTTAGCATTTGTGGTGGTCAGTCATGAAAAAGAAGCAAAGACAGCTGTCAACCATAGCTTTATGCTAATGAGAGACATCTAGACATTTACAGATTTGTTTCAGTGACACTGAAAATCTTTGCAAACATTATGTATTAATGGTCATAGGGGTTATGTTGCACAATAAAACTTTAGATTTACTGGTATTCCTTTTATTAGGTTTGGCTCAAAACTGTTAATCACCACCTGTATATGTCTTTTCAATATATCAGTGTTCCTCCTGATGATAAGCCACCTGCCCTGGTAGTGAAGGTCTTATCTGTTCTTAAAGGCACCCATAATGCTTCCAGAATGTGATGGTGCAGGTCATCTCCTTGCTCCCTGTTTTTTGTGAGCTCTTGAACCTGATACTGTTGATTGTCCTCATCTGCCACATTCATCCCGGTTATGACTAACACACCAAGCAAGGGGATGGTGAAAAGTGCAAGTACTTTTTATTAAACATCGCAAAATCAAAGTGTTCCAGAGTGGAATGTTCCATAAATAAATAATACATAAAAGAAGTAAAAGTGAAGGTTAAAACTATCCCAATTAATATCCATTAAAATCACAGGTTAAAACACAGGCAGGAAACGTCTTTAAAAACACTAGCCTTGGTGCCCCTATAAAACAGACTCCTCCTTGTCTTATCCCTTTACAGATCTTGCAGGCCAAGGAGAAGTCTACCAGCAGACGCAAACAACCTTTTGTCCTGGCTCGTGTCCCCATGATGACTTCCTCAGCATCTGCGGACAACTTCTGAGCCCTGCTCCGCTGGTACCACTGCCAGTCTATCAGCTCCTTCTGGCACAAGCTCCGTCGGCTCTCCACAGTGAGAGCACATTCCTGAGCACAATGGTTGCTCCTGCTACTTGGTCGCTCAGCAGGAGAGACCATTCAGGCCCCTAATCAGTGGTGGCCACACGCGCTCCTTCCTGGGGCTCCATACCCATCTGTCTGCTTCCTTTCCTCGCACCAGCTCTCTCTCACACTCCTGCCTCTCATCTTCTCACTTTAACCTCCATCCTTTGTTCTTCTTTTCATTCTTTGTTTTTTTTTTTTTTTATTCTCTCCTACTCACACTTTCCTTTTTAAATGGGGACGTGACACTAAGTGTGGGGCCGTCTGCTCCTGCATTGCGAACAGGAACCGCTCTCGCCACACTACCACACCCCCCCATGCAAAGACGCAAGTGCAGTGATTATTTATTTGAATGCTGCCAAACAGCCATAGACCTCACTTTACCACACAGAACTGTATCCCTTTATCCTATGTAAAGATTTGAGACACTCATTAAAACTATTAACCTTTTTACTCTTACCTTTTATGGTATAATTTTCAATGAACCTTCTGAGGAAATATGGCTCTTTGGTAAAATTATCAACAAAATAGAAATCGGGAGTATGCTCCCCTCAACTTTCTCCTATACTGAGATAGAGGAAAAGGTCATCAGAACCACTTCCGGTTGCACAGCAAATATAATATCTCTTTGTTTCTCATCATAACTAATAGAGATACTGTAAATGATTGTGTATCAAAATTATTAATTTATAATTAAACTTTATATTAAAAATATATTTTTGCACTTAGGGGGGTCGAAAACGGTGGTGGAATTTTTTCATGATAATGTAAGCATTACTTAGAATACGTGCAAAATAAAGAGTTATAGTCACCTAAAAGCAGAAAACACGTTAGTATTATATAATATTTGTTGCAATGAATTGCTATAGGTAAAACTGCATTTATGTACAATTATGATAATAGTATAATAAAAGAAAAATATCATAAAATATATTACCAGGAACGCAACGGGGATATTGCAGCTTATTGTTCCCATTACATTTTTAGATTTACATGGCATGTTCAATGTTTACACGTTATTGGTAAACTGATAATATATAAATTAAAATTAATAATAGTTATTGAAAGAATATGCATTATACAGAATACAGTTTTTAATATTGTGTACATATTTATATTTCCATGATACAAAAAATTCGGATGGTTGTTTACTCAACCGGAAGTAATATTTTATTACATTTTTCTCAAATTTAATTTCTGTTTTCTTTTTATCATTGTAAATATCTATACTAAATTTAAATCATCTGTAATTATAACCATAGTTTACTTGAAAAATTGTAAAAGTAGGTGTACAAAATCTCACTGACTTAGGTCAAAGCGTTTTCGAGTTATCATGTTTACACACCGACACGCAGAAATAATTTCAAAAATGGAATTTTTGAACTCGGGAAGGTCTAAAACTTCCAGATTCATCAAAATCTTGAGGTTGAATTTCTTTTCACGATTCCTATAATTTCTCTATACTATGTATATGAGAAAGTAAAAACAGGCTTCATATGTGTTAAGCATTGTCTCACTTAGTTCTTTTTCATTGTCATGTCATGTATATGTAACAGTATCTCTTTTCAATAAAGCAGTTTATCACATTAAAAATGTTCCAAGCTGAATTTCAAAGAACACCATCTTTACTTTTTATGTAGCTCTTTGTATTTAATCTACCAAACTGGCAGCATGCCTTTACTTATGTAAATAATGCACTATGTCATAAATATTGAAAATTGAATCCTGCAAGTTGCACATGTGACATCCTGCACATGTGACCCGTGTATTAGGAAGATAACACATTCATACGAGACTAGTACATAGTTTATCTTTAAAGTCATCTAGGGGGTAATTTTTTTCCAATGATTTATTGAATTACAGACTAGCTATGTCCTACTTAATTTAAAGTATGGATTTCCACATTTTTGAGCATGTCGTGGATTGAATGAAGTCTTAAACTTAACCTTTCTGGCTCATTGCTTCTCCAAGTGATTTTCCACTGATGAGAGTTGTTTGCATTTCTTTCACATGCCTAACTTTACCCAACTTAGTGTGACTTATTTTCTTAGTTGACCCTCTTAACATATTTTACTATTTTCCGAATTTCTTTTCTCATCCTTGATTGTTTTTAACATTTAGGTCTTAACCCGATTATGGCTAACAAAAAACAAGTTCTAGAAGAACAGCAATGACACAGCTTCACAGGTACCATTGAACATTGACTCCAAGCCTTTCTGTATACAGTACTTCAGCTCACAGCTCCAGTTTCTTGCAATTTATCTGTTTGTTTTTACACTATATTGTAAAGCACTTTGAGCTGCAAACTGCTTACTCGAAAGGTGTGATATAAATAAAGATATTATTGTCATTGCTGCTATTATTACATTTTAGCAGACATTTAGTAAAAATACCCTGAAAAGGTTATTTTGAAGGTTATTTTGAAGTTTTCTACTGCAAACGAATAATTTAATTTCAAAAATAGCTTATTATCTATAATGACATTTATAAGGCACAGTCAGTAACGTCCATCTATTTACTGATGCTAAATATTTCAAGGAAAATGAAATATTTAATTTAAATGTACTGTATATGTATACATTATATTTACATAAAGGTACAAAGCTCATTAAGAACAGAGATTTGTGTTTTTCAACAAATGTTTAAAATTAATACATAATTCACATTTTAATACAGCAGTCCTGGGTGAGGTAAAGTTTTAAATACTTCCTTGTATTATTTGTTACCAGAAGTGCACTTCAAGAGAGAAAGGTTAGTAAGTTTGTTAGGTGAAATTTGTCTACTCTTTGTTCAGGACATGTCAAAATCTTTTTCATTTCTTCCTGCAGCATGACTTCTCACTAAAATGAGCCTACCTTCCCTCGCTTCATTATGTTACCCACCTTATTGGTTCAAATAGAATATTTTGCTGAGAAAAGCTAGCTAACACAAAGACCCACCCAAAACAGTTTCAAAACATTTGACTGTTGTGCATTATGGAACTTGCTTTCCTTCACCAGTTTCAGAAGTGAAATCAATCACTGGAGTTGAAGTTGTGGCTCGACACACACAGACTATTTTGTATATGCAAACATTTATTCATTTTCCTTTATTCTTATTTTATCCTTTATTTTCAATTTCAGTCCAGAATCGGTGTGTGGCTGGAGCCTAGCTGGATAAGATCAAGCTTTAGGCCACAGCAAATCTTGAGAGGACACAAATGTGACTAGTAATGCTTTATGATGCACTTTTAATATATAATGTACCTAGATTTCAAGCTTATATTGAAAATATAATTAAACACAAAAAACAAGTTGTGTATCAGACAAGGTTAACATATACAAAATGTATCATCTACAACAACAGTAATTTTATTTTTATGTAATCCGAAATAACACAAAGAAGTCCTCAATGGAGTTTAGCATGCCCTGTTCATTAACAGCCCCTCAGTCTTAAAAAAAAAAAAAGAAGAAAAAACTCCCAAAAAAACTTGCAAGAAAAAATGGAAGATGTGTTGAGAAGGGCAACTTAAAAAAGGACCTTCTTCTAGGTGCAAAGGGTGTGCAATTGGTTACAGAAAATAGGGTAAATGCAACACTCAAAACAGAAAACAAGTAGTCCTCTTCTCAGAGCTAGATGGCTAATCTGCTTCTGGCACCTCCAAAATACGATATTATACTGCAATATAATTTGTTCTTGCACAGTGCCCCTCGCCAAGTCCAGTCAAATAGCATTACAACTCCCAAGGCAAAATGAATAGATTATACAAATCACAAAATACAGAACTAGCACTATACATATATAGATACAGGATGTGAGCATGCTTAGATACAGATACAGATTTGAAAAAATTCACAGAAATCAAAGTAGCAACTGATTAACGGAAGTGGAAACCAACAATATCTGCCCAATAATTAATTACAGAACTATAGCCAGTTGATAATGGAGGAGATGAAATTGTTAAGAAGTCCTCAAGACCTTGGCCAACTAGCCGCCTATCACCTCCTGAACATCCCACGGCAGAGTCAGTGCTGGGCCATCCAATCTGATGAAATGACCCATCTACTGTATATGATGATTCCAATACTCATATATCTGAGATGACTTATCCATAGACAGGAGAACAAAGTGGAACAACCAACTATCAGATCAGAATACCAAGATATAGACTACCATATGAAAGGGTGCCTGGCTGTAAAGAAGGTGATTGGATCAAAGTAGCACTAGATTGGTAAAGAGCAGTTTAGAACCCCACAGAACCCTGTAGGAAAGAAAGGTAGAGAGGGGGCAATGCTTGCAATGGAAAATGTTCTGCTTATGTTAATGTAGAAATATATTTATCCTTAATGACTGATAAATCCTGCCTTTGTGCTGAGCGCACTGGAACTGCAACAGATAATTCCCCAACACAGAGCAGTGAAAACTGCATAGCAATTTACAAGCTTACTGCCTAGCTGACACGTAACAGCAACAGCAGGGCAGTAGTGTCCCACCCGTCTGATGGAAGCCCAGTTTGAGTGGTGGAGCCCTTTAAGAGCACTTGATCTGGTGGGGGGGGGGGGGGCGCCCCCGCATACCACCAGAGCTGCTGTCATTTAGAATTGATCTCCGACTCCACTCTTACCTTAAGTTTTCCCTTGCCCACTACCATCAGTATCTGTCATCAAGCACTGGTAATCCCACTGTAATCACATCATTGGAGAAGTGTCATAAGTAATAAAAAAGCAAAGAGCCTCCTGCTTTTATGAAATCTGTCACAGAGGTGATCCATTAGTTAATTGTCTAGTTTTTGGTGTTCTTAATCTTATTTTCTCCAGGAACTACAAAAATTGAATTGGTTTCCTGTCTAACATTCGAAGCTTTAATAAGCTTAAAGACTGTAAAAAATCTTATCTTCTGCTAGTAGGAGGTCCTTCTTGTTGCTCAAACCAGCCTTGCTTGAAAGATTGAGACTGATTTGCCATATGTGATATTTTGATGTAGATCATTTGAAGGTTTGGAGACTGTATAGTTGAATACTGTACATTTTATAGTATTTCTATTTATGCTAGAGATAGAACTGGATTGATACTAAATGTTTGACTTTGATACTGATACTAGCTTCAGAACTGATGCCAATACAAAACCAAACAAATAACAGGTAAGTAGTAAATGTTCAAAAAATAAAATGCAAACTTCACAGACAATTCACAATCAGCCAACTGAGCACAGGTGTAAGAGACACTGAATGCTAATGGGCAGCAAATGCTTCAGTGTTATCCATTTGTGCACTTTTTAGCAAACAATAGCTTAAATAACTTCAACATCAACAATGAGAAAAATATTTAACAGCAAAATAAAAATAATAAATTAAGTTCGGTCTTACACATGAGTAAACCAAGTTTGCATGGATCCCCTTAGAGTCAGCAGAGCTGGCTGATCTAAAGAATATTTTGCCTTTATTTAAAGTTAGTCCAAAGACAACACCACCCACAAGTCTCTTTTATGCATGCTTACTCAAGAAAGTGGAAGAGCAGATCTCTACTTAACTACGGCAACCCAAATTTTCAGTAACTAGTCTCATAAAGGTAAACAAACTCCGGAACAGTGCAATGCAGGAAGGAATTTTTGCACAAATTTGTAATACATTTCTTCCAGTAACCATTTAGCATAACCACTTTAGTAATTTCTGTAATAACACACACAAGAAAAAGAAATTGGTTGGGATGAAAACCTACAGCCCCTGGCTAATTAACGTGAAAACCTCAATCTAGACGGCGTGAACATCAATACTATCCTAATTTCTCTTTCTTTTTTTGAAATATATAATTAATCTAGTACATACAATTGATATGTATTTGGGGGCTTATGAATATTATTAGGGAAACATGCATTAATTAAACTTTGAGCCATGCATAGACTACATTGGGGATTAATACTACTTAGTATGGTGTTTTGCCTCACACTTTACAGAATCACAATGATTAGGCTTGAACTAGTTTGTTTTTGTATCTATTCATTAAACAAGCTTTGTGAAAGCATTCTTTGTAAATTTGGCCCGTGTGAAAAATGTTGTACCTGTTAAACCATTGAAATACGTTAACCTTAACTTTTCTTGTCTTTATGTACTGTATCCTGTCGAGTTTTGAACTCCTGGAAATCATCAGGATGAGCATAACATAAATGCTTAGCAAGATTCAATGTGTTGCCTGTTTTGGTTAGACAAGCTTTGTAACACAGTCTGCAAACAGGTGCTGTAATATCTTCAGGTTCACTTTTTTCATTTGCCGAAGTACTGCAGTTTATCACTTCAACTGCCATGTTTGTGTACAAAGTTGAGAATGTCTAGTGTTCTCATTCTTCTCCATCTTTTTTCGTAAATGAAATTAACGAGTAGGTAACAAAGCTTAGCGAATTTGGTTTTCTGCAAATTACAAAGGCACAATGTAGCATACATACAATCAGAACACGCTCTTATGGCCACCCATGCCTTTGTTAAAGACACAGATCTTGCTTTTAATTAAAAGCAATGTAAAGCCATTCAAGTCACATTTTTTGTTTAGTAAGTGACTTTTGCTTCATGCTGGTATAGCATTGTTTTAAAAATTTGGTAATTCTGTATATTTTTCTATTACCAGCATACTGTGCAACACTAGTTAGGACATTTAAGAAGACCTACATGTTATGATCTCAGTGTACACTCTGGACATCAGGCATTGAACTAATAATTGCAATGGAATTAACAGAGTCAAGTTAGTCAAACAATTAGGATGTAGTGATCATAAAATAAAAGTTTCACTATGTTTTGGCAGAATGTATATACAAAACAAAGACTTCTAAATTTAATTTTAGTAAGGCCAATTTTGAGCAAATGCAGTAAAACCTAAAAGACAAACTGGGAATAACATTTAAGCACAGAGGCAAATGAAGAGCAGTATAATAGGTTTAAGAGCATATTACATTAAATACAGGACAAATTCATCTCAAAATGTCAAAACATTAGGAAAGAGAAATGAATGACCGATGAATAAAGATCTAAAGAAAAAAAGCGCACAAGAAAAATCAGCTTTATAATATCAACAAGGCCGTTATCGAGAGGATTAACTGTAAGGCTTATGAGAACATGAGGGTAATAGCTAAAAAGACCATTAAGAATGCTACAAGCCAATGGGAGGGGGATATTGTGGAACATGTAAAAGCTGGCCCAATTAAATTCTTTCAATATTTTAGTAGAAAAGAACAGTCATGGAGACGGGGAGATACAATACATTAGGAACAGTAATGTAACTACTTTTTGACTTTTTTCCCATTAGAGGTTTTAAATATTGTAGAAAGCCTTTCTATACTTTTAAATTCAAGTTTGAGTAATATTCATGAATGTTAATTTTGAATCAAGTCTTTTCCTAACGCCATGTTCTTTTTCTTGGGCACTGATATTTTGTGTCACAGTTGCTACCCATTACCATGGAATCATCCTTAAGTGCGCAACAGCATAAAAGGTCAGCAACGTTGACATCCTGGCATCAGTGTTTGGATAAAGGTCAAAATCTTTTCATTGGTGTGTGCTTTGCTTTGATTTTGTTTTCTTTTTTAAACAACTTCTTATTTAAAACAAGTGGACTATTTGTTAAACTGTTGCAGTAAGATCGATCTTAATCTAAAATGTCAAAAAGACTAAAGAAATGTATATTTGACTTTAAGAGACAGATGTCAGCATGTTCACACGTCACTGTGCTACGGCAGGAGGTAGATAGTGAATGAATATAAATACTTAGGAATAACCCTAGATAACAATCTTAGTTGGAATACAAATACTAAAAAATATTCTCTAAATGCAATCAATACGTATTCTCTGTAAACTTGGACTATTTAAAATGGATAATGACCTCCTGTTGTCCTTTTATCGTAATGTAATCCAGTCTGTTATCACTTTCAGTTTCATTGTCTTCAACAATCTGACAAACCAAAATTTAAGAATGCTCCTACAGATTAACAAATACGTAAGTGTTTGGTAGGTGTGTGTCAAAAGGTAATGTTAAAAAAAAAATGGAAACCATCTCAACTGATGACAGACACCCATTACGTACATTACACTTCAGTAAATCGGGGAGGATAGTCACTTTAAAGGTCCACACAAATCCTTCCAGAAATTCCTTTCTTCCCAGTGCCATATGTGTTTTTAATAAGGAACTATCCTTTTTGTTTTACTAAATCATAAATCCTACACTTTTAAGTGTAATATTTTTATTTTGAAAAATTGAAACTCATAACATTTTTAATGTTTTTTTTTTACATTAGAAAACAATATAAAGAAGAAACAGAATGAAGTATGCACATATATTCAATCCTCGCACTTCAGTGTTTTGTAGAGCCTTAATGGCAAAATGGCAGCCTTAAATCTTTCAGGGTATGTATGTGCCAGCTTCATACGCTGTTCAGGAGTGATTTATTTTCAGCAATTCTTGCACATCAGCTCCCAGCTGGCCAGGTTAGTCAGAAGACATTTATCAGCAAAATTGATAAACAGTGCCACAGATTCCCTATTGAATGGAGACACCAGGGCTTTCACTGGGCCATTGTCTGTCTTTATGTGTATATATAGTCTTATTCGCCTTTTTGTTTTTGAACCATTCCAAAGTTAGCTTGCCCTTGTGCTTGGGATCATTGTCCTGATAAAAGATAAACTTTCTCTCAAGATTCAGATTTTACTAAAATGAAATAAGTTCTTTTCCAGTATATGTTTGTATTTTCCACCATACATTGCATTCTCAAACAATAATGCTACTTCCACTATGTGCATTGTTTAAGGTTTAGGTGATGTCACATTTTTGTAAAACATTGTATCTTTGAAATATAGCCAAAAAGCTCCATCTTGGTCTCCTCTGACAACAAATTCTTTAGCACATCACAACTGGGTCCCTTGTGTGCTTTCTGGCAAACTCTAGACAACCTTCTACATGGTTCTATTTTTCAGGGAGGTGCATATAATATTGATTTTCAGAAATGAACCACATGGCTAGTGATCAAAATAAAAGTAACAATTGAAGTGTGAATGTGTAGATGGCTGCTGTTTTTCTGAATGAGGCAGGGTTTAAAGTAGAGTCTCCAAAGGATGAGGACTGGGATCAGTGCTTGCTTAAAACTAAAATAACTGGCCAATATAAAAATATAACTATCAAGCAGATGGAATAGCAGATACTCCAGACTCGGCATAATTGTTATGGATTAAAAGCAATTCAAATTTGGGGAAATATTTAATGTAACAATGGAAATTTAATGTACAATACTGTAAGTAAATGTAAAGTGTTAAGACGTTGTAAAAATGTTAGAATTGAATATATGATATGTGTCTGAAACATAAAGAGCTGCTTACGAGAAGGACAAGGGTGTTGTAGCGGTCTCATCATTCTCTACATACAAACAGAGTACAGAAGCCATTAAGAAGGCCAACAAAATGTGTTATACGTATGTTTATAAAGCATCATGTGTCGAGTGCAAATCAAGGGAGGTAATTCTTAAGCTATACACCACCATAGTGAGGCCTCATCTGTGATTCTGCTCTAGGCTTTACCAGAAAGATGCAGCTGCTAAAGATCCAGAAAAGATTCCTAGACAGAGAGGTATGAGCTATAAGACAAGACTGAAGAAGCTGAAACTTTACCGATTAAGCAAATGCCAGTTAAGAGAAGCAGAAGTAAAATTACTTGGTTAAATGAATTACAGTAACAAGAGTTTTGAGTAATGAGTTTTGTAACAAGAACACATGGCACAGATTGAAGCTGGTTTAGGGCAAATTTTTCACACACTTTAGAAAGTTTTTCTTCACTCACAGAATCATACATATGTGGAATAAATTCAGAGTTAGAGTGAATAATAGCACTTTGGGGACTTCAAAAGTCCACTGAATGATATTTAGGAAAAGAGGACAGAGCTGTGTTCAGCTTGAATGGTGCCTGTTCTAGTCAAAGCTGACCTTAATGTTCTTTTGTGGTTACACTCGCCTCATTGAAACGGTTAATTTGATGAAATGGGCCGATTATCATTAAGTATCATCATTTTGTGTTTCTAAGAAATATCTTCTGTAAGTAGTATATATTGTAAAGATAAGGGTGGACTTCTCCAAGCATTGTCCAACAACAGTTATACAGAGAGGTTATCTGAGTTACCACAGCCTTTCTGTCTAACCTTCCTCCCCTGATAACAAGGCATTCCAGTCCGCAGAACTGTTGCTCACTGGATGGTTTAAGTCTTTCGCACCATCCTGAGTAAACTCTAGATATTGTTGTGCATCAGAATCCCAGGAGATCAGCATTTACAGTAAAACTCAAACCAGCCCTGCAGGCACCAACAACCATGCCATGGTCAAAATCACTGAGACCATATGTTTTCTCCATTCTGGTGTCTCTATGTAAAACACTTTGAGTAGTGAGGAAAGTACCATATAGATTTTAATGGTTTTTGATTTGAACATTAGTTGAAGCTCCTGACCTGTAGCCATGCAATTTTATGTATTGCACTACTTCCGCATGATTGACAGATTAAATAACAGCATGGATAAGCAAGTGTACAGGTGTTCCTAATAATAATGTCCTCAGTGGGTGGATACCCCCAGACTTTAGTGTTGGTAGATTATATAATGAACAGAATACCAGTAATTCAGGTACAGCTCTTGTAATGATGATTAAATGTAGACAGAGAATTCAAAATGTTGTGGATGAATGCTTCCCAAATATAAGATACTAAATGATATGAGTTCTACAACTGTCACAAAAATGGATGGATTATAACAGAAAATGAATGGTTGGATAGATGAATGTTGAATGTAACCTTATATAATAATATTAATATGTGCACTGTCATGCACGCGCGCATGGGGAGCCATGTAAGGACCTGAGCGGTAGCACAAAAACTCCAGCCAAAGGGGAAAAGCGGGGTACTAACCTCTCTCTCTTTATTTTCTACAGAAGGAAAGAAGCAACACTGCCATGAAAAGCACCAGATTCCCTAACCACATATTGCCACTTCCGTGTTTATTCCCTTCTTCCCTCTACCTCTAATGACGTCATGGCTCCCATCCACCACCTCGGTTCCTTCCCAGCATTCCTCTGTTTCAATTTCAGTCCCACTCCATAAATGTTCCCTACTCCGCCATCTTGTCTGTCTGATATATTGAATAAATATTTCCTACCTGTTTATTATTTCAAAACTGTACAGTATACTGGGCCGGACAAACTCCAAACCTTTATGCTGTGTTTTGATTTATGTTACAGCACATACAGTGTCAATCAAAGTCAACAATGATTAAGACACATTATAACATAAAACAAAACAAAACAGAAGCAATCCTGGTATTTATATTTGGTTTCTTTTATAGTGACTTTCATTAATGAAACTTAAACAAATAATATATAATGTTTCATAAGTTATTATTTCATATAGGTATAAATGTCATTAAATGCTAATCCGTATATTAGGAACACTTTATAACTTTCATTAATAAGTCATTAAAAGACATTACATAATACTTCTTTACAACTTTACAAATCAATTATTCACTAGTTGTAGATCTTTTGCAGTACCTTTTATTGGAGTCAGAACAGTCATTTGCAAAGATTTGTAAAGTTTTTACGATAGTAATTAAAATTTATTACCCAATATTTAATTAAAGCCACTGATTATTTTAGAGAATGATGATTTTAGTACATAAAACTGCATTTGTGTTGTTAATTAATTTGTGTTGTTAATTAACTGGATAATTATTACTAGTAGCAAAGTAATCTTGGCTTTTTATTGAATCCTCATAACAAGGTCATACTATGCTCAGAAAAAGGCTATTGGCCAATTATCTGTCTATAAAAAGTTTTTATTCTTAATTCAGTATAAACACAGTTTACTATCACAAATTCCAAATTACTAAATACACATTTTATTATGTTTTCATGGTATAAACTGGAGTAAACACATGGGAATCATGCAGTGAGGATCTTACTAAAAATCTTTGTTAATATGAAATAATCTTACTATGTACACTGTACACTTTTATTCTGCAGTTGGAGAACAGGACTGGATTTTCTTTTCAGAATATATTAAATTCTATAAAAATCATTGCATTATTTTATTGTTTAACTTTGCCTACTTTTAAGTAGGTTTACTCACTAGATTTTTTTCTCTTTTAGATAAGTAATTCAGCAGAATAAGTACATAATATTTACTAAGACATCTGTTGCTCCTATTTCAATAACTCTGGAGCTAGACAGCCTAATCTTAAAGCATTCCTTTTGCCACTCCACAAAACTTAAGTGTTCAAAGTGCAGGTGGATGAAATGCATTACTTTCTGTGTGGGCTGTACTCCTGTTTCTTTCAGAGGAATGCATAAAAAATATTGAGTGAAGTTAGACAAGCATACAGGAGCTTGATTAAAGTGCCAGAACGTATTCAAGTACCAAGCAGCTGGATAGATTCAGTTGCCAAACTGAATCAATGAATAAAGTGTCAGTCTCTTAGAAAATCAAATGAAATGCTGTAAGGAATTAAGCACAGTTTTTTAAAGACTTATGATAGTTAAAGTGTGTGTTTACATTTAGACAAAGTAAAATCAGTAGCCATCAAACCTTAGTGTTCTTCTAACATGAATGCAATAACAAATTATAACTACAAATTTGTTAGGAAGAAATTTAAAAATGATTTGAGAAACTCCAATAATTAGAAGACATTAGCAGTGAAACTAAAGGAAACTCCTACGAAAGTAAAATGCAAGACAGTGTTCACTCCCAGGGATCTATTTTAAGCCTCATCCTACATGGAGAACAATAGACTGGCTTGGTTTTCAATGTGCAGTAAATAAGGAAGGAATGCCACACTCAGATTAAACAATTAACTTAACACGCATGAACAATCAATCACCTAAATTTAAAGTCGGAGATTAATTAAAAGAAAACACCATTTGTTTGAAAGGTATTGTAAATATCCTTGTTGTCACATTAAGGAAGATTGTATTTATTTATTTTAAAACCCAAGGGACTAGCACAAATACAAAATAAGAAAAAGTACTAACAAAATCTGCACAGAACCTAAGCACATAATCTGTCCTTACAAAGCAGACTCACCGTCAAAAAAGATTAATCTGATTTCCAGCTGGCTCTAATACCTTCACATTTCTTCTTCTATTATATGAACTGGAGAAACAAAGCACAAAATCTGGCCCTCACCATTTAGATAGATATATAGTCCCATTAATAACAATAATAATACATTTTATTTATATGGCGCCTTTCCCATGCTCAAGGCGCTTCACAGAGTTTTGTGAGTTTACCTCCAAATAGTCAAATATACTAAAATGACTACATCATAATTTTAAATTTGATCATAGGGCCATTCACCACCATAGTACAGTTTAAAATATAAATTGCTATAGTGCATTGTCTTGTCAACTCTCCTCAGAAGCATTTTTATCCTTAACGATTATCTTAAGACATTCATACTATACAATTTTAAATAGTGTGTAGACATAACTGAAAACCTGTCATTAATTTATCGAACAGATGAAATATATTGTTTCTTCAGCTTAACTTCTTTAAAAATGTCTATGGTGTCTTTCTGGGGTGTGTGTATATATCTGTTCTTCTATCCAACCATTATCTATCCTGATTGATCCACTCCAATCCTGGGTGGTGGTATTTATATTTATGTGTGTGTGTGTATATATATGTAAGTAAAATGTTAAGTCTGGAGCGAATGGCAAATAATAATGCATCTTATGTACATTATGTATCCCTTTTAAGAGTATTAAAAAATGGATAAAAAGACTTTATCACTCTACAAAGCGAGGAAGAGATTGGCAAAGACGCAATATAAAGTACCAAAGGAATGAAAAGAAACCACTTTTTGAAATTCCAAAATACCACAAACACACTCCCTCGTAGCTCTCATTTTTCACTCAGTCTTTCTTTTTCTTTTGTACTTCTGACTTTTCCTCTCTTATTCGAGCAGCAGACTCCTAGCTGTCCTTGGTAAGGCTCCTATGAGCTTACTACCTTCTGAAACCAGTGAAGTTGTGTTGTCCTTCTGCCCCCTGCTTACATTTTTATTTCTCTTCTTTTATAATATCTATTTCTAAGACACTGTTTGCTGAGACATAAATACTGTCTGCTGATCTATCCTTGTACATACAAACTATATATTGTATATATGTGTGTTTGTCTGTATCCTCTCAGTAAACTCCATTTAATTCTGGTTCTAAAATGAAAGAAAATAATTAAGCATCCACTGCTGTGAATGACAATACTTTCTTACTGTGTGGAGTATAGGAACTCTGACACCCTTGCACATGTCCCCAAATGTCCTATATAGCAATCACCCCAGAAGGGTGGGGTCTCTTGAAGTGCTTGGGAGGTATGATCATATGTCTCTTAGAGCTGCCTTTCACAGCTATGGATGAAAAAGGAAAAGAAGTTATTGGCAATGCCCCTTCTCATCCTAGGGTGGAAATGCTTACCACACAGGAACATTTTTTATTTGATGTGATATACTTTGTTAATCCCCAAGAGTAAATTGTCTTTTTGCATGTCCTTTGGGGGTCAGAATGCAGGGTCAGCCATTGTAGAGTGCCCCAGAGCAATTTGTAGGATAAAGGCATTGCCCAGGGGCCCATCCCATTATGGCAGTGATGGGATTTGAACTGGCAGCCTTCCAAATACCAGTGCAGAACTTTAACCACCGAGCCACCAATCCACCCTTCAAGGTGTCCCCTAAGCACGCATATGTGATTGTGTATATATAATATGCATTGGACTGGCTTTCACATTAGGAGTCGTTCTTGTTTTCTACTGGACACAGGCAGGATATGTTTCATATGAGCTTCTGATGGACAAAGTAGGTTTAAAAATGTATGAAAGTTAATGAATAAAAACATCAGTGAAATAATTATAATAATAAAAATAGAGTTATTAATGTTACGCTATGAACTGTATTTAATTATAAAGTTTCAAGAGTTTGTTTCCAAAATTTATAGATGGAGAGAGCAATGAATCTTATCATCTCAGGTAAACATCCTTTTATTACAATAAGCTTGAGGAATTCCGTATAAGAACAAGTCAATTTTTAGAACACTTCAGATGTTTGTAAGTATAGAATGTAAACTACTGGTTTTCAAACTTAAAAAACAAAACATACATTACCACCTTAAGTACTGTATGTAACAAATTAAGTGTTTATTTTAAAGATATTCTTCGTGTAACATGACATTGTGCTCCACTACAATAAGATTTATTTCCACTCACATAATTGTCGCAAGTATTATGGGTAAATTAATGAAAGTACAAACAAAACCAATGTTTTCATTTATGCTTTTTTTAGTGTGATTTCATAGGCAATAGGCAAGAATAAAACAGGGAAACTGACCTGCATTATGATCAAATCAATTTGACTCCTCTACAAAAAATTCTGGAAGTGTGAGGAAATAATATATTTATAAGCAGGCAAAAAAATAATACAAAAAGAAAGAAGGTAGAGAGGGTGCATTGGAAAGAAGAGGTGTCATCTGAATCAAGTCACAAACTAATAGTCTGACCCCCCACCTAATACAACATCCATCCGTCCATTATCCAACCTGCTATATCCTATCCACAGGGTCATGGGGGTCTGCTGAAGCCAACCCCAGCCAACACAGGGCGCAAGGCAGGAAACAAACCCTGGGCAGGGCACCAGCTCACCGCAGGGCACACACACACATACACTAGGGACAATTTAGGATCACCATTGCACCTAACCTGCATGTCTTTGGACTGTGGGAGGAAACCGAAGCACCTGAGGAAACCCATGCAGACACAGGGAGAACATACAAACTCCATGCAGGGAGGACCCGGGAAGTGAACCTAGGTCTCCTAACTGCAAGGCAGCAGCGCTACCACTGCGCCTCCGTGCCGCCCATAGACAAAACAGTTGCAGGGAAATGTGCCGAAAAGCCCAATATTTAATAAATGGGACTCTGCCACACTGCAACCAAGGTTTCAAATAATTGAGGGCAAAGATGCCCACAAATTAAGCATTGTTACCTTTTAAAACACAAAAGCAGGACTAACCAATGTGCAATATTAGTAATAATCATTTAATAACTGTGACTATCACTATCATACTTGAACTTGGCTTTGACACTGATTCTAGTTAATGTTTTGCTTTTTACTGCTCTGTCATATTTTGCCTACAAATGCTGACTACATAAATGCTTTCGCTTGTGAAATGGAATACTGCATTCTATCGATATCTACTGCAAAATCTTCTACAAACATAAAGACAGACAATACACCACCTATATATGACACCAATGCCTTTTAAGTGGGTCAATCTGCCAACCACATTGGCTCGAAACAGAAATACATGTTGATAAAACACCAGAAATGTAGTACAAGGCTTGGAGAGAATGTTCCTTGCAATAGTGGCAGTGCTGCTGGTAATTTAGTTAAGGGCAGAAAAAAAAATTAAAAAAGAGCAGCTTTTTGACCATGTATGCATGGTGAGTGATGGTTAATCTCTCAGCACTATATTTATTCTTTTGGGTTACCTCCTCAGTCACCAGGCATTAATTCAATCCAGCATTTGAGAAATGAGGACTGCTTGGGGTAGGGATCCTCCTCCAGTTAATTTAAAAGAAAATGGAGCAAACTGGGGTCAACACAGGAAAACATGTTTATGCTATGCTTTCTAAATGTTTTGTTGAGTACATTTCTTGACAAATTCTGCAGGGAACTGGGGCACCAACTGGCTATGCAGTAAGTAAGCATATCTAATAACATGGTCACTCAGTGTATTCCTACATTATTCACTTATGAAAACAAATATATAAGATAAAGACTGTGTAATAATTAATTGAATTAATGCTGTTAATAATATATATAAAAAGAACGGAAAAGTGACAAAAACAGGATTCTCCATGTAGGCCTTTTACAAGAATTTAACTTAATGCATTTAATACCTAAAAGAATAGAGCTGAGGCTGCGTTTTGTAGCCATGAATAATTCCATTAAAAATGAGTAAGCAGAAACTTTAAAATAACACTCCACAGACTCCCAGAGCATCTTAAATAAGCTTGTTTCCTTACACAGCAACTTTGTTTTAAGTAAAAACAACACTCTCCCTGGGTGGATTGATTACTCAGTTGTCTGCCATAATCATTACTGTCATATTTTTAATTGAATCTGATGAGAATGAAATGAAGACCATAGCAGCAGCCAAAGTCATCTGTTTTCTCGAACTCGTTTTATTGTCCCTCTAAATGACATCTTGGAAAAAAAGGATGATATAGTAAACCATTTTATGTGCTGGAGATCTTACTGTAAAATTAAATTATTTTTTGCAAGTTTAGGAGCAATAATTTGTCATCATATATGGCTACAGTTATTTATCTTATTTATCTTGCATGATAGCATAACCTGACAGTTCTGATTTATCCTTTTCTGCAGATAAATGCACAATCAAGACTTAAAAGTCCTCATGGTGTTGCTTGTCCTATTATACTGCTAAACGACAGGTTATGCATTTTTTACAATATGCTGTCTTGGAAATAGTTTTCTGCCATAAGTGATAAAGCTATTAAGCTGCAGTTATCTCTGGATGGCATGATCACTCAGAGGTTGGTGTTGCTGGCTCACAGATCCAGAGACCTGGTTTTGATTCCGGGCCCATTCTCTGCAGATATTATGTATTAAATGATATTTCCTTTTTATAGGGGGCTCTGTATGTTATTTTAATATTAGAATTAATTTAATTAAAAGCTACTTCAGTTGTAAGGTAAAATTGCCAGGTAAAATAATTCTGTCCAATTCAGTTATTCAATTTAAGGTTGCAGTATGCCAGTGCTAACAACAAGAGTGAAGACAGAAACAAACCCAATCTGAGCTAACCTGTTGCCCATCCATCCACTGAATGAATGGCACCAATCCATCATAGGGCACATGCATGCAGTCACATTCACACTCCACTGCTTATATCTGCCCATATAGAAATAAACTACCTCCTAAATCTTTAAGATATGGGAGGACAAGCGTATACCTAACAAAAAACCCATAAAGACATGGGTGATTACATAAGCTCCACACAGCTATTGCTCAGGCAGGAATTCTAATTTTGTACTCCGGATCTTTGAGTTATTCATGCTAATTACAGTGCCACCCTATTAACTATCCAAAGCAGTTCAACTCCACCTGTTGTTTTCTTTATTTTAAAGAAATGTATAATAATGTGTGCATTATGTACAATATACAAACAATAAAATGTTTCACAGAGTAATGTTTGTTGTTATTGCATATGAACTTTTTCTAAAAATATATTAAATTTCACAGTTAACAGTGAGTCAGTCAGTCAGTCATTTTCCAACCTGCTATATCCTAACACAGGGTTACAGGGGTCTGCTGGAGTCAATCCCAGTGCAGGACACACACACCCACACACCAACTAAATAAATTGGCAAGATGATTTACATATCCATAATTTTCTGATTCCCCATTTTTCTTTGTCACAGCTTAACCCAGCATTATCAACTCCAATGCAGGAATCACCCACGGATGGGATGCCAGGCTATTGAAATATATACTCATGCAAATCCCCAAACACAGTTAAACTGGGCCATTTTTGAGCTGCTCAGTGACCTAGGGGATGTGGAAAGACATTTGAGAAAGTCCATACTAACATGAACAGAACTTTCAATCTCCACACCGAAAATGCACACATTGGAAATCAAATGTTGGTCCTTAGAGATTTAGGAAAGCAGGGCACCGTATCACTTAAATGTATCATACATGTACAATGTACAATTGTACATGTACAATTTATGGATATTTAACTTGGTACCTAGCTCGATATATGCAAAGATGCTTATCAATTAAACTTCTAATATTTCTTTCTGTGTATTTTTACTACCTTTACCATTAGCACTGTGATGGACTGGCACGCTGTCCAGGGTTTGCTTCTGGCTTGCACCCTGTGTTAACTGGGATAGGCTTTAGCACCCCCTTGACCCTGGTCTTGATTAAGTGGGGTAGAAAATGACATGGCATTTTTAACAATGAAGGTTTGATAGAATGATGATGCTTACAAAACTCTTGAACTTAGTATTCAGGTTAAACTTTCTTTTGAAGAAGTTATTTATATAAAAAGGTAACAGAATAACAAGAAATCTGTAAGTGCTACCTAATTGAAAATGCAAAATGTTCTATATATGCATATAGTATACGTTGATATGTCATTTTCACTGTAGTAAGAGTACAGAAGCTGTACGATTTTATTACTTCATCTTTCTAGAGATGATTGACATGAGTAAAAAACCTAAAGCAGCCACCAAAAAATCAAAATCATGCTGCTATCATTATTAACTCTTGATCAGTAGTTTAGGTGTGATAATATAATGGGTCTGTATGTCTTCATTACATAAAAAAATGATGCATGAATGAATTTTGTTTTTCCTTTCTGAGATGACAGTTTTTTTATGAAAGTACAGTTGCAGAATTTCGGCTCACAAAAAGAGTTCTGCTATCAGTGCCCTATCTACATCTGCTTAACACAAAAATGATAAAAAGTGAGTGTCCATTTTTCTAACCCTTTGTTTAACTGTGTGATCTAACTGAGGCGGGAGTCCCAGATGTCCACAAGACCTCCTGCAGCAAATCCTCTCGGGCAAAGCCTGGAAACAATGAGGAGTGACTTAAAAACATCTGTGTTAAGTAGAATGACCAGTGGGGACTGGGGTGATCTTTTGGCCTTAGAACCCCTACAGATTTAATTGTTGTTGTTGTGCTTTTTTTTCCTGTCCTCCTGCCCATCTGACCTTATCCCAACTAATCTTTAGAGACTTCAATTACAATATTTAAAGCAGACTTTAATTTTTTACTAATTATATCTGTTATGCAAGCTCATATTGAATTCTTTTTATTACATATGCATTATTATTTTTCCTATTTTAACTTGTTTTTCTTTTCTTAAAACTTTAAAGTCTTGTAAATCAGTTTGAGCTACATTTTCTGTATAAGAATCTGCTACAGAAATGTTGTTGTTGAAGCTGCAATGTGCATGCAATTCCCCTCAAACCTAAAGGTCCATGGTTTTTCTGAATATAATGCAAATGATTTACAACACAAAAACATTGATATAACACTAATAGGATCCGAAAAATCCTTCCTAGTTATCCTTATACACATATAGGAAGAAATTTCACAATGTTAGTGGAAAGGTGAAAGGTGGATTTTTGTTTGTTACTGGTTGTAATTTGAAGTTTATTTATAACTTTTGATAGTTAAAATACTTAAATCTTTCCTATTAATGGGTCAGTGGTGCATAATCTTATAGTTCAAATCAACAAGTAAAATTTTAGAGAAAGAAATTAATATAACTGAAGAACGCAAATATAACACAAATCGAAAAACATATTCTTATGACTTGGCAAAAGAAAAAAGCAAACCACTGAAGATCGTCAGCACCAGCTTTCTGTAAACTTTTCTTCTGCACATATTCAGTTAAACAGAATAGACTCCTTTTCTATTAAAAGGGCAACATTCTCTCTTAAAGAAAACAAATGTATTGTAGGCAAAAATCAACATTCATCCCCAGAATTCCTTTATTTATAATAAAGTCACATGGCCTCTCAGGCATGGTTCTGTTACATTCTACAACTGCAGGTGAATGGGCCTTCTCTCTTTACCATCCCCTTTTATCTCTCTTTAGGATCATGTGACTAGGAGGAGAGGAGCTCTTTTTTTTGTGTGTACAGTGTTCTTGGGGTTGGGCTGGACATGTCTTGTGCAACATACTTCTGTTCTAAAAAGCAGTCTGTGAGGAATCCAGAGTCCTTAAGTCTGTTTCCAGTTGTTTCCCCTGTTAATCCAAAGATGTTTGACTTGAGAGGATGTGCAAATTGTGATAAAATCATTTAGTTATTGAGCAAAAGGTCACCAAGCAAGAAAGACTGACACCAACATAATGCACCAACATAATTGTGAAAGATGAACAACAACAGCAGTGGGCAGTAAGTCCTCGACATATGCTGGTTTACTTGGATTACCCAAGGACAATCGAAAGCAGGCCCTCCAATAGATGTCAGAAGCATATGTTCCTCTCCTTCAAGACTGGCAAGAGATCACAAGACCTTTTGGCCAAAAAGAGACAGCAAGAATTCACTAACATGATGGGCAAATGCCAGATTTGCTCATGTGAAAAGTTCAATAAGGACTGATAGGAAACTGGCATTATTCTGCATATAGTGGAATTTTCCTTTTACATGACATTGGCATAAAGGTGGCCTGGGAAACCTAAGTCTTTAAGCCATATAAAGTGTGCAAAGTATCTAGGGTGGGAAGGAAGGCTGGGACAAGAGCTCATGAGCAGGAAGAACAAAGGCCAGAGTGCCACAAGAGAGAAGTGTGAGGTAAGAAAAAGTAGTACTTTTACAGTACTTGAAAAGTGAATAATTAGGTAGGTTATATCAATGATTGGACACAGGTCAGCTACTGCAGATGTATGATTCAGCTCTCCTTCTATGCTTTATTTATAATAATTCTTGCCTCTTTGGTATTATTCTGCTTTTGAATGGTTATTGCGTGGTCTCCTTCCTATTTAACACAAAAACTAAGAAGAACAAGCCACAAGAAACAGTCTTGACCTATTCCTGAATTCCGGAGGAGGGCTGAATTTCCCAGACTCTTCCTTCCTTTCTAATTCTTGTTCAATGCAGTCAGCAATGGTTATAAGACATCTGTTTTTATTTGCTAAAAAAACGCCAACTTTCAATTAACTTGTAAGAGACTAAAGTGCAGTAAGCCATATACTAGCATTTCATTTTTGCACAGCCCAGGCCTGTTTGATATCAGATAGATGATAAACAAGTTTAGAAAAATGTTTGTTACCTAACTTTGCTACTTTACTTATGTTGCACAATTTGGAAAATCTTGTATGAACTGTATGAACTTGTAAATCACTACCCTAGCAATATATAACTTATTGATTAATTTGCTGGCTTTTGCAACAATTAGGTAAATAGTTAAATTATAAAACACAGAATGTGTTGGACCAAATTTGTGATGAAGCCGATGGTTGCAGTTGCCAGGATCTTGCTATATTTGTGTGGAAGTTTTAAAAAAATAAACTTTTACGCTAGAACAAAGATAAAACTACTGGACAACCACAATGGTCATTGATCTTCATCATTTCTACTTAACATTTTGGGTTTTTTTCTTCTGAGTTGAATTCAGGTCTTGATACTTTCAGGGCTGTTAATTGGCATCTACGCCATTTTGCCTGATTTTGTGTCATTTTTGCTAGATCATCCAAAAAGTGGCCTAAACTAATGTGGAACCTGAGTATCTCATAGTCTAGTTTATTTCACGTTAATGTCCCTTTATACACATTTTAATTAATTCAGCATAATTTCTGTTTTTGAACCAATGTGCTATGTTGTAAGCAATTAGGGTATAGAATTCACTTTCTTACACGAGTTTACAGCACTCAACATTGTTAAGTGAGATTTGCAACTTAGGCAAAGCCAAATTTTTGCTCAGCATCTTTCTGATTGTGGAGTTATGATCATTGACCTTCCCTGAGGAAAAAGAAGCCTGCAGTTCTTTGCATGGTTTATTAAGATCTTTTGTGGCTTCCAAGGTGATATTATTTGTTGTACCCACAAAATAATTTGGGCTGGCCAATTACTCTAGAGAAGATGTAAGGTTCCAAGTGTTGTCATCTTTGAGATTATGCCTCTTATTGTGGTTCAAGACAAGAGAAATTCCCAAAAAACTTGCAGAGAAAAAAATGGAAAAAACTTGGTGGTTCAGGGAGGTAGGTTGGGCATGCAATGGGTGTTGAAAAATGTAATAAATACAATGCACAAAACAGAAAAGAAGTAATGCTCTTCACAGAGCTGGATGGTGAATCTATCATTGCCACCTCAGAAATACAATACTGATCAAAACGTTAAATTAACATTTAATTAAAGCTACCATTTTTACAGGATGTGCTACAGGGTGAAATTATATTCATGCCCAAAATTCCCATTATTCCTACTACTTACCTCTTTTGAATTCAAAAGAATGCAGTTTACTGTAAAATTGTGTTTTGCAATGACCATCAACAAAAAAAAAGGCCAGCCACTAGGAAATTCAAGAACTGAGCACAAATACTTTACTCATGTCAAATTGTATCTAGCATAACAAAGAGTAAAGAACCCCAGTAAACTAACATCAAATGAAATAAATCAAATTTTATTGGTCACATACAAATTATATGCACAGTATAATATGCAATGAAATGCTTAGTTGCTTAACTCCTATGAGTATGCTTTTAGACAAATACTGTATAAAGTCACAATAATGACACATAACTGTATAAATTGAAAAATCATTAACAAAATTATAAATATGTAATAAATAATAATAACTAAATGGAAAACAACTTAATGTGAGAGAGTTTGCAACACGTAAATCTAGATACTTATTTAACATGTGAATAGACTGTTGGAAGAAACTCCTCCTCAGTCTTTCTGAACTGAACTTTAAGCAGAGGTAGCGTTTACCTGACCGTAGCACAGAAAACAGGTCACCGTTGGGATGGCTGGTGTCACAAATAATTTTCCTTACTCTGGTTCAACAATAATATTAGCACGTGGTAAAAATAAATACACAAATATTGCATACAGAAAAGTATTCATTTACAGTAGTTACATACTATTTCTGATACATCCAATTAACAAACAGCGCTATAGTCAAAGCCCATAGTCTTAGGACATTTCCCATAACATTGCTAGTAATATAGTATCATTGAGTTAAGTTCAATTTTCATTTTGTCCTAAAGCTGTGAAGTTCCTGAAACAGTCCTCCAATTTGTTTATCTTTACTGCCAATTATTATCTATTCTATACATTTCTGGCATGCAAAAATCTCCACAATGTTAGGAAAAGAAGATAAGCGGAACATGACAAAATCCAACTTGCAATAGTTTTTAATGTGAAGTCCATCCCATATGCTTTAGTGCAGTGTTTCTCAACTCTATTGGTGTCATGACCCCACTGCTCCATCATCAACGCAAGATGAAGAGATTGAGCGTGATTGTCGGAGTGGCGACCCACTACTCAACCCACTACCCACTAACCCACTAACAATAGCAACTTGTGACCTACCCGTGGCAACCTGCAACCCACCAGTAAGTCATGACCCAGTAGCTGAGAAATGTCTAGTGGACATACTGTGCAAGAAAGAGGCTAATTCAGTTTACATGATGGATAACAAATATGTAATTTTTTTTTAGAAAAAAGAAATGAATCATGGTAATGTATTAAAGTAGCCAATAGACAGTTGTTTTTTTTTTTTTTGGTTTTTTTTTTTAATTAGTGCTTGTTTTACTCACTCATTGACAAGTGTACAGGTTACAGTAAGTAATGTGGAGGAATTCAACATGATACCAAAAATGGTTCATAATAGGAAAAGTTACCTTTTTTAGTGCTCTGACTAACACATACCCAGTTTTGAGCATTGGTGCTACATGTATTAGATTACACTTCAATACATCATACTGAGGTACTGTTTACACTGAAAGTGTTTCTGATATGGCTTTAATAACTGCTTCCTTCAGAATTTCTGGAATGTTCCTGACACATATTACTGAAATAATTATTAGACAAAAACACAAGTCTGTAGGAGATTCTTTTGGCCTTCTCCCTATTTTTTATTATTCATAAATTAATGTTACAACATGGGCTTGGTCCTAAGACATTATCAAACAATGAAGCTGCAGTACATTTTCCTCACATAGTTTACATTATAGAAGGCAGTATTTCATCTCAAATGCCTTTTATGTTTTTTTTTCTGTATTTAAGAAACCACTAGGTACCAACCTCCTTGATAAGGCGGTATGGAATGTTCTGCAATCAGTCAAGGCTGGGAAACTTTCCCTGTCACATGTTGTCAGACTACAGAATATTCCATTAGGGCTTGTGAACTTTCTCACTTACACATGAGAATTAAAAAATAAAACAAAAAAAAATCTTTTGTTTCTCTGTAATTATTTGCTTTTTCTTGTAATTTAATTTCATCTTTCATAGTGAAGCCCCATAATTGTATTACTATCTTAACATCTCTAAAATATACATTTTATTTATGGGTGTGTTTTTCTGTTGGAAGTATAATTCTTTAGAGTGATGTCATTAACACTAAATTGAATACGTGTGTGAAGCTTTATTTAGGTTTATTCTACCGGTTACACCCAACTGCCTTCCTGAGGAGAACAATGACTTAGCTGCAAACAAACTTACAAATCCATGTCATTTAAAAGGGCAATAACCTGCAGCAAAAGAAAAAAAAGAACAAACAGGCAATCAAACATCAGTGTACAAAAAAAGACATCCATTACTTTTTCTTCACTGTGTTGTACATAAGAAGACTGTGCACATGATTGTTTTTTCAGTAAAAAAAGGGTCAGTGTCCACTTAGGTGACAGAAGATAACTAATCTCTTAACATAGATGAAACAGTGGAGAGCAAACTAAAAATATCTTTGTTTCCTTTGAGGTAGTAGCTTTTGGCTTTGCTGTTATAATTTGCCATTGTGATTGTTCAAAGATTTTATTTATTCACTTAATTTTATTGTAATTACTGTGCTTGGAAATCTTTATTAAAGTATTTGATTTACTTTATCAATAAACCACATATGGACCAATAATTAATAATGTATCTGAACCCTTTTTAAAGTGCATAAACAGAATGGATAACAATTAAAAACATAAAAGACATGCATACATTACCAGTTTTTTTTTCCTCACAGGGAGCTGTTACCAACCAATTCAACAGTATGTACAAGGCAGCAATCAGTCTTTGATTGCTTTTGTTTATTGCTAAGCATGAGTAATTATATTATATGTATTTGGAATTTAATGTAACATCTGTGTTTGGTTTATGTGAGAGAACTGGAATCCCTCGCATTAATGCAGGAAAAACATACGAGTGCCACACTTAAGATATTTCAGCTGGGAACTGAACTAGGGTCTAAGCATGTAAAGGCTTAATTAAACTCCATTGTGCTACTACACAACTCTAATGAAAACCATTTTAATTTGCTTGTAACAAAAGTAACCTGTAAATCTGGATTATTAAATTCCCTTTAGCAGGAGTGCTAAAACTCTGGTAGTATGTTTGCATTTTATTTTGATGCTCTGTCTTTTATTCTTTTTCAATTCTTTGTATATCCTGTGTTTATCTTTATTTAGTGTTTTATTTGGATATTATTCAAATTAAATATTATATATGTTCTATTGTTCCTTCTGTGAAGTGCTTTGGCCATGGGAAAGGCATGTGGGTGCATTTGCGAGTACACCCTATGATGAATTGGTATCTTATCCATAGCTGGTTTCTCAATGTGTCAATGCTGTCAACACAGGTTCCAGCTTTACTGAAAGAAGAGGGTTCATATAATGAATGGGTGGGTGGAGTAATTAATACACACATTTACAATTATTGTATATAAGTTGTAGAATTATCATTTTTTACATTCTGTGGATTAAACATTACTATGGGAACTTACTCCCACCACTCAAAAAAATGTTATTGTATTATTTTGTAAAAGTATTGTGTTTTTAAAGCTTAAATACATCCTTAATAAAATCCTTTTCTACTTTAAGTTTATGTAACATTAAATACATTGTAACAACAGCTTTAAAGGTTTATGCCCTCATAACCCTATTCTTTCTAATATTTGCTAACATTAATAAACATTCATATATGGTGTAAGATAAAAAGACAAACAATGAGATAGAGTTGGGGAACCAAGTAATGAACCTTGAATAACTGATTGACTAAAAAAAAATAGCTGATACAAAAATAATCACAGCTAGTGCTGTTGCGATCCATTTTTGCAGACTCAAGTCTATCAACATCAGGGATATGGTAGTGGCGTTATAGGTAGGGCAGGCCCAGAGGAAGTGGTGGGCTCAGGTTGATGGGACTGGAAGAGATGTCACTGATCTCCATACTTTTATTCTTCAAGTGTGAATACAAAAGGAAAAGAGGCAGTAAGTGACAGCACCAACCCTGAAGTTGTCTTCCAGTGGCATGTGTGTGATCACCCCCCTCAGCCCAGATCTGTTGGGTCAGAGAGCCCGAAAAGAGAGGACATAAACACGAGAGACAACATCAACATTGGCATGATGGGAGCCCCAGCAATATAAAACCTTAAAACAGCTTAAACAGCTGGAGGTACAAGAACCATCTGGTTACACACATATTTCACTCTTTGTGCAAGACCATACACTGGAAAGGGGCATGGTTAATAGTGACTAAAGTAAATTCCCAGCCAAGAAGGTAGTACCTCAGCTGTTTTATAGCCCATTTGATCGCTAGAGCTACCTGTTGAACCACTGCATACTTCGCATACTTTATCTCGTGGTCCAGTAGTTTCTACCTCAGGTACATCACAAGTGATCAGCACCATTGATGCTTTTGACTCAGCACGCACTCTAACCTGTGTACGAAGTGTTGGTCTCAAGAATGAAAGGTAAGGCAAAATCAGTGGATATCGAAACAGGTGTAGAGTTAAGGGCATGATTAAGGTCATGGAATTCAGCCTTCATTTTGTCACCCCACACCACTATATTGGGAGCCCATTTTTTTGTAAGAATGGTCAAGAGCATTGTTCTTTTAAAGAAAATGGATATAAATCAGTAGTAGTATGCCACTAACCCCAAGAAGACCTGTACCTGACACTTGGTTCATCGATGGAGCCAATTCAAAATTGCAGTGACTTTGGAACAATGTAGTCTAACTGTTCCTCAACCCACTACATAACCTAAATACTGTATTTGGCTTCCTTTAGTCCAAAACGAACATTTCTGCTATTTTATCTGGAAATCCACCTCATGTAGTCAGCAAAGAACACCAGGGGCCTCATGTATAACGGCTTGTGTAGAATTCACACTATAACATGGCGTATGGACAAAAGCGGAAATGTGCTTACGCACAAAAAAATCCAGATGCATAAATCTGTGTGTATGCCAACTTCCACGTTTTTCCTCTACATAAATCCCAGTCAGCTTGAAAAGTAACGCACGTGCACATGCCCCAACTCCTCCCAGAATTACGCCTCTTTGAATATGCAAATCAATATAAATAGCCCTTAAGCTCAGCCTTCTGTGAAAAGGCAATGGTTAAAGCAAGAGGAAAAATAGAAGAATTTCAGCGAATACCAAGAGGAGGCAAAGAAAAACGTACTATTTGTTGGTTTAAACAGTGGTATAAACAACAAAAGGAAGTTGATCGAGTGAGATAGCGTGTCAGAGAAACTCGAAAGCTCAAGTTCACAAAGTCGCACAGTGCCCGAAATAAAAAAGAAGTTGTCAGATATCAAACTCGCTGTGAAAAGGCAAGTCGTAGCCCACTGTCTGAGTGTCATATGAAAGCTTATTAGGGTACAGAGAAAAAAAAAGGCACACAGTGGGGAAGAAGCATGAAATGTCAACTTTAATCGCTAAATTTTCATTTTAATCACGTAGATTATTTTGTCATTAAAGTAGAACATCATAAACTTAATCTTAAAATCGTTTAATTTACTAGTTTCTCAATTGCATCATAACTAAAGTAGCACGTTAAATGCTTTGTTTCGTATTTGATCTTCTATGTGCTCTATGTGTGTGAATCACTACGTGCTTCCGGGCTTTCTCCTCCTCCAACAGGACACAGAATCCATTACATTTGTGGTATTACAGCTCTCTGAATAATTAAAATACTGAGATGTATATGTGATATCATTTTCATGATGATAGGAGTTAAAGCATGTTATTACTGTAAACATGGGAACACAGTGACACAGTGATTGTTCATGTCTCACGCAAGATGCTTGCTGCGCCGTGTGCTACCTTCCATGAAATACTTTATTGTAGCAGTACTGTCTCTTTCAAACGTACTAACCTCCAATTCCTGTCCTTACTTTTCTTCCTCCAAATACCCAATCGCCACACAATCAGCACTGTAATAGACGTTAAGCCATCTGTAAGCTTAGAACGCAGATTCTTCAAAACTTTTAAGGAACATCAAAATATCTTCGTAGTACATGTTTAATTATTCTACTCATCTATCCTTCCAGTGTCGCGTCAGCAACAGCAAGAATACAGCGCAATGCAGGAACAATCCGTGAACGAAGCACCAATGGCTCTCTAGCGCTGCAGCACCGTGTAGTTAAAGTTTAATCTTTATAATATAATAAACATATTTTGCTGCATTTCATCTTAAAAATGATATTGTCATCATATGTAAATACACACTTTATAAAGTGGCTCAGATTGTATAATATTATAACTGTAGTTCAAGTTTACAGTGAGGAGATTGTACTAATAAGTACAAACAGTTCTACAAGGAAGACTTGATGGACTGATTGAGTGCATTTAGAGTTCTTGGGGTGAAACTGTTTCTGAACCGCAAGGTCAGTACAGGAAAGGCTCTGAAGCGTTTGTCATATGAGAACAGTTCAATAGACAGCATGGCTAACGCAGCGTGTGCTTGATGCTGTATACCAATAATTCTCTTTCCGATCAGCTGCTGTACAGTGATATAAATACTTCAAGTGGTGCAGTAAGAGTAATATGGAAAAAGATGATCCGATGTGGGATCTGAGGTGCAGTGAGAGTAACAATGCTAAAGCAGTAATGGTATTTGGAATAGTTTGGCCATTCTGTGGACCATTATATTGTTACAGGTTAATTACAATCAGATGCATTAAACTAATAAACAATATGTGGTTAATTTCAGTGTATTTATAAAGCTGCTTCAGGGATGTGGATCTAAAAAAGAAAGGAGAACCACACAGAAACAGTAGTACTGCTTTGACGCTGGGTGCCACCAGTCTGCAAAACCGAGCAGAGAACTTGTGTACGACGGGGTATGAGCTACTGTGGAAATGTGCATGGCTTTATGCCAAGTTTAGGATTTATACATTGCAATTTGAACGTGGAAACGTTCTTACGCAACATTATTGTGTGTACGCACCGTTTATCCATGAGGCCCCAGAAGATGTTGCACTTGTTCTTCCCATGTGCCAGAATAGATGATGACATCGATCTTTTCCTTGATGGATTCTGTTAAAGGAATTTGTTCTGTCAAAAGTTGAGCCTACTTGAGCCTTTTTGAGTCGCTCAAGGAGCTCATCCACTTGGATAGGCATTGAAATGGGAGACTTCATTAAGTCAACAGAAGTCATTGCAAAAGCACTAACACTGGCTTTGGTACTATTACAACAGAACTAGACCAGAAACTAAAACTTTCCTTAATAGCACCAAGGTCCAGCATCAATTTGACCTCAGTCACCATTTCTGCCATTTTTACTTCCAGGAGTCAATAAAAATATTCACATTCAATTACCCCTAGTTCTGTAATAATTTTGTGTGCAATTAGGGAGGTCCATCATGGCCTTTCATCCACCACCGTTTGAATAGACAGGATGGATGATTCCAGCTCCCATCGTTGGTTGGGTGTCATGTTTCAATCAGGTAAAAAAAAAAAATTAGAACCAAAACTGAGTCGGCCATAATGAACAAAAAACAGTGTGATTAACAGGAGGGGGATTTAGACTTCCATTACTTCCATCGGTTCAACAGGTTGACGTGATAAGTTCTGTCAACCGGACAATTATTCTGTTTTTTACCAAGTAGCCTTTCCTCTTTTTAATTTTTCAAGGCCCTTGCAAGGGCCAACAATTCTTAGTGAGAGGTGAGAATTAAAACCCATGACTCCGTCTCCGAGTCTGAACTCATGGAGAATCGTGCCACAGTTGTACATTTGGGCCTTGACCACCAGCACTAGCTGCATATTTTCTTTTAAGATGCACTGAATGTTTTCAAATCTATCGTGTAACTGCATGATATATTCCAGAATATTAATGCAAGGGTGTGCCTCATTCTCCCACCCTTCTTTTATGATATCCAATATACCACAGGTCTGTCTACTGTATAATATTTAAAAGGGTGAGAACCCTCTGGAGGATTGTGGGACTTCCCAAGATTCAAATAGGATGAGGGAGAGTAACGAATCCCAGTTTATCCCCATCCTCACTGACCACCTTACAAAACATTTGTTTGAGGCATTTGATTAAACAGCTGGACTAAACTATTAGTAGAGGATGATACACTGAGATCTTAATTCTGAGTAACTTGGCAACCTCCCTTAACATATCAGAGGTAAAGGGCATCCCTTGGTCTGTGAGGACTTCTTTAGTGATGCTGATCCAAGCAAAGATCCCCACTAGTTCCCAAGCAATATATTTGTACAACTGGTTTGTCACAATGGAATAGCCTCCAGGTATCAGGTAGTGTAATTTACTAAAACCAGAATACGTTTGTCCTCAAGCTGAGGTTTTGAGTGGTCCCACTATGTCAGCCCTAATCTGCTCTAATGGAATATCAATTAAATGCAAGGGGAGGAGAGGAGCATGGATCCTCCAAGGAATCTACTTCACTTGACATTCCGGACAGAAACTACAAAACCAGCGGACCACCTCATTAATTCCTGGCTAATAGAAAAGGAGCTTAATCCTCTCTAAAGTTTTATCAGACCCTTGGTGGGTGCCCAGGAAATAGGCATGTGCTAGTTTGTAAAACTGCTACCCATAGGCTTTCATTACTAGCAACAATGTCCATACCTCTCCCTCATGTTTGGCTACTTGATACAACAGATTGTTATTTATTACAAAATATTGCCCCTGTGGCATAGGATGAGAAGTTCTTTTCCATCAACAGGGATGACTGCCTCTTTGCAAATTTCAGAAAATCATCATTCCATTGTTCCTCTTTAAAAGATGCCGGTAAATGTGGGAACTAAAAATGAAGGTCAATAAAGGATTACATGTGACCAGTTGGGTCGGAGCTTCCCACTGAAATCTCTCCCAATGCCTCTAAGGAAGCATCAAGGTTAGATAGCATTATGTCACTCACTTTGTGCTGGGTTGGTACATCATCTCTCTTTCAAGCAGAGAGTAAACACGGTGTAGATACAACTTAAAACAGGTATTCTTTTTCTACTGCTAATCCTATTCATTTCACAGATGCAAACTGTACTTGTCTGTTTCTTATTGGACCGATTAGACTAAGAGTTTGACTGGGTACAGGGAACTGCATCTAACAGCTACTATGAAGGTTTAAGTTTCCACTTGAAAAGTAGTCACACACATGGTGAACCTACACCAATTTGTTTCCCAATGGATATAGGTAAGACTGGTCTTACCAGGACCCCAATGTTGCAGAAATACGCAACGTGTGGGCAACAATGGAGATGTTTCTCCTGGCAACTTTATTCCCATTTATTGGCACTGCACCTGTATACAGGAGAGGGAAAGAGTTAGCAACTGTTAAACCACAATATCTTTCTCCCTGTGCCCACCTGCAATTCATCTGTTCATCAAAGTGTTGCATGCAACTATGTCTATGACCTGTTCTGTGTTATTGGCTCCCAATTTCAACCATTGGCCAAGCTTACCCCAGAGGTCGAATGCATCGGAGTGTGGTGGCTACTCTGGGTCAAAGCACCACTCCCAGCAGTGCCTCATATGTTGGTCCATGATGAGGTCATACCTGGAGAGGACATCTGCGTTTAGCATATATATATAGTCATATATAGTCATATACTCTAGGGGTTTGCTTGTCAAGGACATAGTAGGCACTCCACATTTCCCCTCAAGTAAATCCTGCCAGCTATGCCACTGTAAAATTATAATATAAAAATTGACAAATAGTTGGGAATCCAAATGGTGAACCCTGTATAATTGACTGAATGAAGAAAATATTGATACAAAAATAATAGCAGCTAGTGCTATAGCAAAACATTTTTGCAGCTATGGGTTCATTGAATGTCGGGATATGGTGGTGGCATTGTATTTAAGGTCTGGAGGAAGGGGCAGGTTCAAGTTGCCAGAAGGAGAATTGGTAAGTGACAGCGCCAACCCTCAAATTGGAGTGCAATTACCATTAAGACAAGTCCTGAAGTTGCCTCCTAATCATACATGTATGACAATGGCATAGAGAAACACCTTGTTGTGATATTTATCAAATGTCCTTGAATCCAACCATCTATACCTGGGGTCTCCAACATGTCGCTCGTGAGCTACCGGTAGCTCCCAACCCCTTTCCAAGTAGCTCGGCAAAGGGTTAATGAATCCTACATAAATTTGAAAACTTGATTAGTCAAATTAGGGGTGGGCGATCTTTCCAAAAAATCATATCACGATCCTTTTAACACAAAATCACGATCCACAATCTGAATTGCAATCTGTCTTTTCAATGTGGCATACACTTAAGAGAATATCCAGACTCAAACTCATCAAGACCTAAGTAACACTTTATTTTAAATATCAAACAAAGTTGAATTCAATTGTTCTCTCGTTCACTAGCTAAGCAGAATTAAGGAACACACCACGAAGCTGGCGAGTGAGTGAGGAGAGCCCCTCGACCTGCTGTGTATTTCCTGCATTCGTGCAAATAAATCAGTACTGCAAGCGAACTATGATACATAGCGAAATGAGAGAAGTCGCAAAATCAACCGGAATGTTCAGGCAAATTATATAAAGAAAACCGATCTAAATCCGTTAAGTAGTTAAAAGAGGACAAACATACAGACAGACAGACATTGGATTCAGAACAAGACTGACAGATGAACATTTAAATGACTCCATAAGAGTGAACCTAAGTGGCTACACTCCACCATACACCTTTGTTGTTGACTCCATGCAGTGCCAGTCATCACACTAACTAAAAAACACATCACACATGCAATTGGACATGTGAATACTCTTGTGAATTGATCCATGTTTTAATTCAATAGTGTGAGATATACTAGAAAATGCATACAGTCATACAAAATGCACTTGCAGGTGAACTAAATATTTTTTGTGACATTTTAATGCAAAGTGTGAGTTGTGGACACCAACATTTTGTAAATGTTCAGGCAAAACAAGCTTATTCAGTTTATTTGGGTTGAAATAAGCTATGAGAATAAACTTTAGAAGACATGAGTAGCTCTCAGTCATTTTCATTTTGTAAAAGTAGCTCTCAGGGGAAGAAAGGTTGGAGACCCCTGATCAATACCAACATCCATCCACCCATCCATTTCTAAACTTGCTTCACCTGAGCAGAAAATTAAGATTGATTCCTAATAAAATTGTTTTATATTTAAAATTGGAATAGACACATTCTCTTCAGCTGCTTACATTGATTTTGCATTATAATAAATCATAAGTAGAATTCAAAATATTGGTACTTATCAATTATTTAAAAAACTATACCACCATACTAAGTTTTGCTTTTAGTCTCATTGATGTATCAGTGTAGTATTCAGTCACTTAGTAGTACTCTGTCACTTCATATAATATGTGGTGTCTGTGCTTTGTCTTTCACAGCCTGCTGTGTTTGGGAATGTGATAACAATCACAGACCTGCTTTTACTATAAGTTAGAAAAATGTACAAACAAAACCATGCTGATAGCTTGGGTGGGAAAGTATTTCACACAGCAGCCTTATCAATGTTAAGTAAAAGAAATTCTTTTAGCTATTATCTAAACCAGTTGAGTTTAGTTAGTTCACTTTGTCAGGCATTCATCTTTCACCTTTGTTTAAGCTTATACCTATTAAAAAAAAACATTATCAAGTTTACCTTTCATCACTCTGTCTGTGTACACTGACAAGTAGACAAGTACACCGAACAAGTTCCATGATCATATGTGAAAATAACATTAAAAAAAATATATATATTTTTACATACACACATACTTACAGTATGTGTGTGTGTGTGTAATTTATATACACAAAGAGTAATAGTAAGAGAGAAGCTTGCTGTCCTTAATTAATGGTGTCATTAAGTTAAAAGAGTTGATGGTTGAGAACTACTTGTCACTGAATCCAAAAAAATCTGAAATGTTAATTATTGGAGGGAATGATGCTGACTGCAACAACAATCTGTCACTTTTTAACTCAGTTGGAATCACCATTAGTTTTACTGAATCACCATGCAGTTTAGGTGTATTCTTTGACCCTAGCATGTTGTTTAAAACACACATTACAAAACTATCCAAGACATGTTTTTTCCATCTTAAGACATTTTCTAAATATGCAGGAAAGTAAGACATTAATACATCCATTTATTTCTAGTGGGATTAACTACTGCAGTGTGTTATTCACCTGTTGTTCTAATTGTTCTTTAAATGAATTTCAGTGAATTCATAATGCTGTAAAAGAATTATTAAACACACCAGAAAATACAAACACATAACTCCAGTTCTCTGGTCCTTACAATGGCTCCAGTTAAGCTTAGAGCTAATTTCAAAATCCTCCTATTTACAAATTAATATTTAATTGGCCATGTCCCTGGTTACTTATCTGAACTTACCATTGCTTACAAACCAAAGCACACATTGAGATCTCAAGATGCCAGCCTACTTAAGATTCCAAAGATTAATAAAGTAACAGTGGGAGATCAAGCTTATACAGTAGTTATAGGGCCCCAATGCTGTGGAATGATCTGCCTGCTAATATAAGAGATGCCCCTTCAGTCTCAGTTTTTAAATCCAGGCTGAAGACTCACTAGCATACCTTAACTAGAGCTGTACATATTGCATCTCTGTTTGTTAGTCATTTGTGTAGAAATATAAGTAATATAATATGTATAAACTGTTACTAACCCTCCTCTGTTCTGTTTTGTTTCTTGGGATCTGGTTGTGGCACCTGGTGCCACTGCTCTACTATCAGGCTGCTCTCTTACACATGGAAAAGGCATATTGGATAAAGGAGCATTGAAATGATCAGATGGAAATTTTCTGTCATCAGATTGGACGGCCCAGCACAGACTCCACTAAATAATGAGTAGGAGGATGGATGGCTAGTTGGCTGAGGTCTCCAGTACAGTGTGTCTGACTTTGTTTTTGAAATTCTTTTTTACAATTTTAATCCTCTCCATTGTCAACTGGATATAGTTCATCAGTTAATTTATTGACAGATACCATTTATTTTTAATCAGTTTCTACCTTGTTCTCCATGTGTTTTAACAAGTCTGTACTTTTATGTGTGCTAGTTCTGTATTTAGTAATTAGTGTATATATCTATACTAGTATTTTAACTGAGGATTGTTCATAATGCTCTGCTTCTGCGCTCAGTAAAGAGTTCTAATACCTTGTAGACTGTTTGCGAAACTGAGGGACTTAGGACTCAACAACCGCTTGTGTACGTGGGTGCTGGACTTCCTCACAGGCAGAACATGGGCAGTGAGGGTTGGTAACTGTGTTTCCAACACCATCACCATCAACACAGGAGCTCCACAAGGGTGTGTTCTTAGCCCCCTGCTATACTCCCTCTACACCCATGGCTGCACAGCCACGTATTCCTCCAACACGTGAAGTTTGCAGATGACACGGTGGTACTGGGCCTCATCGCAAACAACGATGAGACAGCCTACTTAGATGAAGTTGTGAACCTGACATTGTGGTGTCAGGAAAACTGCCTCCAGCTGAACGTTAGCAAAACCAAGGAGCTGGTGGCGGACTTCAGCAGGAGACAGCAGCGGTACTATAAGCCCCACATCATTAATGGGACTGCAGTGGAAAGGGTGAACAATTTTAAATACCTGGGGGTTCACATCTCTGAGGACCTGACATGGTCTGAACACATCCAAGTTCAGACCAAAAGGGCAAAGCGGAGACTCCACCATCTCAGACAACTTAGGAAGTATGGGGTCTCTTCAGGAATTCTAAAGACTTTCTACTCTGGTGCTGTGGAATGTATCCTGACACAGAACATTACATCCTGGTTTGGAAACTTCTGTGTTCAAGACCGTAAAGCCTTATAGAGAGTGATCCGTGCAGTGGAACACTGCTGCAGGTCAGCTCTACCAACTATGCAGGATATTTACACCAGAAGAAGCAGGACCAGAGCTCTCAGGATTATCAAAAACTCCTCTCATCCCTGCAATAGCCTGTTTCATCTGTTAAAATCAGGCAAAAGCTTTTGTAGCATCCTGGCCAGGACAGAGAGACTCAGAAGGAGTTTCTATCCTCAAGCCATAAGGCTGTTAAATCAGAACATGCCATCTCATCCATGACCCTCCACATACTTAGACTAGACTGTAAGTTGTACTATGCCATCTACCCTTACCTTGTTTTGGAATTGGTCTGTCATTTAACAATGCACCTGTCTAACTTTGGTTTTGCACAATAATCACTGCACTATTGCACCTTAACACTTAATTCTGCTGTATTGACTTAATTTTATTTATTTATTATGTTCTATTATACTGTATATCTTTCAATCTAGGACTTTTTTTGTTAATCTCACTGATATTCTTCTAACTTTACACAGTTTTGATAAGCGGATCAGGATGCATTTCACTGCATGTTGTCATGTATAACTATGCATGTGACAAATAAAGAATCTTGAATCTTGAATCTATTCAAAAACAAGTTATTATTGTAATTGCACAGAGAGTCTGGCGCTTAAACACTGAAGCTATTTAGAAAGGGCTAGAGTCAACTATATTCTTCATATATTCTGCAAACATTTTATCAATCTTTGGTTACAAATGTGTTCTTTCACACATATGCATGTTAGGGCAGTAGCATGAAAACTGGAGACACCAACAAACTAAACAAGATAATGGGAATTCCAGCTTTGGACTAGTATGGACTATCAGGAGGGAGCAGCAGAGAAATGATGTAGGTAAAATGCTGGCTGTAACGAATAACTTCTCACAATCACTGTATGACCACCTGGTCAACCTTACGACCACAATTGCCTATTTGCTGATTAACTGTTTAATTGATTACATTTATATAGTGCTTTTCTAGTTATATGTAACAGTTGGGAACAACTTCAGCCACCACTGTTGAGAAGTATTCAGTTGGATGATGAGTCAGTAGCCATTTTGCACCAGTATGCTTACCACATATTAACTGTTATGTGGTGAAAGAGTGAGAAGGATAGTTGGCCAATATAGGGGATGATTAGGGTGCCAGAATGATCAGGCCACAGTGTGCAATTTAGTCAGGATATCATAGTACACCCTACTCTTTTCTAATGATACCTAGGGACCTTTGATTGGCACAGAGAGTCAGGACCTCAGTTTTATATCCGAGGAATGGCACCAATGTTTACAGCATAATGTCCACATCACAGTACAGGGGCATTGGGACCCACACATAGACCACAGGGTAAATGCCCCCTGATGGCTTCACCAATACATCAACCAGCAGCTACTCACGCTTTCCTCAACTGCTATATGTCCTCTATATTACAATATATAAATTGTTTTACAAATAAAATTTAGACTAAAAAGACATAACAGAAGCACACATGTCCCACGCATATGTTGCTCACAAGATAAACTGTAAGGCAGAACACAAAGAGAAATCAAATCAGTAAATCAAAAGTCTAATACCCACAATGCACTACTATAATGAGACACTCATGCAATTGCTATTTTCTGCATTCTGGAAAATTACTTGATACCTGCTTGTAAGGCTGCTTACCATCATTATTGTACCTTCATTTAAAACTTACATTTCCACACTTTATCAAGGGCAATTAATTTTTTTTTTATTCTACATTGTTCTCGCTTGTGATTCGTGCTTTCTAATTTAACATATATTAGATCAGTGATTTTTTAACCTTTGTCTACTCTTTATATGGCAGACTCCTTTTAGGAATTGGGGAGGGAATACTTCCTAATGATTTATCTGTTTATTAATCAGTTTACAAATGCACAATGACGGTGATTTACACAATACATTTACATAGCATTATATAATACTGTATAATATTCTCAAAACCACTTATTCTGGCCATGACCATGGCCATGGTAATACAGTATGTTTTCTCAAGGCACCAGATTAGGAATGAGTGTGTTAAACTTTTTGAACACCTGTACCTGTATTTTGTCTCTGTCTACTACATAAACTGTTTTAATAGTAATGTGATTTTATTTGTAAAATAGTTTGAATACCTACCAGTAAAAGCATTACTTTCAATCTTTGTTTTAGGGAAAGGGCAGTTAAGAGACTAAGGACAACTCTTTCATCATACAAATTTTTGCATTTAAATTTGGCAAGCACTCTTGTTGCTATTTTCTCTCATGCTAAGTGTTTTTGGACAAACGTACATGTTTGTAGCTTTTAGGCATGCGGGGTATTTCGTCTGCATTTAGTAATAAGGTACGTCCTTAGTCAAGGTCAGGTTGACCTGGACCTGTGGGTGAGGGTGTCTCCATCATTTCCTCTATCATCTAAAAAAAATAAATAAAGTGACAGCAGCCAAAAAGGTGATAGGAACTGTAGGGGTAACAAGAAAAGTACAGATACCTAGCAGCTGGCATTTACATCAAGCACAGAGAACACATAAAGCAAAGTCATTGCTCTCTGTTTTTCAAAATCCTTTTTTAAGAAATATGTGCTAAAATATTTTATTAGTGTGTAATCACTACTGGCCTTACTTTATACAATATACTCAATAAGGGTAGCTCCACTTTAAAATATGCCCTCATAACTGGTAAACCTTCTGATTAAAAATGCCTGCTTGTTTGCATGCATGTTGTTTTCCTATGAGCATTATGAATGATAAAATACAAAGATGCAATACAAAGTTAACATGGGATATTAAATATACTTTTCCCTAAATTTCCACATTTTCAAAATTAAATTAAAGTCATGTATCATTCAGATAACTTGAGGTTAATGAAAACATAATTTCTAATTACCATATTTTAATAGAAGAAAACAAATAATTCCCTTATACTGAGTGGATCCATAATTATTTTGCAGGCAATATTGTGAAAAATCCATCACATAATTCAAATTCCAATAAAACAGAAAAAATACTAATTATCCATAAATAACAGAAAATGGAAGCTTGTTTATACAGGAGATTTAATTAGTATAAAATTCTAATAGCACAGAACTGTCTCTAGGAAGGCAAAGATGGAGAATGCTAGTGAAATTCATGGCATTTTTCTGTTTTGTTAGAGTCTAATGAAGCAAAGAGTGATTGGATGTTTCAGTTTTATTGAGAAACAAAACCCTGAAATGCTGAAAGACTTAGCTAGGAAGACAAGAATCCCAGCAGATGGCATATTACTAAACAACAAGAGTGAATATCTTTAATGTTTATTGTTTATTTCACTCTTCATTGAATTCTAGTATCATAATTCTTTCATCAGTTTGGTAGCTTATCAGGTTACCAATAATGAAATTAAAAGAGTTCCCACTTGCTAGAAAAAAACAGGTTTTGGAAAGACAAAAGAGTTTGCGATATTAATTAAACTAACACAAATACACTAGGTCACTATATAATAGTAATAAAATACATTTCATATTTTCCTCTTTTCATGAACATGTTTCAGGTTATATAATCAAGAATTATAATTTAAAGAAGAACTGACTGTGTTCTTAAATATTGAAAGAGTTTTATGTTACTAATTTTATGTTGGTGACTTTCTTAACACTCATTAAAATCCCAGGGATTTACAGGATGTAAAGACGTCTGCAGATTCCCAGTACAGTCATGTGAGCAGTGTTGCTGGTTAATGATGCTAGAAACAATAGGGTCTGTATTCTTGGTCTGACAAAGTAAATAACTATCAGCAGCCTTTCTAAAAGGAGCCAAATTTCAATTATCGAAAAGGTTTAAACCTTCAAATCAATGCTGAGCAAATTTAATTATATGTTACCAAGTAATGTATTATTAAAAGCAAGACAGTTACGATAAGGGATACAAAGAAAGCATATTATGAAAGCTATAACTGTTATAATGTGAACAAATATCATTTTTATAAGACAGACATGGAGACTGTCCAACACCTTTGTTTAGTGCTGTGTTATGAGGGAGCAATGCAGTTAATGGAAAGTAAAATAGGGGATGAATGTTATGGTGAGTCTCCTTTATCTCCTAAACAAACAGAGAATTCCTTTAACCAGCTCTTGGGATTAAAAAGTCATTCTTCTGATGGGGGTTTGAAAGGACTAAGCTGCCATGACAACCTCTCACACAGTGATAATTCAAGGTCCATAATATAGCAGAGTTTGTGTAAACTGTTTATTGGTATACTTTTATTTGAAAACAGCTTAAAAATCTTAATGATCTGTATAGCTTTATTCACTAGAATGTAATGTTCTTTATCTGCTTCATGTTATGTTATTTATGTTTTAACAGTTTCAAATTCAAACCACTGTTATAAATTAAACATGTCTGCCTCCAGAACTGAAATTGAGTCAAGTGCTCTACCATCCATCCATCCATCCATCCCACTGAATCCGAACACAGGGTCACGGGGTTCTGCTGGAGTCAATCCCAGCCAACACAGGGCACAAGGCAGGAACCAATCCTGGGCAGGGTGCCAACCCACCGCAGGACACACACAAACACACCCACACTAGGGCAAATTTAGAATCACCAATCCACCTAACCTGCATGTCTTTGGACTGTGGGAGGAAACTGGAGCGCCCAGAGGAAACCCACGCAGACACGGGGAGAACATGCAAACTCCACACAGGGAGGACCCGGGAAGCAAACCCGGGTCTCCTAACTGTGAGGCAGCAGCACTACCACTGCGCCACCGTGCCGCCCCAAGTGCTCTACCAGTAGCTAAATAAATATACTAATTATTTCCAATCATATGATCAACTCTAAGATGATACCGTACTTACTTACATTGATGAGTTTACCTAATTTGCCGTGGTTTTTCTAGCTTATCTAGTTATCTTGTTAATTATATACATTCCACAGTAAAATTGGTATTTTCTTATCTTCCTAATTATAACATATTATTTTTTAGAAAGGTATTGTAATTAGTTGTGTCCATTCAACCACTTCTTTTCAAAATGCTTCTGTTAGTGTCTATGGAAATAAGGCAGAGTTTACAATTCATAAATAACAAACAATTCTCATGCTGTACAGGCACACTGAAACACATTTGGCAATTAACCTGTAAGGACTAAGGAAGGAAACTAAACTCTAAGGAAGAAACTTGCATAAGCATGAAGACAACATGGAAACTCCACCCTTGATTTACACTGAGGACGTGAGTTTTGTGATGCTGAAATCAGTGATAGCTTTACTCATGAAATTACTTTGCTACTGTATGCCATGTCATCTGATTAGAGAAATAATAAGAAATCACATTAAGGAATCAGAAAAGGGTATAGCAGCTTTTTCAATGTACTACACACAAGAGGTGTGATCTAAAGAAAGTTTAAATTATGTCAAACTGTCAGTCAAAGCTTACATTAACCTTTAAACGTTTTTACTGTATGTGTTTTCAAACTGTATTATTGCAGCATACTAAATATTTAAAAACAATTATTAAAAGGCCACCTTTATAAAATCTGTAAAGAATAGATGCTTTCCTGAACAAACTATTAAAAACCCAATGAGACTGAATACTGGAAGAAACAAGTACATTTTATTATGTAAGAAGGGTAAGGTGTAAAAATTGCTTCTTGATTATATAGTAGTTATTTGTATATCGGTAGGGATTATTATTTTCCCACACTCAACATCATTTTTGACACATAAAAGCTTTCAGCTAAACTTAGTACATTTACTTCCATATTCCATGGATATACAATATATTGTAAGGGTTATTTGGTTGAAAATGCTACTCTTAGTTCTTTAGAGGATTTTATGGATTCTGAACGATTTTATAAAAATATTAATTTTGTGTTTCACTTTGGGAATTTTAGGATGACATCACAGTCTACATCACCTTTATTGAAATGCACAGGTGTGGGAGAGAGGAAGGGCTAAAGCAATCGGCTCTTCAGTTTCCGAATTAGTGAAAAGCTTGTAAAAGCTACTGGACCTCACACAACCAATCATGCATTTACTACTCAGTAACAAAAAAAATTAAAAATATGAGAAAGCAGGCCTTTGGCTGACTATTTCTTCTATATTTAGAGTTCTAATTTACCTTGGCATAGATAAAGCAGTGTAACCATAACCAGGCATTTAATGAACGTATCAGATGTTTTAAGGGTTTTGTGCATGCTCTGTGCTCAATTGAAAAAGTTTGTGTGACGTAGAGTGCATTCATTGTCTTTGCCACCTGGTTCTTTGCATGTGTCCATGGTGTAGCATTGTCTTCCTCAGCTCCTTTTTTATTGGCTCTTGTCCTCTGCCGTTTCATAGAGAAAAGCTGGACTCTTTCTGGTTCCTGAGAGAATGGGTTTACTTCCTGACACAGACAAGAGTATTACCACCAAAGTGAATAAAGATTTGAATGTATCAAATTTTAAAAGAGGGTGTGCCCTCTGCTGAATGGATCTGAGTCAGTTTCCAAGTATTTCATCCTGCATTTGCAAGTGCAGCATAAACGTTCCTCAACTTAGCTTTGATTAAGATTTCTTAATAATAATAATAATAATAATAATAATAATAATAATAATAATAATAAT
>JANRMT010062792.1:48772395-48798830 GCA_026402145.1 Polypterus bichir lapradei
GGGGCCGGCACTTATCTTCCAATCTTCGACGCCTGTTTAATGTAATATACTCACCAACTAAATCAAACACCCCAGAAATATTATTATCATTAGATGCAGAAAAAGCATTCGACATGATTGAATGGAAATACCTTTTTACTATATTGGAGAAGTTTGGGTTTGGCCCAAACATCTGTGCATGGATTAAATTACTGTATACTAACCCAGAAGCTTCAGTTTGCATCAACAACATTTGCTCAGACTACTTTAAACTAGAACGTGGCACTAGACAAGGATGCCCCTTGTCACCGCTGCTGTTTGCGATTGCCATTGAACCACTGGCAATACATTGTCGAAATACTGATCAGATAAAGGGGATTAGCAGAGAAGGACTGGAACAGAAAATCTCATTATATGCAGATGACATGGTACTGTATATATCAGACCCAGAAAATTCTGTACCTGCAGTCTTAGCAGCACTCACAGAATTTCAAAAGATCTCTGGTCTCAGAATTAATCTGAATAAAAGTGTACTCTTTCCAGTGAACTCTCAAGCATATAATATTAGATTAGATACCCTACCATTTATCATTGCAGAACAGTTTAAATACCTAGGGGTAAACATCACAAGTAAATATAAAGCTCTATATCAACAAAATTTCGCCGTTTGCATGGAAAAAATTAAACAAGACTTGCATAGATGGTCAACCCTTCATCTCACACTAGCTGGAAGAATTAACACTGTTAAGATGAATATTCTTCCTAAGCTCCTTTTTTTATTTCAAAACATCCCAATATACATTAATAAATCATTTTTTAGGCAATTAGATTCGACAATAACCTCATTTATTTGGAATTCAAAACATCCACGCATCAAAAGAGCGACCCTACAAAGACAAAAGGCAGAAGGCGGCATGGCTCTACCTAACTTCCAGTTTTATTACTGGGCAGCAAATATACAGGCGATAAGAACCTGGACACAAATAGAAGAACATACACAGGCTTGGTCCGCAATAGAATTAAATTCCTGCAGTACTTCTTTGTATTCCTTGCTCTGTGCTCCAATAAACACACGTTATCGGCAATACACTAATAACCCAATTGTGCTCCACTCACTTAGAATCTGGAACCAATGTAGAAAGCATTTTAAGACGGAGAAGCTTCTATCTGTGGCACCCCTGCAAGAGAACCACCTCTTTCAACCCTCACAAACATATGCAGTTTTTAATATTTGGAAAAAATTTGGAATTAACTTGCTTAGAGATCTTTATATAGACAACGTCTTTGCATCCTATGAGCAATTACATTCCAAATTTAACATTCCAGCTACACATTTCTTTCACTATCTTCAAATCAGAAACTTTGTTAAACAAAACCTTCCAGATTTTCCTCATCTTGCACCCTCATCCATGCTGGAAAAAATATTGCTCAATCTCAAGGATTTAGACTCCATCTCTACAATATATAAAATCATTTTACAATCCCTCCCTTTTAAAGATCCAAGAGGACACTGGGAAAAAGATCTTTCAATTAATATATCAGAAAAGGAGTGGAAAGTAGCAATGCAGAGAATTCACTCGAGCTCCATATGCGCAAAGCATACAATTATACAACTCAAAATTATATATCGAGCACATCTGTCTCGACTAAAACTCTCCAAAATGTTCCCAGGGCATGATCCAACCTGCGAACGTTGTAACCAAGTCCCAGCCTCACTAGGTCACATGTTCTGGTCCTGCACCAAATTAACATTATTCTGGACAAACATTTTTAATTACCTTTCAGATAGCCTTGGACTTACAATCCCTCCAAACCCATTAACAGCTGTGTTTGGTGTTCTTCCAGATGGGTTTAAAGCGGAGGAAGACAAACAAATTGTGATTGCATTCACTACACTTTTGGCACGTAGACTTATTCTCATAAACTGGAAGAACCCAAACTCTCCTCTTTTAAGTCAGTGGGAAACCGATGTGTTATATTATTTGAAGTTGGAAAAAATCAAATATTCAGTTACAGGATCCGTACAGACTTTTTTCAAAACATGGCAGGATCTAATCAGTAATATTTTAAAATAAGTTCAAAAGGCACAGAGAATTTATTAATTTAGGTATGTCTCCAAGTCTTAAATTTAACGCCGTTTGGCTTGCTCTCTCTCTCAGGGGTGGGGATCGATCTGTTCTTAATTTTTCTCTTTGTAAAAACTTGATTGCTTTGTATGGATTGTAATAAAATTAAAAAAAAAAAAAAAAAAAAAAATTTTTCTCTTATTATTAGGTTTTAAATACTTACTGAATTTCTTTTTAGGTCTGTGTGTAATATACATTACTTGATGTAGTACTGCCACAATTATTTTGTAAATGTCTAATGTATAGATAATTTAACAAATTATTCAATTAATCTAAGAACCATTTTTGCCTAAATAATTCTAGTAGGTATATTAATGTGTGCTGCTTTTGATAATTTATTGAATAATTTTGTATATAGAATTTGAAAACATCAGCATATGAAAAAACTTCTAAACAACTCCAACTAGAAGACACACAAGACACCAGTTTTTATAACATCAAAACAATCTTAATATGATGTTATTATTCAATTTTTATATAGTTTTGGTTCTACATAGAGCATTTATTGGCAAGGGAAAGTGCAATGTATAATTATGAAGATATGTGTATCTTTTCACAATTTAGAGAAATTTTGAAGAATCTATTTGGGAGGAGAAGATTATTACTGAGGTTGTCAGTTTACACATGTATATGAATATTAAAGTCACTTTTTAAGATTACTTTATTATTAGATTAGAGATTAGACATCTTTGTGTCACAGTGATGATGAAATATTGTAAAAATATAAGGGCAAAAGAAGATAAATAAATAAACAGTAAATAAGAGCAAATAATTTAAAAATGTATTGTACAGTACAATTATACATAAACCAGAAGGTGGGTACAGTACAATGTACAGGGCAGGCAGGATCAGGTTACTGGTAGTTCAGTGACCTTATAGCATGGGAGAAGAAGCTTTTCGTGAAGTGGGTGGGGTGAGTGGTGAGGCGCTGGTAGAGCGTTCCTGAAGATGGAAATGAAAACAGGGAATGAGCTGGGTGGCTATCATCAGAGATGATGGATTCAGCTCTTCTTATACCTGTAGTGGAATAGATTGCATGAAGCTGTGAAGGTCAACCCCAAGGGTAATTTAGAAAGTGGAATCTGGATTCAATTAATGTTTTTGAGTACAAGGAAACACCACACTGGTTGTGCCAGCTACAGGTGTAGCAATTAAAAATTCAGACTTGTTTGGTTATGTCTGTACCCATGGCTAGTCAAAATGTTTTTTTGTGGTCATTTTGTTTTAATTCAATAAGAAAAATCAACCATCAACAATCATACAGTAGGGAATGACAACACCAAATCAGTGCCCACCCTGTTTAAGGGATCTTTAAATTTACTGATGATTTTTTAGATCGGTAACTGATTCCTGACAAACACAGTAAGTTCAAGTGGAGGGTGAAGAATCAGAAAAGGGAGGAATTAAGGATTAAGATTATTAGTACAACATGGACCCACCATCAACCAGTTACCATTGAAATGCATAGCAGCTTGTAATTTCTCTGTATTGGAGCCAGATGATCCATTGCTTCTGAAAGTTTAAGTGAGATTAGATTAAAGAAAGAGAATTTTGAGAAGTTTACAGAGTGGGGATCAGGAGAATTCCAGCGAGAGAGTAAGATGTTTTGCAGAGATAGTACCCATTCAGAAAAACCTCTGCTGTATAGAAGTCGGGGTAAGAGAAAAGAGGTCCAGGAGAAGAAGTGTATGAGGCAAGAGGGAAAGATTAACAGAGTGGACAGACAATTAGAAACATCATTTTAGTGCTGGGCGGTATGACCAAAATTCTACATCACGGTGTTTTTCAAAATTATACCGGTATTCAACGGTATTTTTTCCCCATGCTTGTGTAGATGTTAACCACATTTCCCAATGCAATTACTGCAGTAGACTGGCTAATTATAACCTACTCCAATGTCATCAGAATTGTACATTGTACAAACAAACATTTTAATGTGCACACAAGTATTAATACAGGTCTGCATGGCCCCATAAAGTGATAGTTTTCAAGGGGGTGGCACTAATGAAGAGAACGAATCACATTGCATGACAGTTGCAGTCAAAATATAGAACCTTTTTATTGAACAAATTTTGCAAACAACTTAAACTTTAATTTTGACAACATATTTTCAACCATCCAAAGAGGCATTTAGACTTAGTAAAATATCCAGAGGTGCTTGTCAAAAGTTGTATTGCACTGAACATGTCTTAGAAAAGGAATAAATAGTAAATATTTTTGTAAACCAACTACACTTTCTGTTAATGTTAACAATCTCTGCCCACTGACACATTATCTATGTGGTTTGTAATGGCATTGGTTATCTCAATCCACCGCTTTCTTTTTTTTATCGTAGATAGTACCTCTAGCAAACGCGTCTACAAGTGACATCTGACTCGATTGTCCTCTAGCTTTTTCAGTTTTACCTGAGGACGTGGAGGGAGCCAATTTTAGTTCCATACATTTAATGTACTCCAAAGCATGTTTGCGGCTAAGGTGGTGCAGCAAATTGTTCATGTTGCCGCCTCTGGCGGCAACTTTAGCTTGACAGTATATGCAGTAAATAGTTGTTTGGTCCACATCCGACCTTTTAAAACCAGACAACAGGCACGGCTCCTTTTTTCGGCAAAAGTTCTTCTGTGTCATCATGTTCAACTTTATCGTCTGCTACAGCTTAAGTTTTTGAATGTTCTTTGTCAATTTTCACCGCTCAATACCTCCACTAATGCATGCACTCTGTTGCATGCATGTTTAGCAGTGTAACAGTGAAAAAGGTCGCCCCTTAAACAGTTTCCCGCTGTGCCATGTTCCGAACATAAACCGGTCTTGCGGTATAAGAAACATCCATATCATAACAAAAATAAAAAATGGTTTTCAGCACTACATCATTTCATAAAATAAATTGGAGGACAGTCTCTAAACTATGGAGAAAAGTGCCAAGAACATTTTAAAGATACAAGTGAGCAGATGGGATCAGTGGCCAAGTGTATAGTATAAAGTTCACCAGGGGTGAGGTACAGGCAATGTACAAATTTAAACTGGATATGCTGAAAATTTGGGTTTTTAGGCATATTTGCATGTAATCTGCAAAGCACCTATTTCGGTAGCCATATCTGTTTGTCTGTCTGTCTGTCCACATGAAACAAGTTGACGAAAATGTTTTTTTTCAAGGAATTTTGTTAAAACAATTAAATTCTTGTTGAGATATCTTGAACAGATCACACAGTACCCAGTTTTAAAATTTTAGTATCTCCCATTGAAAAGCATTGTGAATTTGCAAACTTGTCTAACTTAAAATGGAAAAATGTTCAGTGAGACGTCAGCTACGAATTAGTTCACTGTTTCAATTTGACCTTGAGAGTGGTTACACCAACTTGTATACTTTCCTCTTTTTCACCTCTGATAGATGCTTCTGACAGGACATCAACACGAGTTAATGAGCGTGAAGTATAAACGAACCCTAAGCTGTTGCGCACAGAGCAAATAAGTATTTAGTCAGTACTGTTTACCTTACAGTAAGGTAAACTCACAGCTGTATGTTGTAATGATTCAGTATTTCACTTTCACTATAATATACAAGGGTGGCCAGATGTCCAAGTGACAGGGACAGTCCTAATTTTCAGGCAATGCATACTGATAAGTAACTGAATGGTTTAACACATTGACTGCTGGACCATTTATTACCAGGAAGCTGCAGTATAAATGTGTGCATATATGATAAATAATGGGCTTAATCAAAATTCATACGAAATGTAAAAAAATGTTTTAGAAATCAAAGGTTTTGTTATCAACACTAACTGTGAAAAATTTAAAGAAATTGTTAATTACTGTATTTTAATCAGCAACATGACTTAAAGTCTGCATTTGACTGAGAGAACCTGAAGCATTGCACCACACAGAGTGCAGGCTTAGAAGCACATGTGCCTCACCTCAATCATAACATGTGTCTTTGTGCTGTCCATGCTTGTTACACACAACACATTTGGTAGCTGGTGACTGTTCACACATAGTAGGAGGCAGAATGTCCATGCAGTGGTGTTCTGACAGTCAGGACAAGTCAAGTGTTTATGATGAAGAAATGCAATATAACTATGAAACTGACTATTTATAGCACTATTTTCAACAAGCTGTTGCCACCAAAAAATGTTTACGGTTATCCATTGGATAGCAACACTGTAGTAGGTAACAGAGACGCAGCTGCGAAGCTTGGCAGCAAGCTGGCTGTGTCTACAGTATAGTGAGTGTATACTGAGATACGACTTTTCTCATATGTCATGTTTTGAAAGGCTTAACTTGTATCTAGCATTTAGGACAGTGCTTACAAAACCTCTAGGGGGACCCTCCATACACCAGATCTCAGTTCGATATAATACGCCTATAATAACATGGTCAAAACTCCTTAAAAAGATTAATTAGCTTAATTAATGAAGCTTAATTTAAAAGAATTTAAAAGCTTAATTAAGAACTTACCGAGACAATCAAGAAGGAAGCAAAAACAGACAGTACTTTTATTAATTTGTTTCCACTTCAGGCACTGTGTGCAATCATATATGTTCATTTGTGAAACTGTTGTTTTTTCCTTTCCCTTTCCCAAACCCTCAGTGTTGATGATGAGGTGTAAACCAGGCATTAAACAAATAAGGATGGGCTTGATGCAGGGGCATACTTGCTACACAGGTGTCCTGGTTTGGGACTTTGAAAATTTGGTCACCATATAATTTACCATTAGAGTGCCACATTCACCTGATATGCTGATGGCTGTCTGTCCCAAGTTTTCCTTTCTTTTCTGTTTTTCCCTAACATTTATAATAACTAAATACTGTAACTTTGCAGGTCCCATGTCATTACTACAGCCAGACATACTCACCAAAATAAGGAATTAATTACAAATGGTATTTATTTATTTATTTTATTTTATGTTAATTGGCAAATGCAAATTGTCACTGTGTGTGAATATGTGGTGTGTGTGTGTGTGTTTTTGTTTGTGTGAGAGTGGTCCTTGTGATTGACTAGAGTACTGTGTAGGTCTGTTTTCAGCCTTTTGCCCAATCCTGGTGAGGTAACCTTTTCCCCCAACAACCCTGAAATAGACTGAGAAGGTTGTAGAACCTACCTCCTGAACTCAGGCCATTGAAGGCTACGGTATCTGCACAGTCCTTGAAAGCACCTGAATGTTATGCAATGTGTACATTTTGTAACTTATTAAATGTTGCAGAAATATTGTTAAGTATAACTTTCCACAAGATGAGGGGAGAAGAATAGAGGTTACGTTGCTAGACTGAAAATAAGTGTAGAAGTCTAACAGATGCCTCACGTTGAAATGTGTGTAGTGATGCTACTGGCTTAAAGTTTGAAGATAACTAGTAGCGAAAATTATAAAGAGGGTCAGAAGGGAGTACAAAAAATATTGGGACCCCATTTGCTTTAACATCTTACCTGGTTTGAAGATAGAAAAAGAAGTAGAAACATTCTACAGTATGTCCAGAGTCATCATAAATGTGACCAAGCATCTTGATTCCTCAACCAGCTGAAGAGACAATTACTGTACTTCAGCAGATGGGGGAGTGTGAGAGGTTCCTGTATGCCAATGGCATTGTAGGTGCACAAGTTCATAGGCCCAAGGCACATAGGGAGGGCGTCATGGAGAGCTGCAAGCCAGTGCAAGCCTCGAAGCAGGGAGAAGACAGCAGCCTGTGTTACTGCAGCAGCGGACAGACTGAAGTCTTATTTATAAGAGTTTGAGAGGGCCCATGGTAAAACAGTTACCAGATTGCTTACTGACATGAGGCATCACAGGCTTACCAGCAATATGAAGAGCTGGATTTTGGAACATAGATGCATGGTTGCATGAAACTGGAGTCATGCAAAGATGCTTCTCGACTGTTAAATCTGGAGAGCATACTTAAAGTAAGGGGAGACTTTAATTTCAGTGCAGTGAAGGGAAGAACAGAGAGGAATGTAGGAGAGACCATGCTAGATTCGATAGGCAACTAGGGTGGTCTATTTGTAGGAGGAATTGAATGGTTCTATATTGGCTGAAGAGTAAATGCTCAATGATATAACTGTAATTCTTGCAGAGACACCCCACGGGGACCCCGACTTATGATTTGAGTAAATCTTATCAGGAAAAGAATGTTTATTTAAATAGTTATTTAATTGCTGAAATTTACTTTTTCTAGATCTAAAGATGTCATATACAGAGAAATCTCGATTATTTTAATGAAATAAGGGTTTAACTACTGCAGTTGTTAGACAGTCTGGGAAGATTCCTGTATCTAATGGTGAGTTCACTATGTCACATATACAGTCAATTAACAAATCCAAGATTTATTTGAAAATCCTGTTGGGCTTGGGTCAAGGTCACAAGTGGATGGTTTTAGTTGAGAAATTAATTCTATGGCGTTCAGGAAAACCTATTTCAGTGAAGCAAATTAAATCTCTAAAAAGGGCTTGCTGTGGTTCAACAGAATTCAGTTTGAAGGAATGTATTATATTATTTCTAATATTTATTTTGTGTTTAAAAAATGTGTCAAGTTTCTCTTGAAGTTTTCAAGAGGCATTCTATTAAATGAACTGGTTATATAAGGTGATAAATCGTTGGCAATAAAAATCTTGGATTTTCAGGACTGCCTCTTAAGAAGGACTGCTTTGTTATATTCCGTTGAATGTGCCTTTAATACTGTATATCACGGTTTTCCTTTATTTACACTTAGCCGTATGGCATTTTCATTTAAGATCCATCACTTTATGAGTTTTCCAAGGTACAGTATTTTAGTGCTAGAGGATTTCTTTGCTGTTAACATTGCTGGCTATGCTAGGACTAGCACTAAATATGGACTGATAGAGAATATTAGCAAACCTAAATGCGGTGAATGCATTAAAATAACATTTTTAACAATATACTGCTCGTATGTTTTAGTTACCAGTATTTCTACATTAAATAGAATTCAGAAATGATCAGCTACATACCAATACCCACGACTTGCTGTACCTCACATCAACCTTTAATCCTTTTAAAACTACTAAATCTAGTTTATGTCCTTCTTTATGTGTGGACTGGCTAATGTTCTAGCTAAGAGTCTTTAGATTCTTTAGGATGGCATTAAATATCCACATTAAAATTGAAATCCTCCACAAGTAGGAACCTACAGCCGTGACCAAAAGTTTTGAGAATGGCACAAGTACTGGTTTTAAAACATCTTCTGAAAGCATCTTCTCCCAACAAGAACAGTTTAGTGAGGAACAATGCCTTTTCCAGCATGATGGAGCACCATGCCATAAGGCAAAAGTGATAACTAAGTGGCTCGGGGAACAAAACATTGAAACTTTGGGTCCATGGCCAGGAAACTCCCCAGACCTTAATCCCATTGAGAACTTGTGGTCAGTCCTCAAGAGACAGGTAGATAATCAAAGACCCACAAATTCTGATAAACTCCAAGCATTGATTATGCAAGAATGGGCTACTATCAGTCAGGATTTCGCACAGAAGTTGATTGACTGTATCCCAGGCCGAATTGCAGAGGTCTTGAAAAAGAAGGGCCAAAACTGGAAATATTGATTGTTTGAATAAACTTAATGTAATTGTCAATGAAAGTCATTGAAACTTATGAAATGCTTGCCATTATACTTCAGTATACCTTAGAAACAACTGACAAAAAGATCTAAAAATACTGAAGCAGCAGACTTTGTGAAAATTTATATTTGTGTCATTCTCAAAACATTTGGCCATGGCTGTATTGTAATTAGTTACTATTATAGATGCTAAGTCTGAGAATTCCTCATAAAGGAAGTATTATATTTAGGGAGTCTATAAATGGTCAGTATGAGAGATCCACATCACTCATTGAATCACTATGGCAAGATACTGGAAAGACATAACTGTGCCAAAACTGGTAACTTTATAGTTTAATCGTCTCGAGGAAATAACTCAATACACCACTGCCTATTTTACCTTAGCAAACCAAATGAACAAAATTGTAATTTGGAGGTGCTGCTTCAGTTAACACTTCCACACCATCACTAGTGACCAGTGTTTCACTCAGTGTAAGAAAGTCTACATTCCTGTCACTAATAAGATAATTAATGTAGAAAGTCTTACTGGTTAATGCTCTTATATTTATTATAGTCACATTTAAGGTCTCAGAAGAACACGGCTGTATTGAATTCAGTGTTGCGGTGAATAGTTGAAATAGAAATGTAGTTTTTTGTATTTTTCCAGCTTTGTCCATACCTTTTAGTTAGACCATTTTACGTTACTATAATGCTGATATAGTGCACATCTATAGTTGAAGCCACTGCAGAACGATCATATCCTAGCACAGGTTTACAATTAACAAGACGAGAGCTATGTAGAGTGTTTAAATCAACATCACTATTATTATTATTATTATTCTTTACACAGAATGATTTACTAGTTAGAGCACTGATGCTACATAGGGTTGTTTTGCAAGTCACAGGTTGGCTTGATTTCATCCAACAATTAATGACAGGGATAATTATTAAATTGTGAAGATCAACTCTTTGGAGGTGGGAGTTGACTTATATTGACACATATGAGCAAAGGCAAATGTCAACTAATGTAGAGGGCGGTAATCACTTGTTGTGTTACGTTATATTTCAACTCTCTTTGCTAGCAATATGCCACTTGCAGCATACTGCTTGCAGTATGTGTTACTCTGGTGCTGCTGTTTCAGGCATCTCTTGCTGCATACTGTGAGGGCTTTTTAAAACTTCAAAATCTAACAGCACACTCTCACAGCAAATGACATTCAACATGCTATTACAGTGTGTTGGCTCCAAGGGAATGTGCCAAAGAATCTGTGTTGGTAAAAGGTGTTCAGACACGAAAAAATAAGAAAAATGATGCAAAACGTTAAAATAAACACAGCATATTATATTGCAAAGGAAGAACGGAGTTTCACACAAATGAAACCAGTTGTTTTACTACAAAGGAAAGATAGTCTAAACATTTCCTTAGCATATGACAATGATGTTTGCTATGCTGAACTAATTTCAAACTTTGCCTCAGACTTACAAGAAGCGTGCAAATACATATTAGTCATGATTAATGAAGCAAAAGACTTTGCTGTGATGGTAAATTAAGCTATCTGTGTCAAATATTTACATTATGTGTTCGTAGTAAACACTTACCTCTATCACAAAATTATCATATGCTGATGCTAATGGTGTGTCTGACTACATTAATTCTTCAATGCAGAGATGATAAAAAGTACTCAGAAATGATACTTGAGTAAAAGGTGAAGTACTTCATCAAATTTTTACTTTCACTGAAATGAGTATGTCACTTAAAAGATACTTGAGTAAATAATAAAAAGTATCTACTTTTAAAAAGTACTCAAGTACCAAAAATTAAAGGACATTTCATAATAACGATAAAGTGCAAAACTTTGTCTACAGAACAAAATGCATTTATTTTTAAACAACACTCACATGTTATTTTTTCTACAGAAATGCCCTACAGAATAATGAATCAGGCAAATACAGTCATGTCTTTGATCAGTATATTACTGCATTCAGTGCCACGGTGATGACCTGAAGGGTGGTACTAGTGAGTGTGTATATGTTACCCGGCCTACTACAAAGAGAATAATCAAATACAAAAGCAAGGATAAAAATTGAAGTGATCAGCTTACAACTTTATCATTAAATAGATACACAATATAAAAAATGAGTGAACATCAACACAGAGTGTGTTTATTATACTTAACTGAAGTAAAGATGTATTTTAGAATAGCAATTATCAAATTATTAATAATAGAACAATTTCAGGCTTATTGTCTATCATTAACAAAAACTCTCTTAAGAAAGCTGTGATTTCTTATGCTCAATTTGGTACCCAATTTTATCTTTAAATTACCAGCTGGAGCAGAATTAACCATTATTAAAGTCAAGGCATATTATTAACTCTCAAGCATAACCAGATGTATACCATTTGGTTGTCTCATAATAGTCATATTTTTAATGCCCTCCTATAGACAATTTAAATTCTATGGAATACCATTTTACCATGCATATAAATAATAAACCATTAATATTACACTACAATAATGCCGCTTCAATACAACATAATAAAATGTCAATAATAAAGTTAAAGAGTCATTGTTCTACTGAAGAATGCTCTGAACATGGCTCAGTTCTGTTAAACTTAAATGCTTTCCTCTGCATCACATAATGGACAAATAAACAGGATAACTCAGAGAACATATAAGTCGCACACTTTACAGTTCAGTGGAAGACAGAATAACATAACATGTAATAATTATCAAATAATATATTGCTGCTCAAAGTTCACCTTTGCACACAAAGCTAGAATAATCATGTATATTTTCCTTAGTCATTGCGGCTGTAGCACTGTAGAACCTAGTTGGCAGGGTATTGTTCTGTTAGTTTTCCCTGAGTTCAAATTCTATTAGGCAGCAACAAAAATATTTATCTCTGCCTTGCAGTAGGGTTCTAGGGTTCTTGTCCTGGGTCCTCCCTTTGTGGCGTTTGCAAGTTGTCCCCATGCCTGCATAGGTTTCCTCAGGGAGCTCCGGTTTCCTCCCACAGTCTAAAGGCATGCAGATTAGTTGAATTGGCGATGCAAAATTGGCTCTAGTTGGTGTATGCGTGTGTGTTTGCCCTATGATGGACTGGTGCCATATCCAGGGTTTGTTCCTGCCTTGCACCCTATGCTATCTGGGATAGGTTCCAGGACATCCCCATGACACTGTTCAGGTCTAAGTGGGTTAGAAAATGACTGACTGACTGACTGACATAAGAAGAAACAGCAAGACCTTGGTGTCACTTCCTTCATTCCTTTGCAGGCCACAATATCTCACTAGAACCCCAAGTCTGTCTCCTCTATTTGCACAAGATTAAAAAGACTACTTTTTGGAAGTTCAGGCGCTTTATCTTAATTAAGAGAACTTCAGAAGAGGAAAAAAAAACACTTCAACATACTTCGTTAAATTTGAAAAGCAGATTCCTTTAGGTGCTGTTTTAACCTGCGACTATGGGGGTAGGTGCACATTCATTTTCAATGTCTCCACAGTGAGTGGAAAGCAATGGAATGACCTGCCAAGTTTAGCAGTGGTAGGTGCAATGGTGCTTTTATTTCAGAATGATATACAGCATTATATTGGCTTTGACTTAGCAACACTGAACTATAGCTTAACCTAATAGGTCTCTTTTATGAACATATAATAGTTTGGTCCTAGTAATGAGTAACAAGGGCTTGCTGGAAAATTTAATGAAGTTAAAAGTACACGATGTGACCTAAATCTGTATTAGGCTAAAAATATAATTAACCCTAAATGAAACTTACTCAGCAGAGGCCTCATGCATAACTCCGTGCGTAGAATTCACACTAAAACCTGGCATATGGACAAAAGTGGAAATGTGTGTATGCACATAAAAATCCAGATGCATAAATCTGTGCATATGCCAAGTTCCACGTTCTTCTGCTGCATAAATCCCAGTCAGTGTGAAAAGGAACGTTCGTGCATGCTCTTACCGTTCCCCCCAGAATTACGCCTCTTTGAATATGCAAATAAATATAAATAGCCTCTTATGTTTTGCATTCTGTGAAAAGACAATGGCAAAAGCATGGTGAAAAAGAAGAATTTCAGAGAATACCAAGTAGAGGCAAGGAAAAACATACTATTTGTTGGTTTAAGCTGTTATAAAAGGAAGTTGATCAAGTGACAGAGTGGCAGAGAAACTCGAAAGTTCAGAAAGTTGCACAGTGCCCAAATTAAATAAGAAGTAGTTAGATATCAAAGTCGCTGTGAAAAGGTGAGTCGTAGCCCACCGTCTGAGTGTTATATGGAAGCATATTAGGGTACAGAGAAAAGAAAAAAAACTGGGACAGTGTGTGTAAAAAAGGTCGAAATTTCTACTTTAATCACGTAGTTTATTTAGTCATTAAAGTAGAATGTCATAAACTTCATCTTAAAATCGTTTAATTTAATAGTTTCTCAAATCCCATCGTAACTAAAGTAACACGTTAAATGCTTTGTATTCTGTGTGTTCTTCTATGTACTCTTATGTGTGTGAATCACTATCTGCTTTTTAAACAGGCTTTCTCTTACGCCGACAGGACACAGAATACATTACATTCATGATGTTACAGCTCCCTGAACAATTTCAATATTAAGATGTATACTTGATATTTTCATTATGTTAGAAATTAAAGCATTTATAAAACATTGAGACACGCTGGTGCAGTATTAGTGACGAGCTGGCGCCCCTTCCAGAAATTGTTCCTGCCTCCCTCAAGATGCTTGCTGCGCCATATGCAACCCTCAATAAAATAATTGCAGCAATACTCTTTCAAACGTACTAACCCCTGATACCTGCCCTTCCTTTTCTTTCTCCAAATAACCAATCGCCACACAATCAGCTCTTTAATAAATGTCAATCCATCTGTAAGCTTAGAATGGCGATTCTTCAAATCTTTTAAGAAACATTGAAATATCTTCGTAGTACATGTTTAATTATTCCATCCATCTATCCATCCAGGGTCACGCCAGTCCCAGCAAGCATACAGCGTGAGGCAGGAACTATTCCTGAACGGGGCGCCAGTTCATCACTACTGCAGCGCCACTGAGTCCTTGGATATTTAATCATTAACAATATATATTATTTAAATGAAGTTAAAAATTTATCTGTATAATGTAATATATATACTTTACTGCATTTCATCTTAAAAGTGATATCAAGAACTCCAAGAAGATAGCGTCTGGAAATCTAAGTTGACTTAGAAGCCAGTCGTCATCATCTGTAAATACGCGCTCTCTTCAATTGAATTGAATTCCTTTATTGTTATTGTATGGTACATTGAGATTCAATATGCAAATCCTCCATAAACTTACTTTCCTATAAAATGTTAAAATAACAACAACAATAATAATAATAATAATAATAATAGGATAAAAAACAGTGAAAATGATATAATATGAAAGCATAAGTGGCTCAGGTTGTGCAGTATTACAACTGTAATGCAAATTTACAGTGAGGTAATTGTTCAAACAGTTCTACCGGGAGCACTTGATGGACTGATTGAGTGCGTTTGTAGCTATTGGGATGAAACTGTTTCTGAACCACGAGGTCTGTACAGGAAAGGCTCTGAAGCATTTGCCAAATGGGAGAAGTTCAAATAGACTGCACACATGGCTGAGGCAGTGTGTGCTAGAAGCTGTATTCTGATATTTCTCCCCGCTCTTGACACAATCTGCCATAGAGCTTTCTAATCAGCTGCTGTACAGCTCAAATTCCACACTCAGATACAGTGGGTTAAAATAACCCAGCCACAGGGGATGCACAAACCAGTTTGTTTCTTTGTGCTGGTCCCAAGCTCGGATAAATGGGGCGGGTTATGTCAGGAAGGGCATCTGGTGTAAAATTTTGCCAAATCAAATATGCGGACAACAATACAAATTTCCATACCGGATTGGTCGAGCCCTGGGCTAACAACGACCGCCACCAGTACTGTTAGTCAACAGGGTGCTGGCAGAAATTGGGGTACTGTTGGCCAAAGGAGAAGAAGTTTGGGGTTGGGTGTCCAGAGGCAGGATGAGAGGAGGAAGGTAAAGAGAGTGCAACTGAGGGTAGGAACTTTGAATGTTGGCCGTATGAGTGGTAAGGGGAGAGAGTTAGCCGATATGATGGAGAGAAGGAAGGTTGATATATTGTGCGTGCAAGAGACTAAATGGAAGGGGAGTAAGGCCAGGTGGATCGGAGGTGGATTCAAATTGTTCTATCATAGTGTGGATAGGAGGAGAAATGGAGTAAGGGTTATTCTGAAGGAACAGTATGTCAGGAGTGTTTTGGAGGTGAAAAGAGTGTCAGACAGAGTAATGATTATGAAGCTGGAAATTGGAGGAGGGATGATGAATGTTGTTAGTGTATATGCCCCGCAAGTTGGGTGTGCAATGGATGAGAAAGAAGATTTTTGGAGTGAGTTGGATGAAGTGATGAACAGTGTACCCATGGCACAGAAAGTGGTGATTGGAGCGGATTTCAATGGACATGTTGGTGAAGGGAACAGAGGAGACGAGGAGGTGATGGGTAGGTATGGTGTCAAGGAGAGAAATGAAGAAGGTCAGAGGATAGTGGATTTTGCCAAAAGGACGGACATGGCTGTGGTGAATACATATTTTAAGAAAAGGAAGGAACATAGAGTGACGTACAAGAGTGGAGGAAGATGCACACAGGTAGATTACATCCTAGGCAGAAGGTTTCAATCTGAAAGAGATTGAAGACTGCAAAGTGGTAGCAGGGGAAAGTGTAGTTAAGCAGCATAGGATGGTGGTCTAGGATGATGTTGGAGATTAAGAAGAGGAAGAGAGTGAAGGCAGAGCCAAGGATCAAATGGTGGAATTTGAAAAAGGAAGACTGCAAGGTTGAGTTTAGGGAGAAAGTGAGACAGGCATTGAGTGGTACTGAAGAATTACCAGACAGTTGAGAAAGTACAGCAGATGTAATAAGGGTGACAGCAAGAAAGGTGCTTGGTGTGACTTTTGGACAGAGGAAAAGGACACCTGGTGGTGGAATGGGGAAGTACAGGAGAGTATACAGAGGAAGAGGATGGCAAAGAAGAAGTGGGATAGTCAGAGAGATGCAGAAAGTAGATAAGAGTACAAGGAGATAAAACGCAAGTTGAAGAGAGAGGTGGCAAAGCTAAAGAAAAGGTGTATGATGAGTTGTATGAGCGGTTGGACACTAAGGAGGGAGAAAAGGACCTGTACCAATTGGCTAGACCGATTTCTGAGCTGGAAAAGATGTGCAGCAAGTTAGGGTGATAAAGGATAAAAATGGAAACGTACTCACAAGCGAGGAGAGTGTGTTGAGCAGATGGAAAAAGTACTTTGAGAGGCTGATGAATGAAGAGAACGAGAGAGAGAAGAGGTTGGATGATGTGGAGTGCATTAGGATATGCAATGGATTACCAAGGAGGAAGTAAGGACAGCTATGAAGAGGATGAAAAATGGAAAAGCCGTTGGTCCAGATGACATACCTGTAGAAACATGGAGGTCTATAGGAGAGATGGCAGTGGAGTTTTTAACCAGATTGTTTAATGGAATCTTGGAAAGTGAGAGGATGCCTGAGGAGTGAAAAAGAAATGTACTGGTACCGATATTTAAGAATAAGGGGGATGTGCAGGACTTTAGTAACTAAAGGGGAATAAAATTGATGAGCCACAGCATGAAGTGTTGAAGCGAAATTGTCAGGGCTTTACCTGAAAAGAAGGCTATTAGGAGTCAAAGGATAGGCGAACAGAGTAAATAGCTTTATTGCAATAAAACAATAACACGGACTCAACCCAATTAGGCCAAATTAAGCTGAGCCCAGAACATGCAAAAAATCATAGTTTATATAATCATTTCTTATCATCTTGACCTTGTTTGTAACAATGCCTTTGCTGTCTATTCTGACTCACTACTCCAGCTGGCTTCTTACGTGCCTACCATGGCCATAAACATTTTCTGTATTTCTTCATTGGTATCATTCCTTGCTTCTTGGCCTTCAAACAACAGGTGTTCTCCTTATTCCCCCTTCTTTTTTCCTCAGGTAGTTTCTGTACATCATTCTCTTCCTGCTCTGTCTTTAGTTACCCAATATTGTTAATTTTGCTTTGAGCTTAACTAATGACTTAACTAAAATATGACTAATGCCTTTATTTAACTATTTGCTTGACATATCTAATTTACATTAAATTTATTGGTTCAGAAGCTGTTAATTACTTTTATGTCTATTTATGCTAATACATAAATGTTTATTTTCCATAGACGTTATGGGAAAGAGTAGTGGAAGCTAGGTTAAGAAGTGAGGTAATAATTAGTGAGCAGCAGTATGTTTTCATGCCAAGAAAGAGCACCACAGATTCGATGTTTGCTCTGAGGGTGTTGATGGAGAAGTATAAGGAATTCCAGAAGGAGTTGCATTGTGTCTTTGTGGACCTGGAGAAAGCATATGACAGGGTGCCTTGAGAGTTGTGTTATTGTATGAGGAAGTTGGGAGTGGCAGAGAAGTATGTAAGTGTTGTACAGGATATGTACGAGGGAAATGTGACAGTGGTGAGGTCTGTGGTAGGAGTGATGAATGTATTCAAGTTGGAGGTGGGATTACATCAGGGATTGGCTCTGAGCCCTTTCTTATTTGCAATGGCGATGGACAGGTTGACAGACGAGATTGGTCAGGAGTCCCTGTGGACTATGATGTTTGCTGATGACATCTGTAGCTAGAGTAGGGAGCAGATTGAGGAGATCCTGAAGAGGTGGAGATATGCTCTAGAGAGGAGACGAGTGAAGATCAGTAGGAACAAGACAGAATACATGTGTGTAAATGAGATGGAGGTCAGTGGAATGGTGAGTATGCAAGGAGTAGAGTTGGTGAAGGTGGATGAGTTTAAATACTTGGGGTCAACAATGAATTTCCCCTTGGGATTAATAAAGTCTATCTATCTATCTGTCTATCTGACCAGAAAGTGTTGTGGTGAAAAATTATCACCAGAAGGCTTTTTACCTGAAAATGAACGCTATTAGGACTCAGGATAGGCAAACAGTTTTAAAGCTTTATTACAAGCAATAAAACAACACAGAAAAATAACACGGACTCAACCCAATACGGCCAAATTGAGCTAAGCCCCGTACAGTTCAGCAATCAAAGTTTATATAACAAATTCTTATCACTCCGACCTCGCTCAATTAGCTCATTTGCTGTTTTTCTCTGACTCCCTTCTACACCTGTCCGGCCAATTTCTCGAGTTCTCATGGGAACCATCATTATCTCCTGACTTTCCCTGCAGCTGGCTTCTGTTATTTCACTGTCTATTGTCCATTTTTTAGTTTCTGTTTTTGCTTATTTCTTTTACTAGCCAAGGCCAGTACAGACGTTCTTCTTCCTTTTATGGGCTTTCCTCTCGTCACTTCCTCTTTCTCGGACTTAAGCTGGTTTGTCTGATGCCCGAAGCAAAGCTTTAATTTTAAAAAAGAAATATGGCATATGCCTTTATTTAATCATTTGCTCATCATGCATGACTTGCCTTAATTTCTGCACTAAAGTTAATTTCTAATGTATTCTTCTATATTTATTTATGCTAGTGCCTGAATATACTAATTTTACTTTCATGCATTACATCATTGTGACCTTGTTTATAGCAAAAGCCTTTTGTTGTCTTTTTACTAATTCACCAATCCAGCTGGTTTCTCACATGTCTACCAAGGCCACCTTGTTCTTAGCGTCCTATCTTGTCCACACAGGTCTACGGGCAGTTTCTATGCGTCATTCCTGTCCTTCTTTCCCAAACTAGCAATTCTGCTTCAAGCCTAAAAAATAATGCAATATGACTGATTTTTTAGTTAACCCTTTGCTTAACCTGTCTTATTTGCTTAACATTCTAATTTATGCTTAATCTAATGTTTCAGAAGCTTTTAATTACTTGTATGGCTATTTATGCTAATATGCTATTTATGCTAATATATAAATTTTTCTCTTCTATAAAATCAGGAGACAGAGCTGGAGGTAGCAGAGCTAAAGATGCTAAGATTTGCACTGGGTGTGATGAGGATGGATAGGATTAGAAATGAGTACATTAGAGGGTCGGCTCAAGTTGGATGGTTGGGAGACAAAATCAGAGAGGTGAGATTGCATTGGTTTGGACATGTGCAGAGGAGAGATGCTGAGTATATTGGTAGAAGGATGTTAACGATAGAGCTGCCAGGGAAGAGAAAAAGAGGAAGGCCTAAAAGAAGGTTTATGGTTATGGTGAGAGAGGACATGCAGGTGATGGGTGTAACAGAACAAGATACAGAGGACAGAAAGATATGGAAGAAGATTATCTGCTGTGGCGACCCCTAATGGGAGCAGCTGAAAGAAGAAGAAGGAGAAGATACAGTGGGTTAAAATACTCTGAGTGGTGCACTGATAGGAACAATGCAAAAGTGGCTATGGTATTTGGAATAGTTTGGCCATTCGGTGCACCATTATATGGTTACAGGTTGATTACAATCAGATGCCTTGAAATAAAAATGATATGAGGTTAATTTCAGGGTATTTGTTAAAGCTGCGTCGGGGATGTGAATCAAAAAAATAAAGGGAAACCACACAGGAACAGTAGCACTGTTTCGACGCTGGGTGCCGCTAGTTTGCAAAAAAAAACTGAGCAGAGAACTTGCATACGCAAGAGATTGAGCTGGTGTGAAAATGTGTGTCGTTTTACACTAAGTTTAGTTTTTATACATCGCGATGTAAGTGTGGAAATGGGCGCATGCAACATTTTGTGTGTATGCACCGTTTATACATGAGGCCCCAGGTGTTTACGGAGGCTGTGTATCTCTCATTGGCCTTTTGTGTTTTATGGTGAGCTGGCTTAAATCTGATATACCCAACTCTGTTTTAATACTAAATGGATTTCATCTGCTTCGAGCAGAGACCCAGTGAGATGTGGAAAAAAGACAAGAGGGGGTTAGACATCTATGTGAATGAGGAATGGTGTGAAAGGGAGCATGTTACAGTTAAAACTACAGTTTGTAATTTAGAAATTGAAATTCTGGCTGTCAGAATTTGTCCACGTCATTTGCCCAGGGTGATAAATAACATCATCCTTATTAGTATTTTCCTCCATCTCCAACGGAAACAATGCATTCTGTCACCAACACTTCAATGATGAAGTGCAATCCTGCAATTATAATACATGGTGACTTCAGTGTGATTTTGGAAGAAACTATGACAGATTTCTACCAGTTTGTATCTTGTTCCAGTCAGAGAAATAAAAAAGCTGGACCTGATCTATTCAAATGTTAAAGATGCCTTTAAATGTAAACTACTGGCAACTTTGGGCAGATCAATCACAATCTAATTCCCAGTTACAGTTGTGTTATTAGATGGCAATCTGTTACCACCAGCACAGTGAGGAAGTGGAGCCTGAAGGCTGAAATTGCTCTGAATGATTGCTTCCAAATTACAGACTGGGAAATGATGTGTAGGTCACGTGAGAATGATATTGAGAGACTGTCACTGCATCACAGACTATATTAACTTTAGTGTTGACATAGTAGCACTGTCAGTGACAGTATATTGCTTTCCAAAGAACAAGCCCTGGAATAATAAGGAGCCAAAAGGTCTCGTGAACGAGATAAAAGAAAGCATTCAAACCTTGGTGACAAAGAGACTCTGAAGGATGCACAGCGAGTGCTAAAGAAAAAGCTGAGTGAAGAAGAGAAAGCTTACAAAGCTAAAATGGAAAACAAACTCACTCAGAATAACATGAAAGATGTCTGGAATGGACTGGGCATGATTACTGGACTCAAGCAATCCAGGACTTAGGTGCTAGAAGGGAGTGCGGACAAAGCTAACTCCCTGAACCAATATTTTATTTTCTCTCCCACTGCTACCTGCTTCCAATGTCCAGTCTCCCCACACTATATCCCTACTAGATCAACAACTCCTACCATCTCAACTGGAATGACTAGTCACAAGTCCATCTCTGACCATCAGTATGGGCTGTCCATAACTGAAGCCCAAGTAACAAAACAAATGAAGGAGCTACATGCAGAAAAAGCTGCATTGTTTCTGTTCTAAAGAAGGCAGGTGTGTCTTCACCTGATGACTACAGACCAGTGGTACTTAGATTAGATTAGACAGGACAGATAATACAGCCTATCGATCAATCAATAAATAAATAATTAAAATAAACTTCATAAAACTTCATAAGTACATCCAGTGGGAGCATTGAATTACTACTTATTTACTTCTCACATTATGAAGACCTTTGAGAGACTGGTCCTGGATTATATGATTCCTCTTGTGGTAGACCAGCTGGACTTACTGCAGATTGCCTATCAGACAAAGATTGGAGTTAAGGATGCAAATATCTGCCTGCTCCACAAGGTGGCAGCACTGTAAGACTCATGTTTTTTGATTTCTCCGGTGCTATCGATACCATTTAGTCATACCTGTTGTGAGGTAAGCTCACATATATGTAGGTGGATGGGCTTATATTGTCCTGGATAATGGACTGTCTATCTGAGAGACCACAGTTTGTGACTGTGTTTCTTATATGGGTGTGAGCAGCACTGGAGCACGACAAGGAACAGTCCTGTCTCCATTTCTCTTTACTCCGATATCTCTAGCTATATATATATATATATAACACCAGGTTATGCCACTTCTCAGATGATTCTGCACTTACATGGTGTATTGGTAAGGGGTATGAGGCAGAATATAGGAGTTAGTTGGAGAATATTGTTTCTTGGTGCAGAAAAAATTGTCTGCATCTTAGTATTATCAAAATCAAGGAACTGATTATTGACTTTTGCTGCAACATAGCTCTCTATGCCCAATCACTATACAGGGAGTGGATGTTGAGGTGGTAAAATCCTACAAGTACTTGGGAGTCCACATCAATGTCAGTTTGAAATATGATCTGGAGTTTGGACGAGTGATCAAACACAGCGAGCGTAAACATCTTCTATTGTGTACAGTCTTAGTGTTAGTCCACCAGCTGTTGTTGACATACAGGCATAATCCCCCCGCCTCCCCCCATTCTATTACTTGTCCTGCTGATGTGCTGTGCAGCCTGCTAACTCAATAGCTGTATCTGGAATGAGTGAATGAAACCAGGTCTCTGTAATTAGCAGAATGCAACTGTCCTTTATTTGCATGGGATCTTGCGTTGGTGAGAAAAATGCGGTGAGGAAGACGCGGCTTGTGTGACTGCCTCCATAGCTTCGCCACCCCTGTAGCCCTTCTTCTGCCTCCTTTTCCTTTCGACACCTCCATCTCCTACCTGTAGATATGTCTGCCGGGATACCGTGGAAAATGAGAAACTCAGCTATAACAGTCTTCTTGCTGCATAGTCCAAATTTTAGGAGATCGTGCTGGCAGTAGACAGTATTAGCCCAGCAGAATGTCATTATGACAAACAGCAACACATACACAACAGGACAAACAAAGCACCGAAAGGAAGAGCACGGAGCTGCTGTACTGTGATACGGTATTCACGTATTTTATTTATTGTTTTGACATTTTAACTTATTGTTTAGGGAATTTAAATATATTATTTTTACCTTAAATTATGTGTATTTGCTGTTTAAGTTTATCGAAATGGGTATTGTTTAGGGTCTAGGAATGGATTCATTCGCTGTCTGTTTTTTCTAATGGGGAAAATTGATTTGGACTTCGAACGGCCTCCTGAAATGAATTATGAGGTGCCACTAGTATATCTATACTAATAAAAGGCAAAGTCCTCACTGACTGACTGACTGACTGACTGACTCACTCACTCACTCACTCACTCACTAATTCTCCAAGTTCCCGTGAGGGTAGAAGGCTGAAATTTGGCAGGCTCATTCCTTACAACTTCCTTACAAAAGTTCAGTTTTCATTTTGAAATTCTACACGTAATGGTCATAACTGGAAGCTATTTTTCTCCATATACTGTAATGGAGTTGAGCGCGAAAGCCGTGGGGGGCGGAGTTTCGTGTGACATCATCACGCCTCCCACGTAATCACGTGAACTGACTATGAACGCAGTACGTAGAAAATCAGGAACAGCTCCAAAAAGCGCTGAAGAAAACATGCATTATATAATTGAGAAGGCAGCGAAATAATAAGAACCGCGTGATTGACATATACAACCATATTCATGAGTGCTGGTACTTCGGAAACAAAGCACGGTGTAAACATAAAGTTTAAATTAAGTTCATAGACAGGCTGCCGCTGGTGTTTGTCATGCCCACGGATAATGCGGGATACAAGTTTAATGAGAGGACGCAGGATATAAACGAGAGTTTTGATCACTTTGTAACTAAGTTAAAATTGCAGGTCAAGGGCTGTGTTTATGCAAATTCCGAGAGACTGTGTTTGTGGGGGATTGACAGTTAAGGCGGGTGGGGGAGTGACGTCATCATCTCCCCTCCCATTCACCTCATTTCGCTGTGAGCTGAGCTCTGCAGCTAACGCCGTCTTGAGGAACCAACTTTGTGACGCTGCCACCAAATATTCACAGAAAAATCCACAAGTTAATACGCTGTCTCTAGAGTTTCTCCACACTGAATCCTCCAGGCACTACTTACAAAAGGTTACATTGACAATCGTGTTACGTTATTTTTAAAATCTTTCCTTTTCTTAGCACGAGCACAGCTGAGAAGCTTCGATGCATGTGCTCCATAACGCGTTAAAAAATCACACATTTAATCACACTTTGCATTACAAGCAAAGGGGAACTTCTGTCAATGCATGATTTCCTGGTACACCGATTACATTGATCAGCGCTTCCCGATTCATTTTACCCTCGCACCGCCATTTCAATTCAGATGCCTCCAATTTCCAGTAAGCCTCTGCTGTGCGATGACAAGTAATAAGTCTCAGGGACAGACCCTACAAAATGATGCCATTGATTTCAGGCAAGATTGCTTTTCTCCTGGACAACTATACTTGCATTCTCAAAAGTGAGCTCGCGCAGCTTCGTCATATTACAACCGGAGTGCAGCCAGAAACTTTTAAGCGGCGGGTCTTAGCTAACATTAAATTAAGCCGAGGACATCGCAACATCCTGGCATCACCGTTATACCCTCTGATCTCCCATTTCAATTGAAATGCCTCAAATTTCCAGTAAGGCTCTGCTTCGCGATGACAATTAATAAGTCTCAGGGACGCACCCTACAAAAGGTTGCCATTGATTTGAGGCAACATTGCTTTCCTCCTGGACAAAACTATACGTGGCATTCTCAAAAGTTATATATATAACCCTTTAGCGCTAATGTCTGAGGTTTGATTCCCGAGAGTGGGTGCAGTGAGTGTGTACTGCCTGATGAGCCCAGAATTAGGGCGAAGCACATGCCGCGTACTGTTTGCATTATTTGATAGTAAAACTATTTCAATATATTCAATATATATATATCAGCGCTTACCGATTCATTTTACCCTCGCACCCCCTTGGTTTGGGAAGAAGTATGAAAAAATATGAGGTTAACGCAGAAAAACAGATCACCAATTGAAGCTTTATAAATAATAGATACTTTATTCGCAATCAATAATTGTTTTGGTAAAGCCATACTCAATGTAATCCTCCTTCCATGTTATAATTTTTCCGCGACTAACCATGATTAAATGAACGGTAAAAAAGTAAGAGCGAAGCGAGGGTGACTTATTTAGGCAGGCATATATATGACAGCAACACTCATGACAATCATGTTACGTTATTATTAAAATGTTTCCTTTTCTTTTTCATTACTTCTTTAACCCATTACTTCTCCGCTGCGAGGCGCGGGTATTTTGTATATGAATGACCTCCAAAGAGCGCGGAGACTTTTGATCATGTGAACGTGTCTGCAAAAACTGGCGTCTCCTGCCCAGCAAAAGTCGAGCAGCCAGTGCGCGCGCATAGCTGTGCCGGCCTTTGAGATGCTGACTGCGCTTCTGCGGCAAAATAATATTAAGGCGCTTCGCACTTAATTTTGCACGTATACGATTATGAGGTCGTCAGCTCTTATGAAGACACGCACAGGAGTGAAGGACTGACAGTGCCATCACAGCCGATTAATAGCTGGGACGTCTCACCAGTCTGCACAAGACCCACCGCGACTGTCCCCAAAAGGCGCTCATATCGTCAGCGAACACATCTCTCTATACTATATAAAAGAAAAACGCAACTTTCCTTTCTTTACACCTTTTTTCCTTTTATCCCAAACCAAAGCCTTTCTCTCTTAACACTGCAGAGGACACAAAACTAATTTTCTTTAATTGCTGGTAAGGCACATTATTAGAGGCAGAAATTTGGACTTTCACATAGAAAATGTAATTTCTATACCACAGCCGTCGTGTAGCGCCTTTCAAAAGGGATCTACTACCGAGAGATGATCCATATACATTTTAGCTGCTGTTAGTACTACTTACCTGTTCTGTTACACCGTCTTTAAAATGTAGTTTACCCGCAACCACTCCAGTAGTGCTCAATGTGCCTTTACCTCTTAAAACATTAATGTTTTACTGTTTAATAACTTATAGACTACATTTTATTATTTTTCCCTTGCACTCAGTGACCAAAGCTATACACACACATATAGACACATACATATATATATACACATATATATACCTGTGTGTATGTTTGTATGTATGTGTGTTAATACATACATACATACACACACACACAAATTATATATATGTGTGTGTGTATGCATGTATGTATGTGTGTGTATATATGATGTAGATAGGTATGTATATATATGTGTATATGTAGATATGTATATAGATATGAAGATATGTATGTGTATATGTGTATATGTATGTGTGTGTGTATATATATATATATATATATATATATATATATATATATATATATAT
>JANRMT010062792.1:48799235-48821822 GCA_026402145.1 Polypterus bichir lapradei
TTTTGCTATATATATATATATATATATATATATATTTATATATATATATATATATATGACAGCAACACTCATAACAGTGACAAAACAATTACATTGACAATCATGTTACGTTATTTTTAAAATGTTTCCTTTTCTTTTTCTTTCCTTCTTTAACACACTACTTCTCCGCTGCGAAGCACAGGTATTTTGCTAGTATAACTATATACTGTATATTGCATTTGTAGTCAGTCCTGACCTGATTTTTTGGGTGGTTACCTACCAGGTAACGCATGTGGTTGGTCTGCCATTTGGCAAACATCCGCCACGGGGCCCTCTTTCAGTTGCGAGAAGCAGATCATGGAATGTTGCATTATTTGGCAGTAAACTATGCAATATATATATTGTCACAAACTCGACACAGAGTCATACAAAGGTTTGGGACAGCCACCCATATAATTGTTTTCCTGGCTGCAAAGTTGCTTAAATAGATATACCACTGATGTGCAAAAAACCGAGTCCAAAACAGAACTGAGGGAATAGAGAAAAGGTGGAGGCTTTTAATGGGGAAGACAGGAATTGAAGTCAAAGGGGTCGGGCTCATGAAGGTCTTTAGCCATTGGTTCGAGCCCGGATGTGATATCACAGGGGCCGGAGCCGTCAAGGTCTCCTTCCATAGGCTCAGTCGCAGAAGTGACGTGAAGAGGACCATGTAATCTCCTGTGAATGGTCTGCAGGCAAGGGAGAAAAAGAGTATCTCGGAACTGCCCTTACTCAAGCCCTTTAGCTGCCTCCCATGCGCACGTGTGTGGCAAGGCCCCCCCCCAGCCCAGACCTGTTGGGTCGGGCGACCCTGACCGAGAGGACGTGAACCTGAGAAAGAGCATCAGCGTTGGTGTGAAGAGTGCCCCGATGATGAACGAGTGAAAACTTGTACGGCTGGAGGTCAAGAAACCACCTGGTGACCCGTGGATTCGACTCCTTGTGTAGGGCCATACACTGTAGAGGTGTATGGTCCATGACAAGGGTGAATTCCCGGCCCAGCAGGTAGTACCTCAGCTGAGTAATCACCCATTTAATTGCCAAAGCCTCTCTCTCCACCGCCGCATACCTGGTCTCCCGGTCCAACAGTTTCCGGCTAAGGAACATAATGAGGTGTTCCATACCACTGACGCTTTGGCTCAGCACAGCTCCCAGGCCTGTGTCCGAAGTGTCCGTCTGGAGGATGATAGGTAAAGAAAAGTTAGGAGCTCTCAAAATAGGTGTGGATGTAAGGGCCTGCTTCAAGTCACTAAATGCAGTGCCCGTCTTTTAGTCCATACCACAATGTTTGGGGCCCTCTTCTTTGTCAAATCAGTCAAAGGTGCCACTCTCTCCGAGAACCGGGGCACAAACCGGCGGTAGTACCCCGCTAACCCGTGAAAGGCTTGGACCTGCCTTTTGGTTCGCGCATGGGGCCATTTTAAAATGGCATCTACTTTGGAGCATTGTGGCTTCACGGTACCCCCGACCCACCAGGTAGCCTAAATACTTGGCTTCACTCAATCTAAAGAAACATTTCTTGGGATTAATCCAAAGCCCAGCCTCACCAATTGTCCGCAATACCGCTTTTACCTGCTGTAGGTGTTCCATCCACGTGCTGGAATAGATGACCACGTCATCCAGGTAGGCAGCACTGTATGAGTTATGAGGCCTGAGCACTTTGTCCTCCAGACGCTGGAAGGTTGCTGGAGCCCTGTGTAACCCAAATGGAAGGGCACGATACTGCCAGTGTCCGCTAGGGGTGCTAAACACGGTCTTAACTTTTGTGGAGTCCATTAAAGGAACCTTCCAGTACCCCTTTGTCATGTCCAGTGTGGTCAAATATTGAGCCTGTCCAAGCCTCTCGAGAAGGTCGTTCACTCGTGGCATTGGATTTGCACTGAATTGGGAGACTTGATTAAGCCGACGGAAGTCATTGCAAAACCTCCAACTCCCGTCAGGCGTAGCAACCAATACAATGGGACTGGACCAGGGACTATGACTTTCCTCGATTACACCTAGCTCCAGCATGTGTTTGACCTCAAGCTCCACTTCAGCCCTTTTTGCCTCGGTAAGCCGATACGAATGTTCTCGGACTATAACCCCGGGTTCCGTCACAATGTCGTGCTCAACCAGAGAGGTCCTTCCAGGGTTTTCACTCACTACCTCCCGGGCAGACAGGATAACTGTTTCCAGCTCCCGTCGTTGTCTGGGACTTTAATCTGCGCTGAAGTTAAGGCTAGCCGTGTGAGCAAAGAGTGAGCGGGGCTGACAGGAGAAGGGATCGGGATTCCTGTCCTTCCACGGTTTCAGCAGGTTTACATGATAAACCCGCTCCCTTGGCCGACGATTGGGTTGATTCACCAAATAGTTGACGAGTCCTTTCCTCTCCTTAACTTCGTAGAGACCTTGCCAATGGGCAAGCAACTTAGAGTAGGAGGTAGGTACTAGGACCATGAACCGATCTCCCGGGCGGAACTCCCGGAGAGACATGCCGCAGTCGTAATAACGGACCTGTGCTGCTTGAGCCTCTTCCATGTGACTTTTAAGTAGGGGCCGAATTTTACCAAATCTATCACGTAATTGCACGATATATTCCAATATATTTGTAGAGGGAAGAGCCTCTTCTTCCCATCCTTCTTTTAAGATATCTAATATGCCCTGGGGTTGTCACCCATACAGTAATTCAAAAGGGGAGAACCCCGTGGAGGCTTGTGGGACTTCCCGGTAGGCAAAAAGGATGAAGGGGAAGAGCTGATCCCAGTTCCTTCCATCCTCGCTGACCACCTTACGCAGCATTTGTTTGAGAGTTTGATTGAGCCTCTCTAATAAAACGTTGGTTTGAGGATGATATACCATGGTCTTTAAATGCTTTATTTTCAATAACTTGGCCATCTCCTTGAACGTCTCCGAGGTAAAAGGCGTCCCCTGGTGCGTCAAGACTTCCTTCGGGATGCCCACACACGCAAAGACCCCTAGTAATTCCCGTGCGATGGCTTTGGAAGTGACTGAGCGCAACGGAACAGCTTTGGGGTATTTGGTAGCGTAATCCACAAGGACTAAAATTTACTTGTGTCCTCGGGCTGACGACTGTAGAGGTCCAACTAAATCGACCCCAATTCTGTGGAAGGGAATATCAATCGGGGAATAGGAATGAGAGGAGCACGGTCTCTCCTAGGAATTTGCCGTAATTGACACTCTGGGCAGGAAGTGCAAAAGCGACGAACCTCTTCATTGATTCCTGGCCAGTAGAAGCGGAGCTTGATCCGCTCCAGGGTTTTCTCGGTGCCCAAATGGCCATCTAGGAGGTGAGCATGTGCTCACTCACAGACCTGCCACTGGAAGGTCCGCGGGATTAGCAGTAGCCGTCTCTCCTGCCCATCATGCTCAGCTACGCGATAGAAAAGGTAATTTTCCAACACAAAGTGAGGAACCTGTGGCATCGACTGGTTAGTGGCTGGCCGTTGACTAGGACCACTGCATTTTTGGCAAATTTCAGGGAATTGTCACTCCACTGCTTCCTTTTAAATGAAGCTGGCGTTTCTCTAAATTGAAACTGCAAAAGGGAGAGGGGGTTGGGGCCGGCTTCAAGGGGCGTGGTTGCCTCCATTCCGTCGTGGTGCTGCGGCCGCTTCGTCTCTCTCTGCTGGCTGGTTACACGGCGTGGAGGCAGCTTGAGACGGCTCATCCCCGCCTATAACTAGGCCCAAGTTAACACCAGGAGTAGTATGTGTCTCACCGCTTTTAATATTAGACTAGTCGCGCCCCAGTATCACCAGGTGTGGTGGATTCGGAAGGGCGGCCACAGTTAGTTTTCGTATGGATCCCCCGTAACTGATGACACAGCGGTGGAGCTGTACCAACAGATTTCTCCGTGGACACAGGCTATACTAGTCTTAATCTTTAACCACTGTCGCGGCAGCACAAACCGGCGGGCAACAAGCGGTTTGCACGCAGGGAGGTGGACACTCTCCTCCGAGAGAACACAATATGCCCCTTTTGCCTCCCCCTGCTGGAGTAGCCCAACTTTGTGAGCCCCTCCCGCACACTCCCTGGCCTTTCCAGGTTGCCTAGTTAAATGTGCTGGGAGCGAAGCCCACACCAGATCTCGCTGAACCACAGGACACCCTCCCCGCCTGAAAACTCGGCCCCGGTACGCTCCCACCTGGGTGCATTGCAGGTCCTGTCCCCTTCTCTTCCGGGACTTCTCCATCCTGCCAACTATGCCAATGTCACAATCTCGATACAGAGTCATACAAAGATTTGGGCCAGCCACCCATATAATTGTTTTCCTGGCTGCAAAGTTGCTTAAATAGATACAGCACTGATGTGCACAAAACCGAGTCCAAAACAGAACTGAGGGAATAGGGAAAAGATGGAGGCTTTTAAAGGGGAAGACAGGAAGTGAAGTCAAAGGGGTTGGGCTCATGAAGGTCTACAGCCATTGGTTCAAGCCCAAATGTGACATCATAGGGGCCGGAGCCATCAAGGTCTCCTTCCAAAGGCTCGGCCCCGGAAGTGACGTCAAGAGGACTAGGTGGAATCTCCCGTGAATGGTCTGCAGGCAAGGGAGAAACAGAGTCAGTGCACTCTGCCACATCTTGGTATGTCTCGGAACTGCCCTTACTCAAGCCCTTTAGCTGCCTCCCATGCGCACGTGTGTGACTATATATATATCTATATATATATATATATCTATATATAGAGAGAGAGAGAGAGAGAGCGAGAGAGATAGATATATAGTGGCCACCAGGGGGTGCACCAGCTCCGCAAACCCGACACAAGCAGATAGAGGCACAATTCCCTGCAGCGCTCACGTTTTTATTTGGCAGTGGGAAACACTTTAAATACAAAAGCACAATACAAAAGCACAATACAAGTATAAAGCACACTTTTCTTCTTTCTCAGTCCGCCTTCACTCCTCCTCTGATTAGCGTCATCTTGTTCTACCCAGCTCTGGCTGCATTAAGACAGCTCAAAGTGGAGCACTGAGAAAAACCAAAAAGGTTGTATATGCTGTTTATTGATTTGGAGAAGGCTTGTGATAGAGTACCACATCAAGAGGTCTGGAGGTGGAGGTGAGAAAGGAGTACCAGAGAAGTATGTGAGGATTGTCCAGGATATGTATGAGGGAGTTAGGACTTGGGTTGAAAGCAGTGTTGGGGTAACAGACACGATCCAGTTAGAGTAGGTCTGCACCATGTTTCTCATTTAAGACTCTGGTTTGACCTGGTTATGGATGTTTTGAGTAATGGGATAAAAGACCAGTTCCGTTTGGTGCATGCTTTTTACTTGTGTTATGTAGCAGCAGAAACGAGGAAGGGCTTTGGAAGATATGGGGTTGAAGATAAATAGGAAGAATACAGAATATATGAGGTTTAATGATGATCAGGATTCAGAAGTTAGTCTGCAGGGAGAGCTAGTGAAAGACTGGGTAAAATTTAATATATAGGACCAGTGGTATCTCAAGATGGAAAATTAAATGCAGAGATAACCCATAGAGTGCAGTGTGGATTGAACAATTGAACGAAGGTACCAGGAGTATTGTGTGATCAAATATTAAGGCCAGCAATGATGTATGGAGCTAAGGAATGGCAGTAAAGGGAGTTCAGGAGAAGAAGTTAGATGTGGCAGAAATGAGAATGTTGAGATGGATGTGGTGTTACAAAAAATGAGAGAATAAGAAATGAGACAATCAGGGATAAAGCCGAAGTAGGAGAGATATCTAAGTAAGTACAGGAAAGTAGTTTGAAGTTGTATGGACATGTGTTGAGGAGAGACAATGAATATGTGGGCAAAAGAGTGATGGGAGTGAAAGTACAGGGGAGGAGAAAGTAAGGGAAGCCAAAGCGGAGGCAGATGGATAAAGCAAAAGAAGATCTGAAGGAAAAGGGCTTGACTGGCAAGAAGGTGTAGGACTAAGCTGTTTGGAGCAGGTTGATCAAGCACATCTTTTTCCCGCAGAAGTGGGAAAAGATGAAGAAGAAGAAGCAATGGATTAAGATGCCTCCATTAGTTACGTAATGCTGGCTTGTTACTTTCATGGGTTTTGTGCTCATATAGGTTTTTCTTTCTTTGTAGGATATGCAACAGGTGGTCATGGCTCTCTAAATGTAAACATCCAGGAACACCTGAGTGTATTTTGTGTAATTTTCATGCATTAATTTTCTTCATTAGCCTTTAAAGTTTCATATTCTAGTCACGTAATGAAAATATTCTATTTTGTTTACTGAAGTCACTGCTATTCTAAAAGCCCTTTGGTGGCACACACAAGCATAACTGCATTTCATAGTATGCTATGCAGTATCTAGAAACCCTAAGCAGAACAGAATGTCAGCAAAATTCGCAAAAGGAAATGATTCTGTCATTTTCAAAATGAAGCATGGTGATGAAATAGGAATCTGCTTTATCCAGCTATTTGAATGGCATCATATTGAACAACAGGATTACCTTACTAATGAAAAAGCCTTTGCTGATAAGGGACAGGAGCTTAGCACTTTAAGGAAAAGCATATTAAGCAGGTTGTTTTCTTTCATGAGTTTGGATTAGCATCTTGGTTTTTGGTGAATAATTCCCCTTAATTTATAATTCAGCTTTTGTCTATCAACTTTTTATGAGATTTATGTGTTTTCGCTTCTATATTAAATAAACAAATGTTGTATTTAAGGACCATGTATTCTTTCATCCTTTAGGTTAGTGTTAGAAAATTATGGCTGGGTGATATGGACTTAAATTGATACTGCAATTATTCTGAACTAAAATGCACTACTTTATATCTCAATATGCTCTCAAACCACCTTAAAGATTGAAGATTTTCACTATATAAATATTCTGTACAAAGTCCAAAATCTGGTATGTTTTCTCACAATAATAAAATTAAATATTAACAAAGGAGAATGTGTTTTCTTCCACAAATGTAACCATTTCATTGATAGCCGTATCTCAAACAAAGTCTCAACATGTTTTTTCCAACAGTTTTTGTTTTATGTCTCCTTTACTTGTTTATGAGTTTCCGTTGTATGTACTGTGTTCAATACCTTGCCTTCCTCGCTGGCATCAGTTTCTGCCAGTCAGTAATCTTTGCTCACTCCCTGTCGCCATTTGATGTGTGTGCATATTTTTTTTGCAACAACTACCAGTATAGTAAGTACAGTAAAACCTTGATTATCCATTAGGGGTCGGGACCGAGGCAGTGACAGATAAGAGAAAAGACAGATAACAAAACAGCTACTTTAGAAACGATCTACAGTAGATTAGTTTAGCAAATAGTCATATTTATTTATGAAACATAACTATATTAACAAAATATATAGTATTAACAAAATTAATTAATTCATATAATATTATATTGACCAGCGCAATGAGCACATACAACTCAGAGGTACTGGAGTTTTCTACATTTTACTTGGAGTCTTCGTTCCCTAACAATACTCCATTGAGCACACCTCCAAAACAATAAAATAAAGCTTTCCCTATCAATCAGTTTATCTTGTGCCACTCACTTTTTTTTTCTATACCGCAAAAATTTCCTGCTTAATGTCTTCTGACACCCTACTCAAACTTCCTCCCTCTGCACCTTCATTTTTCTCCGAACTTCTCCTCTCACTCATTTCCTAAGGGGTGTGCCTGCCCCTTTACAGAATGGAAACCATTTGTGCTCCCGCACAGCCCATTGCCAGCTGTCTGCACATCACAATTTATTAACAAAACATAATATAACATAATTTTAAAAGAAAATTACAGTGCAGAAGAACATAATGTTAATACAGAACAACATTACCGTCAGTGGTTTCCATTTTAAACCCGTTTTTCAATTTTGTCAACGTAACGCATTACATCTTTCACTGTTCTTCTTCCTACTCTGTAAATTGAAGCAATACTTGAAACACTCTTGTCATTTTTGTAATAATTCCAGCACCACACATTACATTTATTGGCCTTAACAGTGTATAGTGTTTTAATTATAACAAAAGGGAAAAGCTACGTAACTTACACTGTGATTTTCAAAATCCGGTATGACACGTGGAGCTGGGGAAGAACACTATGCGTTAGCATAGCATAGGGACAGTTGTTCCAATGTGCAAAGCTTGCAGCGTACCGCATGGCAGTAGTAGGACAGTAATAGTTTTTTATATATATATATATAAAAAAAAAATTTTTTTTTTTTTGATGATTAACAGAGACTAACAGTTAATCAAGTGATGGATAATGAAGGTTTTACTATACTATATTTGTGGCTAGGCAACTCGTATTTTGCATCAAGCATTCTAGTAAATCTTTTTGAATTCTTCTTTCTTTGTGGTAAACATACACATACAGTATACTTTACTATGCACTTGAAATTCCAAATAGGTTGGTAATATCTCTTTTGTATTGCCTACTTTCTAAATGTGAAGACTCCAGTTCTTCACTCTGACATTTATTTGTACGTGTGGTCTAAAATAATAATGAAACAGTTAAACTACACCAAACGATAGCAAAAAAACAGTAATTTTACAGTGCTTTTGACAGTTCAAATTCAAACACATTTGAAAAAGTTATTAACCAGTTCTTGAAACAGAATTACAAAATGGATCTAACAATTAAGAGAACCTGTAATAAAATAAAATAAAAATAAAATAAAATCTACAAGGGCATGCTGTGCTCATGAAGCATGAAAAAACACTGTATCCCAAATACTGTGTTTAAAGGTGTGACCAAATGCCTGCTAGAAAAATAATATATAACTGAACATAAACATGATAAATATTTTACAGACATTAGCTAATCATTTAGAACAGTTTTGTACTGTTAAATTCATTATATATGTAGGTTTGATCATAGGTGCAACTTGGTACACATTGCAAGGTAAACATTGCATGGCAACAAACTACTGTTTCTAGAAGCAACAAGAGACAAAGTACATAGGGACTCAATAGACCACTAAACAGGATGAGAAAACACAGTAGCATAACTTTAAATTGTTCAGGACACACCTTCTTACAGTTATTAGGAAGTTCAGCTCACCTGCTAAACAAAAATGCAAATTAAAACTGAAAATAAAATGGTTAATAATGCAGTTTATTCCCTAACATATACATGAACATTGAATAATTTATATACACACACACACACACACACAAAGAAAGAAAGGCTGCTGTTTTTATTGGTGCTTGTAACATTTCAGCAGCTAAGAGCACATAGAATGGGCAGAGGAGGGCTTACATGCTACATAGACATGAGTTAGTGGTTAGTGTAGTTATTTAACCACTGACGAAGTACAAGTATTTTCTGGAAACTAGTTAAGTAGGCGATTGTGTGTTTTGCAATATAGTAAATCATTGCAGCTGTTACCTTTTTATTAAAGTTCAGAAGATGTTGTAGAAAATCAAAGTGCTGGACGCAATATTGGCTTTTGCATATTGATTTTTATTAAATATTGAATCAAATTGAAAATATGATGTATTACCCAGCTCTAGTTGAAATGGTAAATCTTTGTAAACATAAGACGTGGAAATACAGTTGGACATTTCAAATGTATAGTGTGGTTGATGTTACCTTCTAGTGATCATCAGAATATGCAAAATATAATTTGAAGTTATGTTTTGAATTAGGTGTAAATATCTGAATGCTTCTAATTCTTTATGCTAAATGTTAAATTTCTTGGGCTTTAACAACCCTAGTCTGAAGAGCTATAGTTTCAAGAATTTGCTGGTTAAATGGTAAACAGTGACGTACAGATCTCTCAGTTTAGGTTATTTTGCAAAACGAAAATCCCAAACAAGTTTTATTAATAAAAGATGATAAGGATTGTCATGGGTTAATATGCAATTTTTATGTGGGCCAAAAACACCAGATTATCTTTTGGCTTTGTTTACACTGAAATGTTTTAAATCTTAACCTACATAAAGTGTATCTTTGTTAGATTGGTATTTTGTGAGCTGTTGCAGAATGCTGACAAATATTGTCCTTAGGTTGATTATATGTACTGTTATTTTAATTGTATTAGTTACGTGTAGATTAAACCCATGTTGATATTGCTATCAATGAAAGTATTTGCTGCTAACTAAAAACAGGGACATTCACATTTTATCAGTATAACTGTGCCTAACTTTAGCGGAAAATTCAGTAATCTACAATGTATATTTCATTGATTTTTTTCCTATAGGTTTTTGCGAAATGACATCTGAAGATAAATCAAATACCACAGCAATACCATCGTCTGTTAGTGCAAGCAATACACACACGCCTACAGTTTTATCCTCCACTGCTTCTGAAACTACAAAATTCTCTTCTACTGAAAAAAAAGTTGCAACTACGGAAAGCACAGAAACCACAGCCAGTTCAACTTCTTTGGGGCCATCCAGTACAACACCTCAGTCTTCAAGTAGTACAAAGACTTCAGGGACTTCTGTTTCAAGTTATTCTACAGAAAATAGTACATCATACAGTGAGTACAGTATTTACCTATTTAATTAATTATATTTTTTAAGATTTAAAATAATGTATTAAAAGCTCAAAACAAATTACTAGCTCTTAGTTTTTTTTCATTATTTATTAATATATACATTAATTTACTGGATTGTAATTTATGTTTCTTGTACAAAAAATAAAATAATATGGTGACCACTTTTACTATTATGTACCCTACACAGTTAGAGCTGCTTAATATAGGGAAAACATGAAGTTGTAAATACACTCATTTGATATTGCAATAGCGATATGAGATACAGTACATGAAATCAAAGAGTAAAATCTACAGTATATCCTTCAAGTTCTGAACCCAAAAGTGTTTGTGTTATGATATTAGCATAATTTTCAGCTATTTTTTGGATTTAATTAACACCAGATAACAATAATAATAATATTCTGCATATCGAACATGCATTTTGTAGACTATTATCCTTTTCTTAGTAGGTAAAAAAAGACCAGTATTTCCCCTAAAGCAAACTGCAGAAGTGTTAAAAAAACCAGATAAACTCTATGCTCCCTAATATGTAAAGTTTAAAATAAAATAAAAATAGGCAAACATCATTCTGGAAAAAGTTTTTTAAATGCTTATTAGGCAGCCTGGGTGTCACAATCCCTCCTAATCCACTAACAGATGTGTTTGGTGTACTCCCAAATTAAAGTGGAGAAGGACAAACAAACTGTAATTGCCTTTACTTCACTATTTCATGTAGACTTATCTTGGTCAACTGGAATAATCCTAGCCCACCTCCTTTAAGTCAGTGGGTAACTGATGTTATATACTATTTGAAATTGGAAAAAAAACAAATTCTCACTTAGAGGATCTGTTCAAAACTTATTAAAACCTGGCTGGACCTAACCAATAACATTTTAGAATAAGCATTTATATTGGGGATAAGGACTCCTTTTCATCAGTGCCATAAAATTTTTTCATCATCCCACCCACTGTCTTTTCCTTAAATTTCTTACACAGTAGCATCAAAAACTGCGGGAATGACTTAATAGATACTATTTAGTATTAATTTAAACTTTCCTTGTGCAGATACTTGGCATACAAGTCAACAGAACAAAAAGCTGTAAAGGAAACACATATATTTAATAACATGTACAATATGAAAAAAAAAACATGAAAAGTGAGAGTAAAGATCAGCTTTTGTGTGAATCTGCCTTTCATCTTTTATATTACACTTTCTATCTGCCATTTATGACCCTCACTCGCATTGCATTTTTACAAGTCAGCATTAATCCTTAAACCTTCTTTATAATAAGAAAACTGGAAAATGAGTTAGGAATAAAAATTAGAAGGAATAATCTTTATTTTTTATGAATATTTTGAAATTATATTTTTGGAATGAAATGTTCAATACTTTTTAGAAAGGTCAGAAAATTGATTCGTTTGTTTAAATTTAATTCTTTTTGTTTTTAAATATGAAATGAATTCACAGATAATACAGTTCATATTTGTTACTCATATATTTCTTAATGAGGTGGATTATAAAAAAATCTTATAAATGATAGAAAAAGAAGCATGAAAATTGTGGATTATGGAAGGTCTTCATAGTGAATAAAATAACCACTACTATATCGCCTTATTTTAAAAAGTTATAAAGAGTCCAATAAAGTTATCAATCAACTATAGGGGAATGGGATGGAGGACAAATTGTGAAAACTGTAGGAGTAAATTATAAATTATATAATACTACAAAAAAAACAAAAATACAAAGCATCACCTTTTCACTTCAGTGTAAATAAATGTTAATTATAATGTAATAAAGGATAATTTTGCAGTGTTAAATAATGTGATTAAATGGCACATTACTTCAGAACTACAATTATGCATGGTGTTCGGATTTTGTTTCGGTGTGAAGCTCACAGTACAGAGCTGAAAAGATCAAAATCATGTGACTTAAACACAGTCGAAGTGAGAAGTATTCTATCGATCAAAGTGGCTACAGCTATAAAGGACAAAGAATTGTGGGAAATTGAGGTGCAAGGCCAGCGCCCATTGATCCATGCTATTTGCATGTTGAGAACCTGGAAAACAAAATGCAAATTGGAAAATGAAAATTTAATGAGCGTTTTACTTTTATTTGGGTTTTACTTTTATTTCTGAAGCTTCATTGCAGTTCAGGCTGAAAATGAAATTGCAGATGCTGTTATATTAATTTATTTTTAATTTTGCATCATTCTTGCACATAGACTTTGACAATGAAAATGCAAATGGTGTTATTTAATTTTATTTTTAGTTTTTGCAGCATTCTTGTGCCTGGACTTTGAAAATGAAATTGCAAAAGAGAGATTGCATTTTCATTTTATAATTTTAATTTTCATTTCCTTTTTTTGCAGAAAATAACTCCCATGTGATAATTAAAAATTGAAAATACAATAAATACTAAAGCTTTAAGCTGCAGTAATTAAAAGGGAAGGAAAAACAGTAAATCAAACTAAATAATGGGTATCGTATTGACATGCAATTAATAGTTCTGTAGAATTCAGTATTAAGAGAATTATTTTCATGCTTCTTGAAGAAAAATGAAAATATGATCTTTGTACACTATCAGTCAACTTCTGCTTTTAACTGGACTTTATTAAGCAGTCTTCTATTTCCCATTTTTTGGCTGTTTTGCAGCAATCCCGCTGTTTACAAAATGAGTTTACTTAATTTTTAATAGAATGAAGCAAGCATTTTTGTGTGTTGCACTAAATTCTTTTTCTTGATTTGTAAGATTTAATGTTCTGGTTATTTTAGCCTTTTTTACTTATTAATATGCATGTTAATATACCCTTGTAGAAGCTATTTGGAACTAATTATCCGTATTTGGATACAATTAAGGCAGTAAACACTATAGAAAACCATCAAGTAAAGAGAATATGGTAAAAGAAAGTTAAAACATTTAAAAATACGGCAGATAATACAAATACAAATTTTTTTATTTTTTTTATTTTACATGGACATGTGTCATAGCACATTTATTCTGAATACAAAATAAAAGAAGAAAAAAGGCTAGTTAATTAAACAAATTAAATTAATTAAAAGTAAGACTGGTGCCCTGCCCAGGGTTTGTTTCCTGCCTTGCGTCCTGTGTTGGCTGGGATTGGCTCCAGCAGACCCCCGTGACCCTGTAGTTAGGATATAGCGGGTTGGATAATGGATGGATGGATGGACTGACCCATTCTTTTATGAAAATGTTGGAATGAAAACCAGCAGCCAGTGTTACTTCAGCACTGAACTTGGGAATCCTGATTCTAGTTAGAAAATAAAAAATAACATTTGAAACCACATTCATCCAGTATAGGATTACAGTGTATCTTTTTATTATATTCAGCCCATGGTTAGAAACTATTTGGCTTTCACTCTCTGTTTCATAAAATCTGCATATTGTTAACAACTTATAAGCAGATTGGAGAATCTAGCACCAGGAGAGGAAATTAGCTGATCTGGGTTAATGGCGGAATTATCTCCAGACCACAAGAGTTTAGTCAAAAATGTCAAAAGTTTCACTGGTTTCATTTTAGTTGGTTCAGAGGGGGCTTAGGCAACTTTAAAATGCTAAGAATGGGTGAACCTCTTTTCTGTTATTTTTTTATGAATATTCTTAAAGTTTTATTTTTAAGGAACTTGAACTATGTGTGTTTTGGAAGGCTCCCCTATTAAACTCAGTGTTTCAGTGTAATGCTTCAGCCCAGACTTGACTTCATAGCATGCAGCATAAAATTGCTTCCTCAATGGCAGTACAAGGACAAGGTCACTCCTTACCCAAGATCAGTTCTGTGTTGAATACCTTACCATAACACTGTCAGTAGTCTGTTTTGTTTATTTAGCCGTTTATATACAGTAGCTAAGGAGTTTATTGAGTGTTCATTGAATTTTCAGTGATGAATGTGCGCTGTTTGTGTCCATTTCTCAGTACTGCACAATTTTTTCCACTGTCTGTTCTGAAAGGTAATACAACTTTAAGCACTCCTGCCAGCTGAAGGTGGAGAGAAAGGTCTACTTTACAGTTTGCTGGAGCATTTGATTTCAGTATAACTATGTGAATTAATATGTAATTGAAAAACTGATGTGAAAATATATTGGAATTTTTGAGTGTAACATAGAGATGTTTTACACTATCATAGAGGTCATTAAATCTTTGGCTAAAAATTCAAAAGATGAGTAATGACAATAGCCTGTCACTTCTCTTCAAATAAAAAAGCACCTGGAAAAATGCAAAAAAGTTCTAAGCTGTTAACATATAAAAGGCACTGGGGGTGTATCAGCTTGTGTCAAATAAAATCAGTGAAATTAGATGTTAATTCTAGCAAAAAAATAGGCATCACTACTTTTTTTCCAAATGCAAAACATGTGACCAGATAACTGACTAACACCTCCTGACAAATAAAAGCAACACCACTGAAGAGATTTATCTCCAAATAGCAGTAGCCTGGAACCTTCTAAGAAATCAAAAACCAACATAGATGCCATTTATGTATCAAAGCAAAATACACTTAGTGAGGTAGTCAATTAAAATTGAAAAAGTTAAATCAATGTAAATGTAGTCTAAATCTGGGTAAATACTGTCAGCACCAGGCTGCTTGTCATGGTGGAGGCACAGACAAATTTCCTCACTCCTCCTCACTGCCTGTGCTTCTGATGTTGAAAAATAATTCTCAGACATCATTTTTTGCAGAAATTTAACAAATGCTGTTTTGAAACTGATGGTTTAGTATTGCCATCTAATTCACTGAAAGCTTTGGTAAAAATCCTTCTATTGGAAATAAAATACTATTTTAACATTTGCAGGTAAAACACACATTTGTTCATAGTCACATTTTTCTGTTTACTGCTCTTTTCATTTTCATATATGCCACTTGAGCATGCAAGATAATCAGGTAACATATTTGAAGTGCACATAATGTGTTCCTGGAAGCAAATTGTAAATACTGTATACTTTTGAAAACTTTAATACATGTTTTCCTCATATATCTTGTAACTTAAAGCAAAGAAATGTGCAAACATTACACTTATATATTTTACTATACAGCTTCAGCTTAATTAATACATGTAGATAAACACAAAAGTAAATTTCATCTAGTCTGAATGTTAATTGCAAATATGTTTTAACTGTCCAAGAAAGATAAGTAATTTAAATTTAAGGTGGAAATAGTAAAGTCACTATTGTTAAATTTTATTTTGGGTGCTAAGATCATTTTCATGGAACTTATTAAGATGTTTATTAGCTTAATATTTAAAACTACTGTATAATATAAGTAAGTAATTCATTAAGTGCAACTTTCAAACTTGTTTTTGTGGTTAATTTGCCATCAATGAATATGCATAGTGATCTGTAAACAATTTGTTCATTAAAACGTCTTGTCAAATTGTGTCTTACAATTTTTCTTTTTTAAATTAGCATCTTTAAAGACTACGCCTATGGTTTCCACGTCTTTGTTAACATCAACGTCAACGTCAACCTTAATGTCAACGTCAGAAGTAATAGAAAACTCAACCAAATACTCTTCTACCCCTGAATATGCAACAAATTCTACAAGGCAGTACACAACTGCAAGCACTGTAATGAACACCACCCCTACTACTAGTAATACTATGACTACAAGCAATACAAGCATATCTTCAGAAAATAAATATAAGGTAACACCATTGTATCCCTTGCTGTTTTTCTATGTTAATTTAGTTTTTTTTTAATTCTGAAAATCAGTATAGATAATAATTAATTACATTTATATAGTTTTCTCTGCTACTCATAGCACTTTACATAGACGGGGGGAAACCACCACAACCACCACCAATATGCAGCATTAACTTGGATGGTGAGACTGCAGCCATTCTGTGCCAGTTGTTTCATCACACATTAACTATTAAGTGATGAAGGATTAAGAGAGAGTCAAGTAGAGACAGGGCGATTAGGGATCAGAACTGGCAGGCCATGTTCGGCGCTTTAGCCAGGACAACAGGAAATGCCCTACTCTTTTCAAAAGATGCCCAAGGTTCTTTTATGACCACAGAGAGTCAGGTCCTTGGTTTTACATCTTATCCGAAAGATGGCTCCATTTTTACAGCACAACGTCCCTTTCACTGCACTGGGACATTGGGATCCACAGTTGACCACAGGGTAAGTGCCCTCTGATGACCTAACCAACACCTCTCATATTTTAAATTACAAACAGAAAAGGTAAAGAAGAATTTGAAATTACTGCTTTGTAAACAATATGATTGTTAGCTTAGCAACAAAATTTGTCTATTCTGTTAGCCATGTATCTTCTTGATAAGCTTCTTATGAACATTTGATATATTTGCATGTTTTTTAAAGGTTTTTACTGTTTTTGTTTGTTTGTGTGTCATACAGTGAAAGTTTTGGTAAGAAATAAGTATTGAATAATTAAAATAGTAATCCATTTTAAAACTACACCTCAAGAATTAGGAATGTCTAGCTGGTAAACTGTAAAAAAAGTGATGATTAAAAATGATTAAAACGTATAATTGCATGTATAGTACACCCCTGAAATTCACAGGGGTTATGTTCCTAGAACACCTGCGAATTTTGCATTTGGTTAAAAAAATGCCTTTTTTATAGTTTAAACCCTAAATATGCCCCCAAAACACTCAGCTTAATACATTACCTAAAAAAAGAATGTAAAGGCAAACCAGTGTACTGTACAGTACTGTACTGCTATGTCTCCCGCAGTGCTAGAATGTAAAATACCAATTTTACCGCTATATGTACTGTAATTTATGCAAGCGCATTTTCATTGCCAGAAGCCTTAAGGTGCAGGGTGTTTCGGCGGCATCTTGGGGCTTTAAGAAGAACAAAACGGAAAACACAAGAACACTCAGCTGGAGATACAACACAGGGCAGCAGTCATTTAGCAGCCAGGAGAAATGTATAACGCTGTAGTGGTCCGAGAAAACGGCAGTTTATTTATTTTTATGGTGGAGATTCCAGGGACGCACCCAGCCTTGGTCCGACCTGCACGCATTAACAAACAGAGACAAAAACAAAGCAAACCGGCAATCAAACAGTAAATAAAGAATGTAAAACAAAAACAATGATACCACCCCGTTCCTCTTACGGCGATTACACATTAAATGCAACAAAGCACAAACAAAACACACACAGTAAAGTCCATAAAAATCGGCAATGAATGAAATGTAATGATGAAAATAGATAGTCCAGAGATCCACATGTTGAATGGGAATGTAAAGATAGTCCTACCGGTAGTTCCTAAAATGGTGAAGACGGGTAGACGGGTTCAGGAGCGCTCCTTTCTTCGCAGGATGGCCATGAATCCACTTACAGTACTCATGCACACAGGCAGACGGCAGACAATCCATACGCCAACCACAAAACGATCCAGCACAAAACGAATAAGTACAAGTAACCCAAAAGAAGGCAGACAGACAGGAACTTGAAACACAAATTACAAAAACTTGTTTTTTGATTTTGGTCATCGGCCCTCTTTTTAAAAGCCGCGCTGACATCCTATGACCCCAACAGCAAAAGACTAATCAGAGCCACTGCACGGACTACTGGGAGTTGCAGTTTCAAATTCTATTGGCTACTTTCACCATCCCAAGCCACGTTTTCCTCTACGGTTGCTTTCTGATCTCTCTACAGTACAGTACTGCCACAAAAAAAGGCATAAAAATTGTGGCAGATATTTGCGGTTTCCACTAACAATTATTAGTTGGGTTCTAAGGAAAAATTGGCAAACGACTGAGGCCGCAAACTCTGAACTGTGACTTTGCAGGGGTCTACTGTATATTTACATTTAGGCAAGTGTTTATCTGCCAATATCAATTAATTGAATCAATATAGAACATAAGACTTCTAAGTGTCTGGTTATGCAAGTGCTTAGTGTGATTTTGTTTTAAAGTGATAAAAAAAGTCTAAATCAAACAATTCAGTAACATGAAATTAGTTATTGGTATCTGAATAAAAAAATCCTCATCAGAGCATCCCTATTAGAATTTTGTTACTTTCTACAGTATATACTAAACATTTTTTTAATAATAATAATACAATAAATATTTACATTTTTTGTCATGTAACATTTGATGAGGTGAGTGTGTCTATTAAATGTACACTGCTTATGTGCACTATTTTCACACATGTGCAGTTCATTGAATGTTACAATGCTGCCCAATTTGCACTGTAGAAGTGTTATTTATTTTATTTTTTGACATTATGTGATAGTACATTGTAGTTTTGATTGTATTGAGGTAGACTTTGTCTTTATTAAGAAATAAAGATTTTGAGTTTTACTTTGATAGATAATAGGTTTTCAGTTTTACATAATTATTATTAGCAGAGAGACTTAGAATTAAATAGTTTAAGGAATATGATGCCAAGCGAACTGCAGTGCATGCATCTGGGAATTTTTATAACTAAACATATGATAACTATGTTATTATTTTTCTTCATTTTGATGTACAATCTTTAGATCAAGGAGCCCATAAGGAGTTAGATTTACAGAGGAAAAAATCTTCAATACCTAAACTAATAACAGTGTTTAAAACACTGTGCCATAAAATATAGTCCTATACGAAGGCTGAGCTGAAGGTTGATGATATCATCCATTGACTTTACATATCATTAACACATAAGAAATGGCAGAAATTATCATAGTGCCAAACTGTAGCTCTCACTTTTTTTTTTATCTTATGTGTCTTACAAGAAAGCTATCAGGCACTCATGTTCACAGCAGGAGGCACATACTTAATTTGTTTAGCAGGAATGCCAGGTTCTCTGCAACCAGTGACATTCACAGGAGATGGCCCTGTACAGCTTTCTATGAAAAAAGGGGTGAAAGGGTTAAAAAGACACCCTGAGCAGGCTTCAAGAGTTGGAATGAGTAACAAATGGGACTGAAAGGAGCCAAAGTGCACAAGTCACAATAGCAAGATGGCTTTCTTTGGACCCAAATGAAACGCCAGTGCATCAGTCAGGGTATTCTCTATGGCCATAATAATGAGACGCGTCAGTTAGGAATGTAGTTATTGCTTCTTTCTTTTCTTACCGTAACACTGCTTAAAGGCACTATTCCTTTTTCCTTCTTCATTGGAACCTTAAAAAATCAGGAATAGTATCCTTTAGACTTTCTTGTATACACAGATATAGGGATAGATATTCGAGGAGTAAACCATAAGACAGTTATTATATTTTTATATAACAACAAATCAAATTAATAATATATTGAACAATTATTATAAAAGTAAAGTTGAATAAATCAGACTCTGCAGCTACATGAATAAAAAAAAAACTGAGTATGTGTTCAGGTAAAGTACCACTTACGGTTGATGGATTTGGCCCAAATGTTAATACAGATCTACAATTTTGGTGTAAAAACCACATGCCAAATTTCATCCATCAGTCCTGTTGCGTTTTTGAGCTATTTTGTTTACACATACACACACAAACATAATTCCAAAAAACTGTATTTTTGGACTCAGAGAGGCCCAAAATGTCAAGATTCATCAAAATCTCGAGGTTGAATTTTTTCATGATTACTATATTTTCTCTATATTTCGCATATGAGAAAGTAAAAAAAATAAACCTTTCCATTTTTTTTTAATTTTTTCCCTAATCCACGTTGTCCTTCCTTCTTCCCTATCAACACAGGGTTGCTACAATAGGAATGTAATTGTACTGTATACATAAGATAATAAATCTGAAATACATTGATTGTACTATAAATTAAAGGAATGCCTTAAATTTTTTGAAAAGCCAGTGTCATTGTCCTCCTGTGTGCACATCACACATTGGAAGCTCATGGTACTAATCAACACTCAGGTTTATGCAGCAGGTCTTTTGGTTATCTAGACAGAACTTTATTTTTGGGGACATTTTTTTGCTTTACAGAAGCTCTTTAAATAGATAGATAGTTGTTTTTACTTTAGATCATAATGATATTTTTCCATTTGAGAGAAGGACTAGTAAGCTTTTCTGTTTAAAGTGTTTTGAAAACATATTTGCCCCTTTCTTGATTTCCTCTGTTTTTGAATTTTTTAACACTGAATGTTTTCAAGTCTTTAACTAAAATCTAACCTTAGGTAAATAGCTCATTAATGAAAACATAGTACTTTTTAAAAAAAAATTTTAATTTATATAGTGATCACAAATATCCAACCCCAAATAGTACCGTTTGAAAAGTAATTAAATCAACACAAAATCAAGGGATAATTATAATAAGTAAGGTATTTAAATACAGCCAGGCCTGATTACAGCAAGCTCAAGTGGAAAACAATAGTGAATGTTTCCAGCAATAACCTTCCTGCTAAAGTTGCTTCAAGGCAGTATAAAATCATCCAGAAGGTCACAGGGGATCCTGAAAAACATATAAAATACTTCATACTTCTCTTGCATCAGCAAAGGACAGTGCTAATGACTTCACAATAACAAAGGCACTGGGTGAAAGTGGGCTTCATTGAAGAGTACTACTGCTGGCAAACTCTCAAATATGGTAAAGTTATGGGTATCTTTAAACTCCTCTATTTTGTGCTACCATTGACCAATGGAAGACTGTATTGTATGGGCCAGTTGAATGAGGTGTTAACTTTTTACAGGGCTCTCAAATTCTATAATTTTTGGTAAATGAGACTTTCTGCTCCATTCCAAAATAGATACGTGTTCACAAAGAACTAATCCACTGCTGTAATTTTTTTGTGTTGTTTGAAACACTTTATCTAATTTTGATGAATGCTCCTTATGATTTTAAGGAGTGGTTAATAGAATGATCACATGACATTTTAAAAAAAAAAAAAATTGTTATTATTTAATAATGAACCGTGTTATCTTGGAGATTGCAGAGCTGTATAAATCTTACTTATATCCATTTTTTTATATTTAGAACTCTTCTTCAAAACATTTTTTAAACAGTGCTAATGATTATGTTCATATATTTGTTTTTTAAAGGAAAAATGCAGCATAAAAGCTTAGAAATAATGCATAAAATTAAAATGCTATATGTATTGTATGGAATGCCATAAATGTTGTGCATTATATAATGGGCTATAACCTGTTATTTTAATGTTATAGTGAGGCAGTGTATAAATAAATGTCTGTAGTGTATATGGCAAGATGAATTAAAATTTAAAGATATTTCAAAATACATTTTAAGATACATTATCTTAAAATGCATTTAGGACATTTCAAAAAGAATACAAAAGTCATTTTAAGATATCTCAAATGGATTTCCTGATCTCTTGAAATGATACACTAGACATTTTAAAATGTCTGAACTGCATTTCAGGATATCTCAAATTGAAATCAAGATATCTTGAAATTAGTCACTGTGCATTTTGAAATACCTCAAATAGATTTGAAAAACTTTAAAATATGCCTGTAGGCATATTAAGATACCTAAAATACATTCCAAGGTACCTTAAAATAACTTCCTGTTCATTGCAAGATATCTCAGATACGATATATCTCAAAATCATCTCTAAAGTGTCCTATACTTGTAATAGCACATCTGTCTATTTTAAGATATCTCAAAATTAATTTCAGATATCTTTAAACACACAGGAAGTTATTTTGAGATATGTTGAAATGCATTTATGTTAGCTGAAAAAGGACAGGCAGACGTTTCAAAATATCTGGAAATGGACAGGAAATTTTTTGAGATATCTGAAAATGATAAAATTAATTTGTGATATCTTAAAATGAACAGATAGTTGCTTTAAAATATTTTGAAATATAATTAAGATATAAAAAACATTTAGGATATCTTGAAATTCAATGTAGTTTGAGATGTCTAAAATACATTTTTTCAAATTCATTCTATATATCATAAAATTATTATTTGAGATATATACTTTTGTATATTTTGAGATATCGCAAAACAAGTTTCAAATACCTTAAAAAGTAAATTGCATTTCAAGATATCTATACTAATAAAAGGCAAAGCCCTCACTCACTGACTGACTGACTGACTGACTGACTGACTGACTGACTGACTGACTCATCACTAATTCTCCAACTTCCCGTGTAGGTAGAAGGCTGAAATTTGGCAGGCTTATTCCTTACAGCTTCCTTACAAAAGTTGGGCAGGTTTCATTTCGAAATTCTACGCGTAATGGTCATAACTGGAAGGTATTTTTCTCCATTTACTGTAATGGAGTTGAGCTTGACCGCCGTGGGG
>JANRMT010062792.1:48822222-48891500 GCA_026402145.1 Polypterus bichir lapradei
ATATAGATATAGATATGGGAACAACACTCATATCAATGACAAAACAATTACATTAACAATCATGTTACGTTATTTTTTAAATTTTTCCTTTTCTTTTTCATACCTTCTTTAACACACTACTTCTCCGCTGCGAAGCGCGGGTATTCTGCTAGTCTGAAATTAATTTTGAGTTATCTCATATGCATGATGATCACATAAAGTGAACTTTGGAAGCCTGTGTTTTTGAAACGAGGGTTTTGGTTTAATTGATTTTGAGATTATAATTCTTGTGAAGGAAGAAATTTCAACAACAACACCATTTATTTATATAGCACATTTTCATACAAATGATGTAGCTCAAAGTGATTTACATGATGATGAAAGAGAAAAAAGACAAGATATATAAGAAAATAAAATTAGGCAATACTAATTAACATAGAATAAAAGTAAGGTCCGATGGCCAGGGAGGACAGAAAAAACAAACAAAAAAAAACTGCACCTAACATAAATGACTTCAATCAGTCCTCATGGTTTTCAGGCTTCACATGGAAGAACTTGATGATGATGGTCATGTGGACCTCTGGCCTTTAATCCATCAATGTAGGGACATCACGGTGTTTTGGTCAGGTGGTGGTGGCGCAGATCACCACCACAGAAAACCGGAAAAAGAAAAGCATAGAAAGAAGCGGTTAGTACGGATTTTGGAGCTACCATGAATGATTATAGTTAATTGAATATACAGAGCATCAGGATTAAACTAAAATATAGCTATGAGAAAGCCATCTCTTATATATATTTCTCTTCTGGTTTGTCCTGCTACCATTTCAAAACCGGTCCCGCCCTCACGCAACCAACATGGCATTTCTTGATTCCTATTCATCCTTTTTCCAAACACTTTCCCACGCTGCCTGCGGCCTCCCATACATCCCCACGCCGTTTTTCTCGATTCCTATTCCTCCTTTGGACTACCTCATTCCTTCCTCTTCAAAACCGGCCCCGCCCACACGCAGCCAACACAGCATTTCTCGATTCCTATTCGTCCTCTTACAAACCATTCCCATGCTGCCTGCGGCCTCCCATACACCTTGCTATTTTCGTTATACTGCGACGGTTGTTTCCTAAGCCTTTGTTAAAAAATGAACAACAGTATCTTCTCTGTCGACGGGTTTTTGTACAACGTCATCTCTATTCCGGGATCCGGCAACTGCCTATTCCTATCAGTGGGTTATTTCTTGACACAAACGGTTCACAAAGGCAATGCACCGTTTTCTGTTCCTATTCTTACACCGCCATATGCTACGGCGGGCATTAGCTATCTAGTGTTAAAGTAATGTGTTTTTAGCAGTTTTTTAAAGTGCTCCGCTGTATTAGCCCGGTGAATTCCTATTGGCAAGCTATTCCACATTTTAGGTGCATAACAGCAGAAGGCCGCCTCACCACTTCTTTTAAGTTTAGTTCTTAGAATTATAAGCAGACACGCATTTGAAGATCTAAGGTTATGATTTGGAGTGTAAAGGTGTAAGACATTCTGACATATAAGATGGAGCAAGATTATTTAAGACTTTGTAAACCATAAGCAGTATTTTAAAGTCAATTCTAAATGACACAGGTAACCAATGTAGTGACATCAAAACTGGGGTGATGTGCTCAGATTTTCTTTTCCTAGTTAAGATTCTGGCAGCTGCATTCTGTACTAGTTGCAATCGATTGATGTCTGTTTTGGGTAGTCCTGAGAGGAGTGCGTTATAGTAATCTAGCTGACTGAAAAACAAAAGCGTGAACTAATTTCTCAGCATCTTGCAATGTTATAAGAGGTCTAACTTTTGCTATATTTCTTAAGTGAAAAAATGCTGTCCTAGTAATCTGATTAATATGCAGAGGTGGGTAGTAGCAAGTTACATTTACTTGAGTAACTTTTTAAATAAATTGTACTTCTGCGAGTAGTTTTACTGCACCATACTTTTTACTTTTACTTGAGTACATTTGTGAAGAAGAAACACTACTCTTACTCTGCTACATTGGACAACACTTGACTCTTACTTTTTTCCATTTACACATTTATATACGCTATATTTTAGTCGGAGAGAAGTTGCCAGTGGATCTACTGAATGACAGTTTCACCAATCAGACGTAGTAACAATAATCACATGACTCCGTTTCACCAATCAGATGTAGCAACAGTAATCACATGACTCTGTTTCACCAATCAGATGTAGCAACAGTAATCACATGACTCCGTTTCACTAATCAGATGTGGCCATGCAAAAATTTCCTGTGTCTGCAGCCTGTGAGAGACTTTTCAGTCATTCAGGGCTCCTGATCACTGCTAAATGGTCAGAGCTTCACTGCAGGAACTTTGAGAGCGAACTCCTGCTGAAGCTTAAACATCACTTCACTGAGTGAAGAACAAGCACGTTTTAACCAAACATGCACAGACACTGACAGTCAAGGTAAAGTGAGATTTCTTGTATGTGCACAAGCTGCCTTGTTCTAATGTTATTTTCTATCAGCTGTGCTATTTGGAGGGTAAGTGAATATGCAGTATTGTACTGTCAGTGTACAGTATATCTTGTCACTGTAAGTAGTTTGCACTGTTCAAACATACATGTTACCTACTGTAGGTATTTGGCTTCAAAAGCTTTGTTTTGAAAACTGAGATTTGGAACTTTGTATTATTTGTGCATCTTTATTTTGTAAAGATGTTATTTATTTTTACTATTTTTTTATTTTGTTATTTGGAAATAGCAGAATTTGCACATTATTTTATATTTTTGTCTGTCTTATTACATTTCTAAAAAATAAATCATTTATTATGATCATACAGTTACTCAGTACTTGAGTAGTCTTTTCACCAAGTACTATTTTACTCTTACTTAAGTAATTTTTTGGAGGACTACTTTTTACTTCTACTTGAGTAATATTATTTTGAAGTAACACTACTTTTATGTGAGTACAATTATTGGCTACTCTACCTATCTCTTTTAATATGTGATTTAAAATTCAGGTGAGAGTCAATAGTTACCCCTAAATTCTTTACCTCTGTCTTGACTTTTAATCCTAATGCCTCAAGTTTATTTCTAATATCCTCATTATATCCATTTTTGCCAATCACTAAAATTTCTGTTTTCTCCTTATTTAGTTTGAGAAAATTACTACACATCCATTCAGAAAAACAAGTAAGACATTGTGTCAGTGAATCAAGAGTGTTGGAGTCATCAGGTGCTATTGATAAATACAGTTGTGTGTCATCAGCATAGCTATGGTACTCCACGTTATGCCCTGAGATAATCTGACCTAACAGAAGCATGTAAACCGAAAAGAGCAGTGGACCCAGGATAGAGCCTTGTGGAACACCATATAGAATTTCATGTGTCTTTGAAGTATAATTACCACAACTAACAAAGAATTTTCTCCATGCCAGGTAGGATTCAGACCAATTTAAGACACTGCCACAGAGGCCCATCCATTGACTAAGGCGATTTCTAAGAATATTGTGATCAATGGTATTAAATGCGGCATTTAGATCTAAGAGGATGAGAACAGATAAACTGCCCCTGTCTTAATTTACCCGCAAGTCATTTACTACTTTAACAAGTGCAGTTTCTGTACTGTGATTTGTTCTGAAACCCGACTGAAACTTATCAAGAATAGCATGTTTATTGAGGTAGTCATTTTGCTGCATAATGACTGCCTTCTCTAGGATTTTCCTTAAGAAAGGCAGGTTAGAAATAGGTGTAAAATTTTCAAAAGCAGAGGAGTCAAGATTATTTTTCTTGAGCAGGGGTTTAACTACAGTAGTCTTAAGACAGTCTGGGAAGACCCCCGTATCTAATGACGAGTTTACTATGTCAAGAATACTATCAATTAGCACGCCAGATACTTCTTTGAAAAAACTTGTTTGTATTGGGTCAAGGCCGCAGGTGGAGGTCTTTGTTGAGAAATTATTTTATATCAATCAGGTAAATCAATCCTGGTGAAAGAATTTAATTTGTTTATAATGGAGTGCTGGGGTTTAAGAGGATCAGTATTGGGGAGATGTACTATATTATTTCTAATATCATTAATTTTTGGATTAAAAAATACAGCAAAAGCATCACAAGTTTCACTGGAAGTTTTTTTGGAGGCATTCCATTGAGTGATCTGTTTTAGCAGACGATCAATTGTAGAGAAAAAGACTCTGGGATTACTAGTATTGTTATTTATAATTCTAGAAAAATAACACCACCTCTCAATACAGACTATGTTGATCTATATCTCTAGATCTCCACTGATTATGTAGGTGGTTATACTTAAATTAATTAAGTTTACAATTGCAATATAACTTTTTAAGATGAGTTTATTTCCACTTACAAGGTTATTCATCTATTTTGTTTACATTAATTCTTAAGTAGAAGAGAATTTAATTTCTATTTGTATAGCTGGATTATTCTGGACAAAAGTGTCTATATCACTGAGCATATGTATTTTTTTTTTGCATTTTTAGTTGTTTAATGTAAAAATATTTTGTGCTTTTGCAGACTGACAGTGGAATAGAGTGTTTAAAAGAAGAAATGTTGAGGGAAAATCGGTCTGGTATTACTCTGAAATCAACAGGCTCATCAAATTGTGTAAGTAGGCCCAAAACATTAATACAGTGTATAAGTTAAGTAATCTTTATCGCCAGAAAAACTAGCATAGGGAAAGTATTGAGTTTTTCATTTATTTTATTAATTTATGAATGTTGTTTGAGAAGAATCATCATAACTGGAACAAGTAGAATTGAATATTCATATTGTATTTTGTCAATTACGGGTTGGATAATGGATGGATGGATGGATGGAAATTTTGTCAATTACTAATGCAATGTCCTCATTGATTACTTATTTTAAATTGTTTGTGTTTCGTTGGGCTATGAGTGCATCTATAATACATTTGCTAGTTACTCCCCTTACTCCCCTGAAGTTACATATTAAATATTTTGAGAGACTAAGCAGAGCTAATAGTTGCATGCAGATATTCATAGGCAAGGGTCTTAAACCTGATAAAGAGTGCAGTGGTGTTTTACTGAAACCAGTTTCCTAATTAGAAGCAGTGTGTTGATGTAAATGCTCTCATTTTGCTTTATGAGAGATGTCAACCACTGCGTATTTTATATTTCAGACAAAATCAACCGGTGTTTCATTAAGTAAAATGGTTGATTTTTTTCCCCTTGAATTTTCTTCCTCCCTGTCCTTTTAAATTACTGCATTTAAATATGTCGGCATCTTATTTTAAACTGTTTATTAACGTAGGTAATAGTTAAGAGGCCAGAATATTTAACAGGTAAATAAAAAAATACAGGTAAATAAAAAATACAGATTAAATTTATGCCTTTGTTGTGACTGCAAAAGAAAATTTGTGAAATTCAGAGAACAGCAAAGCCCATAGTATATTTATGAAACAGAGGCAGATAATTAAGATCTAATTAAGCTACAAAAAACAAGCAGAAAATCTGATTTGGAAGTTAGTTGAATGAAATTGGTTTAAAATGAGGCCCCTGGCTTAGGCAGATCTCGGTTATAAAATGTTACAATTATCATTGTTTGGTGATAGGCTTAGTGAAAGCTATTAAACAAGGTTTTTTTTCGGAATTTCATTTTATTTATGTATATGTCAAGACAGATTGTTAAGTAAAAATATCTTACGGAAAACCTTTGCTGAAGCTATTTTTACCAAAGATATACTATATATAAAAATATAATGCTACATATATAAGTGGTATTTGCACATGATATATTATAAATTGCAATACCAATACTTGGATCACGTCCCAGCTATTGCATATATATATATATATATATATAAATAGCAAAATACCTACGCCTTGCAGCGGAGAAGTAGTGTGTTAAAGAAGTAATGAAAAAGAAAAGGAAACATTTTAATAATAACGTAACATGATTGACATTGTCATGAGTGTTGCTGTTATATATATATATATATATATATATACATACACACACACACACACACACATAAACATATATATACAGTATATATACATATACATCTATATATCTATACTAATAAAAGGCAAAGCCCTCACTGACTGACTGACTGACTCACTCACTCACTGACTCATTACTAATTCTCCAACTTCCCGTATTGGTAGAAGGCTGAAATTTGGCAGGATCATTCCTTACAGCTTCCTTACAAAAGTTGGACAGGTTTCATTTCGAAATTCTACGCGTAATGGTCATAACTGGAAGCTGTTTTTCTCCATTTACTGTAATGGAGCTGAGCTCGAAAGCCGTGGGGGCGGAGTTTCGTGTGACATCATCACACCTCCCACGTAATCACGCAGTACGTAGAAAACCAGGAAGCGCTCCAAAAAGCGCTGAAGAAAACAGGAATTATATAATTGAGAAGGCAGCGAAACAATAAGAAGCGAGCGAGTGACATATACAACCACATTCTTGAGTGCTGCTACTACGGTAACAAAGCACGGTGTAAACCTAAACTTTAAATTAAGTTGATAGACAGGCTGCCACTGGCGTTTGTAATTTAGTGCCTGCCCATATAAGGCCGTCCGTCAGCGGCAATCCAATAGAAACACTGCCACTAAATATTCACGGGTGAAGGACTGTGTTTATGCAGAGGAAGATGAGATGGTCAGGGTGGTATTTGGCACAAACTCAGCAAAACTGCGAGAGAAACTTTTAAGTGCCGGATCTTAGCTGACATTACATACAGCCGTGGACATAACACGAGATGGCACCAGCACAGCTGGGAACCTTCGATGCAAGAACACTAAGCGGCTCACGTGAACTGACGCAGTGCACAGACAAAAAGCAACAGTTCCAAAGAGCGCTGAACAAAAACCGAATTACACAATTGAGAAGGCAGCAAAAAAATATGAAGCGTCTGATACATACAAGCATATTCATAAGTGCAGCTACTGCAGAAACAAAGCACACGGTGCAAAAAGTGAATGTCCCGCTAAAGGAAGGCAGTAAAAAAAAAAAACCCGTGCATGCAGTGTGTCACATCTCAGATAAAGAGGAAGACGAGCTGTTTATTGATGCAGTAAGAAACGAATCAATAAATGAAACCTCTTATCTTTACAACGATTGACAAACACGGAATGTAACTTGAACACAACACATCGTACAAATACGACCCTGATTGAAACAAATAATGATAATCGAATCCTTGATGACAGCAACACTCAATAACACTCACAAAACAATTACTGTATATTGACAATCATGTTACGTTATTTTTAAAATGTTCCCTTTTCTTTTTCATAGCTTCTTTAACACACTTCGTCTCCGATGCGAATATCTATAATAATAAAAGGCAAAGCCCTCACTGACTGATTGACTGATTGACTGACTGACTGACTCATCACTAATTCTCCAACTTCCCATGTAGGTAGAAAGCTGAAATTTGGCAGGCTCATTCCTTACAGCTTACTTACAAAAGTTAAGCAGGTTTCATTTCGAAATTCTACACGTAACGGTCATAACGGTCGACAATGTCCGCAATGTTGAACTTTCTTATTTATGGCCCCATCTTCACGAAATTTGGTAGGCGGCTTCCCTGTGCTAACCGAAACCGATGTATGTACTTATTTCGATGGTATGACGCCACTGTCGGCCGCCATATTGAACTTTCCAACGTCACCAATTTTCAAACTTCCCGTGTAGGTAGAAGGCTGACCCCATCTTCACGAAATTTGGTAGGTGACTTCCCTGCGCTAACCGAAACCGATGTACGTACTTATTTCGATGGTATGGCGCCACTGTCGGCCGCCATATTGAATTTTCCAAACGTCACTAATTCTCCAACTTCCCGTGTAGGTAGAAGGCTGAAATTTGGTAGGCCCATTCCTTACAGCTTACTTACAAAAGTTAAGCAGGTTTCATTTCGAAATTCTACGCGTAACGGTCATAACGATCAACAACGTCCGCCATATTGAACTTTCTTATTCATGGCCCCATCTTCATGAAATTTGGTAGGCAGCTTCCCTGTGCTAACCGAAACCAATGTACATACTTATTTCGGTGGTATGACGCCACTGTCAGCCGCCATATTGAATTTTCCAACGTCACTAATTCTCCAACTTCCCATATAGGTAGAAGGCTGAAATTTGGCAGGCTCATTCCTTACAGCTTACTTACAAAAGTTAAGCAGGTTTCATTTCGAAATTCTACGCATAACGGTCAACAATGTCCGCCATGTTGAACTTTCTTATTTATGGCCCCATCTTCTCGAAATTTGGTAGGCGGCTTCCCTGCACTAACCGAAACCAATGTACGTACTTATTTCGGTGGTATGATGCCACTGTCGGCCATAACTTTTCAACAGTCTTTGTTACTTATGGGCCCATCTTCAAGAAATTTGGTACAAGGGTTCCCAACGCTAACTGAATCCTACTTACGTACATATATACGTCCATAGCCTGCAGCTTGGTCACCATGTGAGGCGGCGTTGGGTCCCCCATCCCAACGCCTCTGACGTTGTTGGCTGCCTGCCTATATAAGGCCGTCCGTCCGTCCCTCCAGTCTCTACATTCCCTTCCTTGCTTTGCCACGGGATTCACGTCTCCCTGCTGATAACTACAGCCTTTTTGTTTAATCCACGGCTTCTACGCTGTTTTATTGTTTGTTTATTACAATTATAGTTATTGTATAGGTATTTTACACTTACTTTACATTACTCAGGTACCCATTTCCTTCATCATTCCAACCCCCATTACCATGTCTATCGAGGTAATCACCATCGATCAAAGAACTGTCACTTACCGAGTGGTTTCCATGCCCAGAGATGGCACCTACCTTTTCCATTCTCTGTGTTACATATTTCACGGCCATATCAGGCTCACTCTTGATATCCGGAAGAACATTGTGTCTTATGTATTGAATGACTGGAACAGGTTCAAGGTGTGGACTGATGACGGTACAGGAGATAATTATACTACACAGGAGCACTAGAAGAGTGAAATGCTTAAGCCCTTCACCTATGGTTCTGCATGTGAGTTGATGGCTGCCGCTGAATTGTTCGGTTGGCGCTTTCAAGTGTACCGAAATGGCCAAATATTTTACACCTTTCGACAACCGCCAATGCCTCTTAAACATCTTAGATTCACAGGTGACGATTTCAGTAGTGGACACTTTGATGTTTATGAATGTTTAAACTCTCAAAAGCTGGATGTGAAGTTATCGATGAAACCGGTTGTAAGCTTACAACGCTTGACAGATGCCGAATGTCACTTCAACACAAGTCCTGCAAATACTGTCGTAATTGAAACAAACCATGAACCTCAAACTGATTATGACAGCAGCAATCCAAGCTGTGAGATTTGAGACAAGATTACTGTTCACATGGCCAACTGTAAGTTGCATGCTCAAGAGTAAGCTCAGCGCACAGCTTGGTCATGTTACAACCGGAGGGCCGAACTGACAACGTGGTATACAAAGAGATCCTTAAGAAATAATTATTGGCATATTTTCCCTCAGTTTAAAAAGGTTAAATTTTCTTCTTAATAAAAATTTTAATGCAGTACTTCGCCGCTGCGAAGCGCGGGTATTTTGCTAGTATATATATATATATATATACTCCGATCTACATACTCTCAAATAGATAAGCCACACACCGTGGCACAATTGTAGAGGCTTCGCCTCTATCGCCTACATCTGAGGTTCGATTCCCGAGAGGGGATGTACTGAGTATGTACGCGTGCTTCTCGGTTCATTTTAACCTCGCATCTCCTTGGTTTGAGACGTATGAAAAAATATGCGGTTAACGCAGAATCATGTTACGTTATTTTTAAAATCTTTCCCTTTCTTAGCACAAGCACAGCTGAGAAGCTTCGATGCATGTACTCCATAACAAAAAATAACGCATTTAATCACACTTTCAATTCCAAGCAAAGGGGAGCTTTTGTCAATGCATGATTTCCTGGTACATTGATTACACTGATGCACACATCACAGCTACAAAAATGTTAGAGTCGGAATGAAGCGCGTTCCTACGACTTATCGGAGGAAAATTTCATTTAAATGAAACCCCCACGGCCATCGAACTCAACTCCATTACATTATATGGAGAAAAATTGGTTCCAGTTATGACCATTACGCGTAGAATTTTGAAATGAAACCTGCCCAACTTTTGTAAGTAAGCTGTAAGGAATGAGCCTGCCAAATTTCAGTCTTCCACCCACACGGGAAGTTTGAGAATTAGTAATGAGTCAGTGAGTGAGTGAGTCAGTCAGTCAGTCAGTGAGGGCTTTGCCGTTTATTAGTATAGATGACCCATTTATGAAGGGCTCAGAAATTATGCTCTTAGCATAATTTCAAAGTATGCTGTTTCTGCTTGTGACTTGCTCACAGCTTAATTCTGGTGCTTCATAGATGGGGTTAATAATGCCATGCCATATTTTTTAACTTGTTTCTAATCGAGCTCGCCCACCTCCCATGCATAAATGAGCGTCCTATGAAATCTCGCACAGCTCTGGTGATCCTCTTTTTTTGTGGGGCGGGTGGGGGTTACGGGGTGTCGCCAGATCATACTGTGAACAAGTCTCATGTGCTTGTGACCCAGCGATGGCCACTAATAGGCCAAAAGTGGCTGAGAAACAATTGTTTAGGAACGTGTGAGGTGTGTGTGACAAGCTCAGGGATCCTGTGCCCAGGGCTGTCAGCAAAGGCATTGTCCCAAAACCCACAACCTAGCACTGGAAGAAGCTGGAATGAAAATGTATGCATGTACTTAGTTTATTCCAGACTGATGCATGAAAAAAGCAACAAAAAAGATAAAACCCCATACTTTTGTGGTGTTGCTGCAGCAGAAGGCAGGAGAAAATGTGTGAATTGAAATACAAAAACCGCAATCTAGTGTACAAAATATAACTTCTGTCTGCATCTAGTGGCAAACAGGCATGTAAAATAATTCTAAAAGTAAAGGTTTGAGTGAGTACATAATTATGCATTCATAGTTACAAATTGTTTACTTGTTGCTTCTCACTGATATCTAGTATGTGTGGGTTTGTGTATATACAGGTAAAATTCTGTTACAACGAATATCTTTACAACGAAATTTTCATTACAACGAAGTATTTTTATGGTCCCGACAGTTTCCCCATATGACGCGAGTCTATAGAAATCTCGTTACTACGAAATACATTCAGCAGATACTTTCATTACAACGAAGTGCCCAAAAGACCTTGAAATGCCTGAATGAATCATCCACAAAGCAGCTAGTTCTGTGGCCGCAGCTCAGTTGTGCACAATGATCCCCAAACAGAAACATTGTAAAAAAAATTTTCTTTCTTCGAACTTTTCGGGTTTTTTTTTTTGCCCTTTTTGTTTCTTGCGGTTTTCAGTGATACCTTTTGCTTATTGCTTGTCAACATTTGAAAAACATCCATTGGAATTTAACTCATTGTCACCCTCCTATAGAAACAGCAGACACAAAAAAACGATAACAGTTCATATTAGAAAAAAAAATTTTACATTTTTGCAGCTCTCGATTTCAGCAAAAAGAAAAAAGATGTTGCCAGTGAATTCGGAATTTTGCCATCGACGCTGTCAACTTTCTTGAAAGACCAAGCAAATAAAGAAGAAAAATCTCAGGTTGCAAATGTATGTGAACTGCTGCATTTGAAGACTTCGAAAAAAAAGTTATGTGGTTCAGTGATGCTTGTTCAAGAAACATTCCTATTAATGCGGCACTCATTCAAGAAAATGTGAGGTTTGTAAATTCTTTTGGGACCTCCCCTAACTAGATAGCATGCCGAAGAGCGTCCCGAAGTCCAAACTCTGCATCTGTTGAAGACCGTTTTTCTGTTGTCGGGTCAACAGCAGGATCACAGCTATGCTGAATCTCTCCACCAAAGCCAACAGAAAAGATATTGATGGGTGATGCAAGGAAAATTGTAAATGCATTTAACAGGATTACTTGATAACTGATCTGGCCACGACCCTGCCTGACTGCTGTGTCTGTGTATAGCAGAGTGGTAGATCACGCTACAATAAATAAGTGTGCCGTTCCTGTTTCAAGCTGAATAAAGCTGGTTTTGCTAAAGTATTGAGACTCAGCTTTGTGTTTTGGGGTGCAAGACAGGGACTTATAGCGCGACCCCGATCTTTTATGACTTGCTTCTGTGTCTCTTCACTGCAGCGCTACAAGCCTGTTTTTGCCCTGCCCCGGCAACGGACAAACAATCTTCCACAGACGCTGCAATTGTGCTTCGGGACGCACTTCAGTGTGTCATTCCCGTTGGGTGGTGGGGGAGGGGGTATCAAAAGAGTTCAGAAACCTCACAATATGAAGAAAAAAAGGATGATTTGGCTTCTGATTGATCACTGTGCTGCCCACAACATCCTTCCGCATTTAGATAATAAAAAAATATGTATAATTGCAACTACAATACTTGTTTTGAGAGTTTGTTTATGTGCAAGAGACTAATTGTACCAAAAAGGGGGACACCCTGTGCTAAACTTTGCAGTGTTATGGGATATGACGTCTAAACATGGTATTACAATGAGAGCTGACAGAATGGGTACAAAAGAAAACTGATTCCATAAAATATCTTGGGGATACCATAAAATCCAGTTTCTGGAGAGAAATTCCAATTTTTTGTGTGTTTTATTTAGTTGATATTGGTGTAAACCAGTGGTACTTAAATATAAATCTTAAAGGTTCACTTACCACATTTACTCCCGAGTCAAAATTCCAGAGAACAGTGGGTCCAGTGAGTAAATAGTCACAGGACAGAACTGCGTCCAGAGCAATGTTCCAGTCATTTAAGAGCTTATTGTATTTACAAACAAGCATCACAGTTTTAAAGAGAAAAATGACACCTTGTTTTTTTTAACCAAACCAAACCACAGAAAAGGTGTGTTTGCCAACCAGAGACACTCATGCAAGTGGTTGTTGGTTAGTCTGAAGGAATTTTTTTTATCATATTCATAGTTGAAAGTTTTGATTCACAGCAATGCATTGAGGCATACATTGTAAGAATTTGAAGGGGAACATTTGCTGCTGTAACCATCTTAATCCAGAATTCGGCATGGTCACAGTTAGCTTCCTTCAAAGGAGGTTAGTCACCTCATTTTGCAGTAAAGCAGCACTGGCCCATTCTGGCCTTCCATGGAGAATTCTGTGACACACTTTGTAAGTAAATGGATTTCCAGTCAACAGTAGAACTTGTTTTCCCAGGCTGAAATCTTCAAATTTTCAGTCAGTTTGTCCAGGAGCTCAACATAATTTTGATGTCTATGTTTTCCTTTTGTTTGTGCCAAATGTTTTGGGAAGGGAAGCAGGCCCTCCCATATGTTATATTTAATATCTACAGTTTTCTTTGGAAAGAATGCACTGCTGATATGAGGTCGCATATTGTGGTGTTTTTACCCTGGAGACTGACATTTAGGTCAGCAGGATGGGATTTTATATCAGACAAAAAAGCAACAACTTTCTTTTATTTTTTTTTCTACATAAAATCCACAAACTTATTTAGCTTGTGCGTTGTTTTGTTCAGACAGAAAGATTAGCAGTTCTATCTGAGTAACCCAAATAGTCCCAATACCCTTCCACTGCTTAGTCACCTAACATTTATTGTGGAAAAATAAATCGTCAAATGTTTTACTAACTTCAGTCAGAAATGTGCACAATAAATTATGATGCAGTGCAGATGATGCTTTCAAATAACTAAGCTGTTTCATCACTGTTACCATAACTTCCAAGTACATTTCTCCTAGAATTGCACACAAAATGCCAAATGTGGGGATTATGCAGTGATAGGATATCAGGTTTGAGTGATGCTCTTTCAAACATTTCATCACCAATCCCTTCTCTTTCTCTATCATGGATGGTAGCTATTGACACCACATGCCTCAGGTCAATCTCTAACTCACTCTGCATCTGCAATATTGAGGTCTTCCCCTCCTGTGTGGCCATGAAGACTTTTCAGACCAAAGACATCCTCACAAAATCTCTTCTTTTCTTCATCATAAAATCTAACAGAGAAAATCAGGTGTGCTTTATCTGTGATAACTGTTGATTCATCCATAGCTAGTGAAATTACTTTTTCCTTTTTAATGGCATACAGTAACTAAGTTGCTTTAGTAAATCTTCAGCAAGTATTTCAGTTCGTCTTGCTGCATTGGAATCTGAACAAAGTTTTTGACTTATTTTTTTCAGTCATTTCATCCTTTTGTTTTTCATCAAGCATAGCTTGTATCACTTCACTCATACATTCTTTGCTATTTCAGCATCAGAGGAGGGTACCTTACGCTTGCCCAAGACCCGCAGAACTCGTAGAGAGACTTTCATTGCATGCTGTTGCTGAGTTATTGTAATAATAAAATATTCTGCTTCTAGATTGTTATGATGACTTCAACTCTTTTATTTTTTGGCTTTTACCTCAGTTTTCTGGTGATAGTTCTCCTCAAAATGTATGTTTTTTTTTGTCATAGTGCTGTTTCACTTTACTACTCATTACAGTGAATTTGTTTTTTGGCAGATTTAACACATTGGTTTTGTACTTCCTTCTGGAAGAATGAAAAACTACTTTTTAGTCCACCCATTCTTAAATAGACAGTTTTCATTTTCAGCTTTCATGTTCTTTGTTGGGCAGCAAGGTGGCGCAGTGGTAGTGCTGCTGCCTCGCAGTAAGGAGACCTGGGTCCGCTTCCCGGGTCCTCCCTGCATGGAGTTTGCATGTTCTCCCTGTGTCTGCATGGGTTTCCTCCGGGTGCTCCAGTTTCCTTCCACAGTCCAAAGACATGCAGGTTAGGTGGATTGGCGATTCTAAATTGTCCCTAGTGTGTGTATGTGTGCCCTGCGGTGGGCTGGCGCCCTGCCTGGGGTTTGTTTCCTGCCTTGCACCCTGTGTTGGCTGGGATTGGCTCCAGCAGACCCCTGTGACCCTGCAATTAGGATATAGCAGGTTGGATAATGGATGGATGGATGTTCTTTGTTCACACAATTTTTTTCTTTTTTTCTATGAGTTTTAACCGTTGTCAATTTGCAGAGTATATGCTCACTGCAGCCTGTGGAATGGCAAAGTTGAACGTTTAAGGAAAAGCTTGCTTAATGCAGTGTAAATTGGCAGCCTGAGTTCTTGAGCAGTGGTCATCAAGTCACACACACAGTATTACAGCTTCTGTTATTGAACTAGATACAAGACCACCAGTTATTCATTTTTTGAAGACGAATAGCTTACATAGTAGTATTTTTTTCTTGTGTGTTGATGGCAAATAAACAAAATAAGCGAGTTTTGTTCACATTCCAGTTTTAATTGTGTTTGGATCTGGAGCTGGACCAGAGCTTGCCTAATGAGTACCACTGGCATAAACAAAAAAGTGTTTAATCATATAATTGCTTTCTTTAAAAAAAAAGTGTTGCACTCATTACTTTTTAGCTATTTGCAGCTCTTTATTACACAGGCAGAACAATAGCCATTTATTTTTGGGTATGTAATTTAAACACGATAATGCCAAAAAACCCCTGTGAGGACATAAGTGGTTAATTAACTTGGTAGTTAGGTAACATTTCAGTCTCAAATTAAGCTGGAAATAACTGCAGTTAGTATCACTTAGGATTTAGTCATATCTGAAATGCGTGAAGGGGTTGCACTTGTTTTTTGATATGCCAATACAAAATCAGGACAAAACATTCTTCAGAATTATTTGCTGACCACAAGGAAATGTTCCTTGATGTCATAAATGTTATAAAATTCAAATGGTACTGTGGATCAGCCCCAGAATTTCATAATTCTATGAGAAGCTACACCCAGGGTTGGAAAAATCAGGTGGGAGTTTGTTCCTCAAAGGCTTGTCGGGACTTCTTTACCCTTCTGTCATCAACATTGTATAGCTAAAATCAACCAGCTTCCGGTGGATGTTGGCTAGGCTAACATTTATAACCAAGAAAAACTTTTCTCTTTTTTACCCCATGTTATGTGTTGACACATTAAGGACACATCATGTGCGTACTCTTCTATAGACAGGGCAGAAATCATATGGCATCTCATGGATTTGAGAAAGAAGAGTCTCAAATGTAATAGTTTGTCCAGATTAAATGTATTGCTAATACGTAGTAAACTAAACAGGAAAAGCATTGGATTTTGACCCACTGCTTAATCATTTGCTGTAGTTCACGACAATAGAATCAAGTTGTAATACTTGTAGTGTTTATGTTTTGAAATTAGCCTCTACATTTTATTTTGAGTCCTTAATAAATGCTTTTAATTTAGTATTTTTAAAAATGACAGAAAAAAATTAAAACAACTTTTCTTACGATGAAGTATATCTCATTTTTAGCTTTTTATTGAATCATGTTACAGTAATTGTGAAGTCGAGTGTCTTAATGTTAATGTAGCAATTTTTTTTTTAATGTAGGAAGATTTCAGGCTTTCAGAGGCTGCACAAAATCTGACCCGGGATCTTTGCAGTAAGCTGAATGGTGATAATTCGTGTCCCTGTACGCTGAGGCTCAAAGAGAAAAGTGATCAACCTAATGAACTCATTGTCTTGGGAGTTGTTACTTGCAGTAAGTTGTTTTTATGTTCTAATTTTATTGCGCTAATATCTGTTTACATACTGTATTCTTGCAATTTTCAACAGCAAATACTTGCATATAATCCACAGAAAGTCATTGACAGATACTTCTGTGTTTTACCTTATTTGTCACAAGCAGTCTTAAATGAAAATTTGAAAATAATGTTATACTCACCTCACTTTCCACTATAATATCTTTGAATTTAAGGACACTGAATCTGAGCACTGTTCTGGTGGAACCTTTGCACATTTTTATCAGAGATCACTCCCATGTTTTCAGAGAAAAACCCAGATGATAGTGTAGGAAATGAATTTTTAAAGACATGTTGCACCCAAGTGCTAGATAGGAAGCTCTTCAACTAGTTCTCGTAGTTTTCCACCATCATATTCCCAAGAAAACTGTGGCATACAGTCTTTTTTTACCTCAGTAAAGAAGGGTGTGTATTTTTTTACTATTTGCTTACCTGTTACCTATTCACGACAGTGGATGCATCATCCTGACCAGGCAAGACATTTAAACAACACCTTTTTCTCTTGTACGCAATAAAATGTCATCTCTCTAAATTTCTGTCTATTCTGACAGAATAAGAAGAGAGAAAAAATACTCCCAGAGAGCAGAAAATGTACAGTAAATGTTTGATTTTGGGTTGTTTCCACCTCAACAAATTTTAAGGTAAACCGCCATTTTCAGCTTAAAATATACTTCAGATAATATTCTGAATAATACTTAAGCCATTAAGCAAATTATCATTTAAATTATTATTTTTTTTATTTTATTCAAATGGCATTTTTCTCGTAATCTCATATCCCACAGAAACAGTTTGTGGTAGAGAAATTCCAATTTCAGAAATGGATTCAACACACCTATTGTATATTTATAAAATAAATTTTTTTTTGCGTGGGAGGATTTTGATGCAGGCCACATGCCCACTGCCCAAAATATACTACAACAATTAGACAAATTAGATACCATAGATATCATAGTAACGTAGCTCTAATTGATGGTTTACAGTGACGTATGAATGATTCTCATTGACTAAAGGATATCCATGCCCATTTTGCCTTGTTATTTTAGGATTACTTACAATGTTTGTGATTTGGAAACATCTATATATATATATAATTCACTAAGGGCACGCAAGACACTGAGCACAAGCAAGACACTGAGGGCATGCAAGACAGTGAGTGCAAGCAAGACAGAGCCCCGCCCGCCAACTCTAACCCTCCTACCGCGTCATGGGATATGCACGACAGAGCCACGCATGCCAACAGTAACCGTCCTCCCAAGTCCAGCGTCGCTCTTGAGGCATGCAACAACTCACCAAACACAGCCTCAGTCGCTTTCATCTGTGCAAAAGTCCACATGCACCTCTGAGCCAAGTTGACTTTACACCGCACGCAAGACAGAGAGCCCCGCCCGCCAACTCTAACTAAGGGCAAGCAAGCCAGAGAGCCATGCCCGCCAACTCACAGAGCCCCGCCCACCAACTTTAAGACCATGGGATACGCACACATTTAGTTTATAAATGGATATAAATAATTGCATGTAAACGATTAGCCAAAATCTGTTGTATGTAAACGATACTGTTTAAAACGTTATTGTTTTTTCATCAGAAAACCCGGTTTCCACATCTACCTGTATTAGTTTAAATGGCACTTTTACCACTCGCAATAGGGCGGACGCGCTGACTTATCGTGTCGACCGGGCAACATAGTGAATGCGGCGTCTATCTCTATATGTCTATGTTTTCCGTAGCCTGCTACAGGAAGGTACTCGACCATTGGCATTGATTTCGCTCCTTGCTATTTTCATTATACTGCGACAGTGGTTTCCTAAGCCTTTGTTATACTGAATTCCTTTCTCACCATTTTCCCTTCCTATTCTTACACTGCCGTGTGCTACGGCGGGCTTCGGCTAGTTAACTTTATTATACTAACAAGAACCCAAACCAAACATTAAAACAATAATAACAACAAAATAAGACAAATGCTTACAGTTAAATATGTTGTGTATCTTTTTTGCTAATTGTAAAATACAAAGAAATAGATGTTTCTAACAGCTGTAAATTACATCTGCCTAATGCCAGTTTTTTATCTTTCTAGTTCACATTGAAGATCTGAAAGAAGGGTTTCAACAGATAGACAGTTCTATAACAGGAGTAAGATTTTTATTATTATTTACTGTTAGATATGTTAATCTTCTTTTGGTGTAGATACCAGATCTTGACTATACAGTCATATGAAAAATTTTGTTAATCCCTCTCAGCCTGCATAATAATTTATTCTACTTTCCACAAAAAAGATAACAGTGGCATGTCTTTCATTTCCTAGGAATATCTGACTACTGGGGTGTTTTCCGAACAAAGATTTTTAGTGACGCAGTATTTAGTTGTATGAAATTAAATCAAATGTGAAAAACTGGCTGTGCAAAAATTTTGGTCCCCTTGTAATTATGCTGATTTGAATGCATGTAACTGCTCAATACTGATTACTTGCAACACCAAATTGGTTGGATTAGCTCGTTAAGCCTTGAAATTCATAGACAGGTGTGTCCAATCATGAGAAAATGTATTTAAGGTGGTCAATTGCAAGTTGTCCTTCCCTTTGACTCTCCTCTGAAGAGTGACAGCATGGGATCCTCAAAGCAACTCTCAAAAGATCTGAAAACAAAGATTATTCAGTATCATGGTTTAGGGGAAGGCTACAAAAAGCTATCTCAGAGGTTTAAACTGTCAGTTTCAACTGTAAGGAATGGAATCAGAAAATGGAAGGCCACAGGCACAGTTACTGTTAAACCCAGGTCTGGCAGGCCAAATAAAATACAGGAGCGGCATATGTGCAGGATTGTGAGGATGGTTACAGACAACCCACAGATCACCTCCAAAGACCTGCAAGAACATCTTGCTGCAGATGGTGTATCTGTACATCGTTCTACAATTCAGTGCAATTTGCACAAAGAATATCTATATGGCAGGGTGATGAGAAAGAAGCCCTTTCTGCACTCACACCACAAACAGAGTCGCTTGTTGTATGCAAATGCTAATTTAGACAAGCCAGATTCATTTTGGAACAAAGTGCTTTGGACTGATGAGACAAAAATTGATTTATTTGATCATAACAAAAAGCGCTTTGCGTGGCAGAAGAACGACGCTGTATTCCAAGAAAAACACCTGCTACCTACTGTCAAATTTGGTGGAGGTTCCATCATGCTGTGGGGCTGTGTGGCTAGTTCAGGGACTGGGGCCCTTGATAAAGTCGAGGGTCAGATGAATTAAACCCAGTATCAACAAATTCTTCAGGATAATGTTCAAGCATCAGTCACAAAGTTGAAGTTATGCAGGGGTTGGATATTCCAACAAGACAATGACCCAAAACACAGTTCGAAATCTACAAAGGCATTCATGCAGAGGGAGAAGTACAATGATCTGGAATGGCCGTCACAGTCCCCTGACTTGAATATCATCAAAAATCTATGGGATGATTTGAAGCTGGCTGTACATGCTCGGCAGCCATCAAATTTATCAAGTCATCAAAGGCTATAGGAGGCGTCTAGAGGCTGTTATATTTACAAAAGGAGGCTCAACTAAGTGTTGCTGTAATATCTCTGTTGGGGTGCCAAAATTTATGCACCTGTCTAATTTTGTTATGACGCATATTGCATATTTTCTGTTAATCCAATAAACTTAATGTCACTGCTGAAATATTACTTTGTCCATAAGGCATGTCATATATTAAAAGGAAGTTGCTACTTGGAAAGCTCAGCTAATGATAAACAAAAATCCAAAGAATTAAGAGGGGTTCCCAAACTTTTTGATATGACTGTATTCTGACCAAGAAATTTAGACTTCCAGGGAAAGTTGACTTGTTTGCCATGGATAATTAGTAGTTTTTATTGTATTATTTGGAAATGATTATGTTCTAAAGTTGTAATCCTGTTTGATTGGTAAACTGTTTCTATTCTTGTATAGATAAACATCACTGTGGCTCAGTTGAAAAAGGATGATGGTAACAAACCTGTTAATCAAACATTAATAGCCATTCTCACTTCAGTTGGTGTGCTTCTGCTTTTACTGTTGGGCATCATTTCGTGTACATGTTACCAAAGAAGGAATTTTGGAAAAAAACGGGTATGTCTTTATTGATTTCAATAATATTTTTTTTTTGTGTTAGTTCACAAGCCCCTCTAAAGCAGGGGTGCCCACACTGTTTTGGCTTGCGAGCTACTTTTAAAATGACCAGGTCGAAATGATCTACCTACATTAAAAATTATATATATATATTTATGTATATATATGTGTAAATATATGTATATATATATGTGTGAGTATACTTTATACAAACTTTATAAAATATATGTTGTCGTACCTTGCATAACTGAATAATCTTTATGGCACAATAACAATTCAATACATTTATGGTCACTACAGTATTTGGATTTAATAATCTTCATGTGGGAAAAGGTTGACTCGCATAAATAAGTAGAGCAGAATAATGCAGTCAAGGAGGCACATATCCTTCTGTTTGGGTACTTTTCCTCTGTGAGTAAGTTCCAAAACTGTCCAAGAGCCCCAGACTTCAGCTAAATGTCATCCTGTAGCGTCAAAATCTCATCCTCCACTGTAGAGGAGTTTTAGGTGAAACAGTGTTGCAATTTTTGATGCGGGTGAATCACCCTCAACATCATCCCTAAATGGATAGCACTTAAATGTAGCAATTGGCTCAAGTAAAGCTGAGTCTTGAAACCGTCTCCCAAAGTCTGACAGACAATTTTCAATCTGCTCTGTAGCGTATGCTGTCAAGTTGCACACACTCCTTCCATTGTGTCTCCAGCTCTGACACGAGGTTTTGGAAGTTCCCCAAATCAAGGCTCTGCAGCTTTGAGGACAGATGTTTTATTTTTCGTTTGAAAGCATTAACTGAGCTAATCAAATTGACCATGGTTTTCTCTTTTCCTTGCAGCTATAAATTAAGCTCATTCAACATGTTGGTCAGATCGGAAAAAAAATGGCAAGTCTAGCAGCCATTGATCGTTATTAAGTTGCTTGTATTCTGCATGTTCAATGACAAGGAGAAACTCATTTTTCTCTGGCCAGGGGTCTTGAAATCTCAGCAGGAATTTCTCCCTAGCCATCTGCCTCAACGAAGGCATCTTTTATCATCTTTCCATCTTGGAAGGACTTCTTATGCTTAATGATCGAGTGACTGACCCGGAACGATGCTTCGGTGTATCTACCTTTGCTTTTGAATTCATCTGAGTGAAAAATGACGGCTGTCTGATTAACTGTGATTTTAGTTCCCTCTCCTTTATCTTTCTCAGATCGCTTTTCAGAAGGAAGTCCGTTTCGTAGTTTTTATGAACAGTTCGAAAGTGCCTTTCCACGTTTTCCTTCTTTGGAATAGCAATGAGAGATTGACAGATCAGATAAACGCACTTCGATTGTGACATTGTGAGAGAAAAAAAATCCTCTTCCAATTCCACATTCAGCCCATACCCTCCCCAAAAAATTTTTTTTTTAAATCCCTTCTTTAGTCGATCTAAACTGGAAGGCTAACTAGATCACAGCCGGAGTTTTGCAGTAGCTCATGCGTTTGATTGTGAGTGTGGGATGACCAGTGTGTTAAAAGAAAAGAGATCTCAGACTGGCCGCCCTGTATGTCAATCAAGTGGCAAATGCCATAGGGAGGATATATGATAGACTAACATTTAAAAGCAAAGTTTTTGAATGCAACGCGATCTACCTGCACTATCTTTTCGATTTACCGATAAATCGTGAGCGACGTATTGGGCACCCCTGGTCTAAAGGAAGGGACAGTCTCAATAGCACTATAGTGCAAGTGACATTTATTTTCAAAAGGATTCAAAACAAAACAAAAATAACAAACATTCATAAATGTTTGTCAGCCAATCCCCATACTGTCCATCCTACTCAGTAATGTTGAAATGGTGAAACAGTCTTTTCAATCTCACATAACATCTTCTTCCCTTCTCCCAAGACATAATGGCCATTACTGCTTGAAACGACAGATGTTTAATTTATTATTCACATATGACAGCAAAGCCACATTTTTCCTTAAATACACTTCTAATGCCACTGTCATCTGCAACAATGATGACAACATTAAAAGACAATTCCAGGATGCTGGGCTAAGAGTTTGAAAGGAAAAGCCATTATCTGAAACTGGCAAATAAAAAGAAAAGATTAAAATGGCAAATGAACTCGGGCATTAGCTGGAATATGACTGGAAATGTCCATTATTGTCAAGCTTCCTGGGGTTGTCTTTACTCCATTTTAGATGAATATGATATTTGTTCTCTATCTAATGAAGAAGTTGTCCGAGGACCAGTAAAGTGTTTATTTCTCAAACTGCTCACTCTGGTGTTCTTATCCTTGGATGCAGTTGCCCATCTGGGTCTTCCATTTCTTTTTCTATCCTAGATAGATCAGTTACCTCTCTTTTTCAAGACAGTAACAGACACATTGTAAAAAAAAATATTCAGTTTCCTGGCAATCTTTCACATGAAATAACTTTCATTCTGCAAAAATAAATAAATAAATAAACCTTGCAACCATAGTGAATAGAATAGCCGTTTTCAGTGGTGCTAATGCAGGTAGAAAGGTTTACCTAATAACCAATTAGCATTAACACGAGACAAATTAAGGATACGCTGACGGAGGGCACCATTAGGACACTTGCAGCTGAAAATGCTTTGCAGACACATATGAAAATCAGTCATTTTCAAAACTTTTTTAAAACCTGGCAGGATCTAATCAATAATATTTTAGAGTAGGCACTTAGACTACTTTCTGTCTTTACTACTCTCAAAAAGGCTGTTGGCCTTAATTTGTTTCTCATGGGTGGGGGTTGAATTGAATTTACAAACAGTGTGAGCCCCTTACACTCAAGACAAAGGACTGTCGACTCACCTTTCCAGGTTGACTGTGATATCCGAGTGCTTCTTTTTTATATTTGGGGCACTGTGCGACTTTCTGAACTTGAACTTTTGAGTACCTTGGCCACAATGTGCCACTCCATCAATTCCCTTTGTTTTGCTTATACCACTGCTTCTGCTACCAAATAGTATGTTTTTCCTTGCCTACACTTCACTGAGTAGGAGCACCATTTTGCTTTGCATTCATTGAAATGTTTATATTTTACACCTGCTTTTGCCATTGTCTTTTAGCAAAACACTGAATAGAAGGGACTATTTATATCGATTTGCATATTCAAACTGGTGACATTCTGGGAGGAACACCAGACACCAGTGGTAAAATATCCTCCATTTCCATTGTAACAAAGTATTAACAGTACTGTAGCTGCATATAGCTGGCCTGTGGATCGATACCAAATTTTGATGGTTTCAGTGGGCCATTTACATATTCACTCAGTGTTTGTCACAGATTCCGGACACCCCCAGTGGTCCACATAAGCAGTTTTATTTTGTAGATCATTCCAAATCAGCCCAAGTGAAACTGGTGTCCTGTTCATGGATATTTCATCCAGGATAGACTCCCTTAATAGTAATTCTTTACACAAAGTTATGAAAATCAGAATTTTTCCCAGACTGCATTTGGACACTCTAAAGACACACAAACAACCCCTCCCCCCACCTGCCCTTCACTATTGGGCTTCCCTACCTTCCAGCTCATGACTCTTTATCCCAAACTCACCTCCGAAGTTAGGACTTCAATAGCTGCTGGCAAGTAGACGACATTGAAATCTTCACTTACAGCCTTGTTCTTGTCCAAGTCGCCCAGGGGCTTACTTTGGGTGATGGAGAAAGCTTATGAAATCTAACAGCCACCATATCAAAGTATCCTCTTACCCTTTGCCTTGCTGGTTTGGGTCCTGAGTGGATGCCAGTGTTGCTGCTTTTTATGGTGCTCACCCTAAATTCAAGGAAGGTTTTTACTGAGTGTCCAGTTTCAATGCTTTTAAATGGCCATTTTCTGTACTTTCTACTTGACAGATATGTAGTCTCAGTCCTGGAGGGCCATAGCATGACTTCTTTCAGTTAGACGCAAATTCCTATTTCAATTAAACAAATGTTTGTTGCAGAAGGTTACTGCATTTAATAAAAAAAATCAGCTTATAGTATGTTTATTTGAATGCACCTTATATTTGATCCTTCATTTTTTGTAGCACCATCTTACAGAGGAAATGCAGACAGTTGAAAATGGTTACCATGATAACCCGACATTGGAGGTGATGGAAGTTCAGCCAGAGATGCAGGAGAAAAAGGCCAACTTGAACTGTGAATTTAATGACAGCTGGATAGTGCCAATTGATAACTTCACTAAGGAGGACCTGGAAGAAGAAGACACCCATCTGTAGAGCAGAATGGCTCAGAGACTAAAACTAAATAAGCAGGAAGAAAAATATGGAAGTCTTACAGTCAACTCGTGTAAGCCAAGTGCTTGTGCTCACTAGAATTTAGGATTATTACAATTATGACATCTTTTTTTTATCTTTTTCCTTTTACAAGAATTGTTATAATTAAAAAGGATCCAGTACCCATAGTATTTGATGATAGTTTATGGAATGTGCGGCTCAGGAAAACAACTTGCTACAATTATCGTTAACGTCTTGTGACATATAAAGACACATATATCACTTCTTAAATGTAAATAGTGTGTTACAACTAGACTGGCGGAGCCTGAACCATGTGACCAAAACCAAACATACTGACAGCACACGAGTAGTGTGGCCCTGTGGTCAGTTAGAGGACTCTCATCCCAGTGCCTGAACATGACGACTTACAACTGGTGCATGCAGACCTGCCCAGTTATGTATGGCATTACCTGCTAAATCGGCGGCCTTTAAAGTATGCCTAAGCACTGGATTGTGATACGCAACAAACCGTTCCAAGATGTACATTTGGCAAAGAACTCAGGAAGAGCAAATGTGGAATTTTAATAAGCAGCTGGAAACTCCTGCCTATTTCATATTCTTACAGAAGCTGTTATTTGTCAATTAAAGCACAATGTTTGTGATTACTATAAGTTAAATCCATTTATTTTTGTAACAAACAGCTTAGCATTAAATTTAAAACAGTTAAACGTTGGTCAACTTTGTCAAATCACCCACATAAATATCTTGTCAAAATATAAGGCGGCCTAGCGATTAAGCTTGAGGACGTGCCATTAGCGTTCAAGCCGGCCATAGCCAGTCCACATCCAGTATTTAGATGACAAGCCCACCAAGTCAAAAGAAGCGGGAGACTAACATACTGGGGAGCTTACTGATTAACGGCACAGGAATTTAACAGCAGCTCAGCGGACATTTACAGTACATCAACCAGCTATTCAGTTAAGAATATAAAGTAAATGTTTATTATCACATGTAAATGCCAATTAGGACGTAGTGATTTACTGATCAATCCAAACATGAAGTGCCTCGTTTAGTGGAGACTCACACTGGGTATGGCCCAGCCTAGCTATGTAACACTTGAGGCATACATCACCAGCACTCCTTATTCATTTATTTTGACTTCAAAATACCCAAGAAGCATGCAGCTGCCATTCAGCAGAAGGCACCCGCATCTACAAAATGTCACTGGAGAGCAAAAGGAACAGTTCAGTGAGAGCCTAAAGAAGCCAAAGCAGCTTTTTATGAACGCTCAAATGAAAAGGCCTAATGGGGACGTAACACTTTGACAATTTCATTTGCATCCTTTATTTGTAGTTGTTCACACAATCACATCTACACTTTTGCCAAAAAGTTACTTTAAACTTATTTTATGTATTATGTGCACATATTTTAATATTGCAAAGATGATTATGTGTTTTATTGTTTACTTTGAAAGTCATTTATTGCTTTTAAATATGGGTATATTTGAACTGTCAATGTTTTTTACTGTTTATTCATAATTGTGTGTCAAACAGAGTTTTCTGTTTTATGCAGACAACTTCAAGAACTTTGATCAAAATTATAAAGTGGTGGGTTGAGTATTAATATCTGTGCCATGTAATCTTTGTAGAGGTGCATCTGCTTTCATTATCTTATCTGTTGATATCGACTACTTCCTGCTTGATGTCACGTAGCGTAATGCGCAGGACGTGACTGACTGAACAGGTTTAGGTGTATTGTATGTATAGTCACAGACATTGAAAAACAGTTTCTTTTTAATATAAGAATGTAAACAAGTAGCTAGTTAATAATCATACACAATATGCTTGAACCCAACTTCATTTGAAGGTGGTCAAGTAGAAACTGACAACCTGGGTGCTTAAGGCTTTTAAAAAAAATACTTTTGTAAAGATTTTTTTGTTATTTGAAAACGAATATTTATGAAACATTCCTGAAGACGTATAATACTAGAGAACAGTAGTCTGACACACTGGAATTTGCAGTAGTTTTTTGAGGTTCTTAAATGCGTTTTTCCTTCATAGCACTTGAGTGAATAAAATCCGCCACCAAGAGGCTATTTTCTATTTTGGCTAAGGATGCCGAGGGCGCCAACAGACGTGACACATACACCGACATGTCTGCAAAAGTGTGTCGGGCACAAAAATACTGAGATGGCCCTGAGGTGTCCCACCATGAAAGAATAGTCAAGTAAATGGCAAAAAGTTAATAACCACTGATGCCAAGCAGCCAGTAGCAACAGTGTTTTTGTGTACCTATACATTTGTGATTTCCTAAAATATTTCTGTTAAAAAAGTGAATATTTAATGATAGTGGGAAATGTTACAAACACGGTTAATATTTGTTCAAGTATTATGCTTTGACACTGTTTAAAGAAATATTAAAACTTTTTACCATAAAGAAATAAGCACAAGACTGTTGTTTCAATTTTATTAAGAAAATGAACAAAATACAATCTTTAATATGTACATTACATACAAAGTAATTCTACATCTGTAACTGGTCTACACAACATTCATGTTCAGAGTGGTACCGACATTCTTGGATTCTCCACTTGAGTGACATAAGAGTGTGTGGGGTACGCGGCCATTACTGGTGCTGCACTTGTGTTGGCGGGGCCGAGCCCTTTAGTAGAGCATTGTGTGCAGCAACTCGGAGGAATTCTGTTTGTTTCATCAGTTAGCCTTACAACGTGAAAAACAAAACACATGAACAATCACTTATGTAGGGTTAAACATTTATGAAGTGAAAGCTATCAAATCAAGACTGGAAGTTCAACTCACTGTATTCAGAAAGACAACATGAGTGACTTGGCCGCTTTCTGCGGGGATCCTCTAAGCGGCAGACTTGGCGCATTTTGTTAATGTTAGTAAGCACTGGTGCAACCCAGGAAAAGACCCCATTTTTATTTTAACAAAGAATACTGAACCTTGAACAAGGGCAAAGCTTTGTATTGAAGCTGCTTAACGACATGAAGTAAATGAATATCCAATTGTACGTTTTTCTCCATTTTCATTGTGTCAAGTGCTTTAACATGCATTTTGATTCAGAGTTAAAATGCATTCCATTTTCAAGGTAATGTACAGATGAACTAAGGAGGGAAGCAAGTGCTAGAGGAGGGCCGGGGGAACTTCAGGTGCTTAAAATATTTTAAGCCTACAGCTTGTGCACTGTTAAAACTGACAACATAGAGAAAAAAAAAATCAAAACACTCTTTATACATGTGGGGAATTCAGATCCAATTAATTATTGGTGGGATTACCATCTTAAATGACATTAAAATAACTTTTTTGGAAAGAATTAAAGCTTAGTGACCACTGCCAAGTTTTGACAGACGCGCTCTGTCTATACTCGACCTTTCCGCTCGTCTCCCTGCCTTGATATTCAGTGCATTGTTAATGATTTTTGTAAAATGTCATCCCTGATCACTCCACTTGGTACTTTGAAGATGTCCAAAGAGAGCTAGCAGATTCTTCAGGTGGAAGGTTGTTACTTAAACATTAACTAATATGTGTCAATATTAAGTTTCTTTCATATCATGCCTGCTATGTAACCTGCTTACTAAGTGTGGTCAACACCATAATTTCCTCCCAGATATGTACAGCACCATCACGCCTGCTGGGTTTTCTGGATGATTCCACACACTTTTTCTTTAGCGGGATTTTTAATGGAAGTTTTGCTTTGCTTGGCTTTTGCAAGTTTACAATATGTGGATTAAACCACACAAGCAGACACAAGATGTGCTTTTCTATTACTTCATCCTTTAACCTCCTTAGCGATAGACCCGAGAATGACTCGGGCTGTAAGAAAACAGTGCTAAAAGTGCTAGTCCCAAGTGTCACTCAGGCAACTGTACAGATGCATTAAGACCCGAGGATTACTCGGGGTGTAAAACTGCTAACAGCATTAGTGCCAAGTGTTACTCGGGTAATGGTATAGACACGTCTTCTCCACACCTCATAATGGCGTCTCGTACGAAACGTCAGCATTGATGACAAAGTGAATCTGTCTTCAGGCAGTGAAACTGAAAAGGATTCTGGTGAATCTGAAAGTGACATCACTCTCACATGTGCAGTTCATCTTATTATTATTCATCATTATTATTCATATCATTATTAGTTTATATACTTCTGACTTTGTACATTTAGTGTTTTGCACATTTTACTGTAGAATAATGAGATTGAATAAAAATGTCATTTAAAACCAAACAATGTAACCCTTTTTATGTGTTTTTTTTTTTTTGATAAAAACATAGCACTAAGGAGCAATCAATCAAATCCTGCATGGATGGTCAAGTGAACTCAGCAATACATTAAAAAAAAAGGCTAATCTGACCCTTGTGTAGCTACAGTAAGAAGCCAAAATACTGGGGTAGTGAGGTAATATGGGGTATTTCTGTTACCTTCATGTAGATAAAAATGACATTTGTTGAGTTTAGTCCACCAGTTCCAACACAGAGCACAGGTACTGAGAGACAAAAATAAAACTGGTTAGCATTTGCTGTCATACCTGCCCAAAATAACCCAACTTTTCTTATCTCATCGTCACAGGAGTTTTGCTTCTCTTAGGCACACTACAAGATTTCAAGATGGAACACAAGTTCAACTTGACAAGTGCATTTAGCATATCTCCTCAACTTGACGAAAGATGTCAGATTACGTAGCTACTTCACAGCTTCTCAGCACAGCTTCAGATTTCTAGTATCACAAGCTTGCCACATTTTCACAGTCATTGGATTGCACTGCCTGATTGCACTGGTGGCTGTGTGATTGTCTCTCTAAGCATGGGGGAAGTTCAGCTGCAGCCTCTGCTCCTATTCTTTCATTCCGCTGTGGCCTATTCTTTCATTCCGCTGTGGTAGAACAAAAACATGACTTTGAACAGGCAAACTTCTTAATCTGATTGCACGGTTTCCTCATGTTCACATTGTATGTCCTGCATGTTAAGGTGGGCACTCATTGTCCATCAGCTCTCTCACATACAGGAGTCCAGTACTACTTAAGACAAATTCTTGTTTGGTAGCCTGCTAAGACTGAGTCACGGGGGTTGTAGCACTACACTACGGGTAGTCATGGGTGTGTGCCATGACTAAATGAAGGCTACAATTGATATGTACTGCAAGACTCAGGTAGTGTGAAGTTCTGAAGTATGAACAAAGGTGTGGCGATGGAGTGGATATATTTCAAGAGTGTAGAAAGGGTTGGTTAAGCATGGATTATTTTTAAAAAACCTTGTAATTTCGAAGGGCATGTACTATAATGAATACATGAAATGAAGGAAGAATAAATGGCTTTATTATCATAACTGAGGTATTTGTGTTATATATTTAGAAGACCATGTCAGGCCTCAAAGGCTTGAAGTTATGGTGTCTGGGAGTGCTGCTGTGAATTGAAATTTACAAAGAGGGCATCCTGAATTTTGAAGAAGTACAATCAATACTTTCAGTACTTTTGCAATCCCATCATCTCTCCACTCAACTGCAAAATAGCACAAAATGAAATATTAATCCAGTTTAGGGCCATAGTGGCCCAGAGCCAATCCAGACAGTAACTGGCACAAGACAGAAACAGCCCCAGAATAAGCCATCAGTCCAATGCCCACTTGTGTATATACCCATGGTCACACAAGGCCAATCAGGAATCACAGAGTGACCTAAGCTGCATGTTTTTTGTAACTTGGGAGAAAAGCCCGGGTATGCAGAGGAAAAACTATGCAACAATAGAGACAACTCGCAAACTCCACATGGACAACAACCAGTCACGAGATTTAAACCCACAATGCTGTATCTGTGAGAAGGGCAATACTAACCAGCATACCACCAATAATGGAAGTTAATTCAAGGAACTTACTTGGTCATCCTTTCAACAGAGGTAAACCAATCCAGTGACAGGATATGCTCTTGTGCAAGTTTGTTCTACCAGCTGTTAAGATTTGCTGGACTTTGAATAAATGAACAACTGAAGTGCGTCAACAAATTTATGTCCAACAACACTGGAAAGGTTCAAGTTATTTAAAACTGTGGAACCAAATGTTAGCTTTATGACATGGGCAAAATATCTGGTAAAACTGAGATATGTGAAGAGAATGAGAATATGCACCTCCTGTAAAACCTGACTATTTTCAGAGCAATTGAGAACTACAAATATGTACAAGTTGCATTCATTTATAGAGGCTGGAAGGAAGCCAAAATCTTTATGAGCAGAAAGTGCATAAGTGCTGCTCTTCTCCCCGTTGGTTCTCCCTTCATTTGGTTTTACATGGATGATGAAAATGCAAATAAATATTTGTAACTGTTGATGACATAAGGTGGCATCAGGTCTTCAACTAAATATGTGACACTTCTTCAGCATTACAGCCTATAGTGTTTTGTACACATCTGGGACATAATATGAACAAGACTGAAAATCTAATGTAGCAACTATGCACTACAAGGCCAATAGTCCAATACCTGCTTTCCGATCACTGTGACACCCTGGTCAAGTTACTAAACTAGCCTGGGTGCCACCTGTCAGGAAAACAAATCACTGAATTTAAGCCACTGTACAGTGTCCTGGTCTCGTATGTCAGCAACTATCACAGCAGAAGAAGTGCACTACCGAAAGCACAAGGTTTTGATGTTTGCTTCACCCGTGAGCAACTAAAAGTTGCCTTAGGCAATTTAAGTTCTATGACTTAACAAGTTCAGCACAACATTCAGTTTTACTGTAATAACACACTCTTGTTGATTCAACGTCAAAAAAAAAAAGAATGGCCCATCATCATGTGCACAATCTGGCTTATACTGTGCTACCGATCTGGATGTTCAAGGAAACATTTCTATGTGTTTAAAAGTCTTAACTGTAAAATGTTGTATTGCTTTAGCTGACTAAAAGGGATCATAACTATCAACAAACATATTAAATTTCCTGGTCTTGGGATGAAATATTTTAAGTTAAACCAATGTACAGAAAATATACCAATGGCCAGTTTGACACTTCAGCAGCAAAATAACTATACCATTTTTAAAAAAAAAAAAAACTCCTTCCTTTATATGTGTAGCTCCATCGGCCTGACTTCAGTGTTCTAATTAATGTCGTACTTGCAATAGAAACTCCTTAAACTTTTGTGAATCCTCAAAAAAATAAGACACATGTGCATGGTCTGTGCCGGTGTAATGGTTAAATCCCTGCAGGGATTAGATAAAAGCACAGAAATACAACAGGTCTGACAAGAATGGTTAGTAATTTTGTTAGTTTTAACATTTAAGTGAACTTTCCACTAAGTAATAGCTTTTCAATAAGCAAATACATTCATGTTGTCCTAAACTACTTCAAATTAAAGCGTTACAATATAAGCAGCAACTTAAATAATGTTTGACAAGACAGTAATCAACAATAACATGTAGACAATGGTGAAGCTTATTCACAGCACCTGAAAAAATTTAGCGAAAGAATTGCAATATTTCACAATATTGCCTGCTGCTATAACAATGTGTACAAAGGGCTTCAATGTCTAGTGATAGCTATTGAGGGAACAGTTAAGCACACACATAGTGTGCAATCAAGTGACAAGAAATGAACTAAAGCTACATGCATACGTTTAGTTTTAAACACGTTAAAGTTTAACAAGTTTAGCACAAATGTTTTTAACATTGGCAGAGTTGTACAGCAGAGCTGTCATTCCTGCCCCATAGCAGTAGTGTCTGCAGTTCTCCCCGTGCATTTGTGGATTGATTGGTATCAGAGTGTGCTTAAATGAATACGATTACCTGTTTTAACACTGAATATTGGGACATCTGTCAGTACTGCTTCTCGATTAACTAAACCAGTTTAAGTCTATCATGTAAGTAACTTTGATCCCCAACCCGAGCCCCTGAAGATTCAAGATATGAACACGAGTGGCTGCACCACCAGATCACAATGTTTCAAAAAAGTATCTAATTTAATCCAGTTATTTTTTGTGAACTTACACAATATTTATGGGTTTCTGTTATTGGAGTGCATGCAGGACACTCTTTTCTAATTGGCTGTGTGATTGTGCCCAAAGGACAAGCGCACCATCCACTATGTTTGCTTCTTGTTACACCTTGCCTGATGAAGGGGCCTTAGCGGTCTCGAAAGCTTGCATTTGTAATCTATTTAGTTAGCCAATAAAAGGTGTCATTCACCCTACTTTCTCCTGTATCAATCTATGGCTAACACGGTACAACACTCTACTGCCACTTGCACAGTGCTGCAGGGATGATCCCTGGCTCCCTGTGACCCTAAACTGGGCTGATTAAACTTGCCCCACAGCACATGCAGGATTACAGTATGTAAACAAAATTCCTGTTCAGTTCTTCTCACTTCATTGCATACTATGCATGTGCTTAACCTGTGCATCACTAGCTGGCTCTAGACAATGGGAGCTTATGTGTACACAATTACCAAATGCAGCAGGCAGTGCCTTTATGAAGTTACAGAATTCTTTTGTGAAACAACAATTATTGCAAAATAAAATTATTTGAGAAATCGCACAGTAACTTTTTTTTTTTTATGGTGGTAATAAGCTTCCATAGAATCCATTAGAAGGTGCATAAAAACAATTTCATAAAGCTTTGGGATATATGTGGCACAGATTCTCACTTTAAAAATCACAGTCAGCAAAACTAAGCGATACTTGCAAAGGTTTTGGACAATATAATTCTTAAAATTGCTTGAGAAAATACACACTGGTAATTTCAGGCATAATTTACTAATTTCTAGTAATGTTTCAATTAATAAAATTAAATATAAGCAAAATATCAATTTTGTAAAGTCCAAAAATAATTTCTTCCCAGAAAAAAACTCCACAAATAAACACACACAAACATACTGTAAAAGGAATCAACTTCTACAGATTCACTACAGCCTGAAATACCATGTTGAGGAAAGTAGGCTTGTTACCTAAACTATAAGATTTTTGTTTTATTACCACGCAAAAGAAAATCTTAACATTTTACACTAAATTGCTTTGTTAAACTGCATGAAAGTAAAACACAGTCATCCCAAAATGATGCCTGGTAGGTATCTCATAAATAAATAAATAAAAAAACAAACAAACAAACAAACAAACAAACATTTACAGCAATGAGTCACCAAATTCTCATTCTTTGGCTTGTTTGCTTGAGCAGTTTTCAAAGTTAACAATTAAATCCTAAAGTATATAAACAGCATTGAGGATTTATCAACACACTGGATGAAGTCATTCTAACTGTACCATTCTATATGACAGTCCTTAATTTAGCATTTATTATAAATTACAAATATTTTTTGGTTTTGGGGGGGTACAGGTTTACAACGCATTTCAATCTTTAAACTAAACTTTTTCCAAGAAAACACTCTACAAAAAGTAATTGGTTTGAGTATGACAGCGCACACCTTAAACAATACTCAAATGAAAACCTAACTTCAATCTTGGACTATAATGCAACTATTAAAAAAAACAAAAACAACATGGTCAGCTTGTCGCAACAAAAAAATTCATCTGGAAAAATCAGGTCTTGATCTAAAATGATGACAGGATATAAGATACAGTACCCAACTGATTATCCATAGAACGGTAATAAATCAAATGATTTTTTTAATAAAATGTTGCTCAGAAGCAGTGCCAGCACCATCAAACAGACAGCATGGCTCTGCTAACATTTTCAAAAACACAGTGGTAAAAATAAAGCGACAGTGCATCATTTTATGCTTTCACGGCTGTTCTGGATATCATCACACTGGATATAAATGGACATGTCATCTATAAATGTGAAAATGGGTTTGGCACTGGGTTCACATTTCATCTTTGCAGAAGTTGAAAGGGGTTCAGTATTGCATTTTGTTTCCCATGTTCACACAAATTTACAGTTATCACCATATTTTTCAATTATTGCACCTTACTAAAATTTGAAAAATTCAATACTGTTTGACGTAAACTAATCACAGTTCTGCCAATCATCATTCTTAAAGCAAGGAGAGTGTCTAGTGTCTGCACCTACATGCCTTAAACAGAAGGCCTTATGTTCTAGAGGGTGGGGACCTTGTGCACCAAGGCACCGTTGGCTGGTCTTCACATAATAACCCAAAACATGGCAAGGAAAATCTTCACTTCAAGTCACTTTCTCATAAAAATCATGCAGCCAACCACCCCGCCACTTCTGTAATTAAGTTGAGACAAGAAAGCCCTTAACATCAGAAAATGTTTCTTTCTTCTGAAAATGTAGAATGGTATAAACATTTCATAATGCCAGATTACAAATTGTTTATACATTATCCTTTAGTTATTATGACACGCAAAGAAAGACACAAAGTGTCAATTGTGTTTCATAAACATAATACACTATGCAGCATTCAAAATTATCTTGTAAAGTACTGTGAAAGCACATCAAAAACAAAAACAAAATTAAGAAATAAAAATAGTGCTTTACAAGTTGTTAACATTATCATGAGTATACCTGCATGTCATATATTCAGTAAAAATAACTGAAAAAATAAATTAGAACATTCATGTGCACTCTGCATTAAAAATTCAAAAAAGATATTTTGACATTAAGTAAACGGAGGTCATCACACTCTTTAAATAAGAGCACAATGACCAACCACTTCCCCTACCCCCCCATAACAACTATTTTACATAAACCAGCACTGTACAACTAGAACTCTTTATAAAAATATTTCTAGATACTATGAAATAAAATACTAAAATGGTTTAATTCCTTTGTTTGACCTCTGCTGAGTTACAATGTAATGAGGTCCACCAAATTTCCCTTTGGAGGGGTCATGCTGTCAGGAAAGAAATTGACGAGAGTGTCAAAAAGCTGTGTTCTCTGAGCGTAGACCTGATCCACATCTGAAAAACCTAAGCAAACAGAAAAATTGGTCAGATTTGCAGTTCAGTCTATTCTGGGAATTGATTTGATTTTAAATAACTACAAATACAGATGGTAACGAAGAAATCTTTTAAGGGTACAGAATAAGGTGCTTTCCAAACTCTCTGCCCACAACTAGCATTTCAGGTTAGTGTGAATGTAATATAACCTGGAGTGAACAGTTAATTTTAAAGCACCTTATTCGAAAATGAGTTCACATTTATAAGAACAAAAATCTTCCTGAAATGCCTTTTATTTACTACACTCTCTTTCGGATGTCTAGGAGATGACAAAACTCATCAATCTGCAAAATGACACCTTTTACTGGCTAACTAAAAAGATTACAATACCGTAGATCCCGGAATATAAGCCGACCCCCTTTTCTACCTACTAAATTACACGTATTTGCCGATGACCAGTATTTAAGCCGACCCCCTTCTCCAAACAAAATTTTCTAAATTTACTTAAAAGTGAATCTTCAAGTATATTTATCATGTTTATCAGCGAGAATTTGAGACTGCCGGCATTTTTGATGGAAACCAGGAAGTGATTGCAGAGAAGTTTGGTAAAATGAAACTTTTGTGTTGAAACTATATACGCAAATACGGTACATCGGCAGGTGGATTTCCGGAGACTCGTTATAAATTTGATTAACTTAAATACGCAATACAGTGGACCTTTGACTTACAAACTTAATTCATTCGCGAGGGCTGGTTGTAACTCAAGACTATTTTTCCCATAAGAAATAATGAAAATACCCATAATGCGTTCCGAACCTCCCAGTGCAACACTTACTTAACCTTTTCATAATAAAAAAGGGTTGTATAATGTGCATAATTTACCAAAACACCAATAATTTTTCTAATGTACTAACCAAAAAGTTATAAAAAGTGCCTAGCCTACCAGAAGTAGGCTAGATTAAGCTAGGAGCATGGAGGCGCGCATGGTCGCAGCAGCTCAGGGCTCTCCTTTTCAGTGCACTTTTTTGTTGTTTTTGCACTTTTTTTTTGCTTGTTTGTGCACGATCGGTTCGACGAACATCCGCTACACCCGTCAGAACCTTATAGACATCGGTGTCCAGAGCCAGACATCTGTTTCGAGTGTTTTTCATCACAGACCAGTGGGCTCTCTGTGGATTGTTGTCGGGTCTAGGAGACGATGCAGACGGAGGAGGGAAAGAAAGCAGAAGCGGGGCCGCAGATCTGGCGTTATGCTAAGGCTAAAGAAACAACCATACAAGCCCTATACAGAACTTTTTTTTTGCAACTTCTTTGCATCTTTTCACACCATTTGTTTATTTACTTGTTGTGTTCTACACATATGTCTGCACTGAAGGAGCTGCTTTTAATCTCATTGTGTATAGTGACAATAAAAGGCATTCTATTCTATTCTATTCTATAAACAACAATTTCATACTGTATTCACCATTTAATTTGACATCTTTGGGCAGCAGGAAGGGAGGAGGAGAAGAATGAAACAGAAGGTGGTTATTGTTTAGAAGGAGCCTCCTTATGCAAATCTTTTCTTTGTAAAATTGTCGAGATGGTGGATTTCGACATGCTGTACATATTAGCAAGATCGGTCACATGAACAGCACTCTCATATTTCCACACAATTTCCATCTTCGTTTCGATTGTGATCGCTTTCTTTACCTTCATTACCTTCTCTTCCTTCCTTAGCAATTACACACGTGGACAAAATTGTTGGTACCCTTCAGTCAATGAAAGAAAAACTCACAATGGTCACAGAAATAACTTTAATCTGACAAAAGTAATAATAAATAAAAATTCTATGAAATTTAACCAATGAAAGTCAGACATTGATTTTCAACCATGCTTCAACAGAATTATTTAAAAAAATAAACTCATGAAACAGGCCTGGACAAAAATGATGGTACCCCTAACTTAATATTTTGTTGCACAACCTTTTGAGGCAATCACTGCAATCAAACGATTCCTGTAACTGTCAATGAGACTTCTGCACTTCTCAGCAGGTATTTTGGCCCACTCCTCATGAGCAAACTGCTCCAGTTGTCTCAGGTTTGAAGGGTGCCTTTTCCAGACGGCATGTTTCAGCTCTTTCCAAAGATGCTCAATAGGATTGAGGTCAGGGCTCATAGAAGGCCACTTTAGAATAGTCCAATGTTTTCCTCTTAGCCATTCTTGGGTGTTTTTAGCTGTGTGTTTTGGGTCATTGTCCTGTTGCAAGACCCATGACCTGCGACTGAGACCAAGCTTTCTGACACTGGCCAGCACATTTCTCTCTAGAATCCCTTGATAGTCTTGAGATTTCATTGTACCCTGCACAGATTCAAGACACCCTGTGCCAGATGCAGCAAAGCAGCCCCAGAACATAACAGAGCCTCCTCCATGTTTCACAGAAGGGACAGTGTTCTTTTCTTGATATGCCTCATTTTTCCGTCTGTGAACATAGAGCTGATGTGCCTTGGCAAAAAGTTCAATTTTTGTCTCATCTGTCCATAGGACATTCTCCCAGAATCTTTGTGGCTTGTCCACATGTAGTCTGGCAAATTCCAGTCTGGCTTTTTTATGATTTGTTTTCAACAATGGTGTCCGCCTTGGTCGTCTCCCATGAAGTCCACTTTGGCTCAAACAACGACGGATGGTGCGATCTGACACTGATGTTCCTTGAGCTTGAAGTTCACCTTGGATCTCTTTAGAAATTTTTCTGGGCTCTTTTGTTACCATTCGTATTATCCGTCTCTTTGATTTGTCATCAATTTTCCTCCTGCGGCCACGTCCAGGGAGGTTGGCTACAGTCCCATGGATCTTAAATTTCTGAATAATATGTGAAACTGTAGTCACAGGAACATCAAGCTGCTTCGAGATGGTCTTATAGCCTTTACCTTTGACATGCTTGTCTATAATTTTCTTTCTAATCTCCTGAGACAACTCTTTCCTTCGCTTCCTCTGGTCCATGTTGAGTGTGGTACACACCATGTCACCAAACAACACAGTGACTACCTGGAGCCCTATATATAGGTCCACTGACTGATTACAAGATTGTAGACACCTGTGATGCTAATTAGTGGACACACCTTGGATTAACATGTCCCTTTGGTCACATTATTTTCAGTCTTTTCTAGGGGTACCATCCTTTTTGTCCAGGCCTGTTTCATGAGTTTTTTTTTTTTTTTTTTATTAATTCTGTTGAAGCATGGTTGAAAAGCAATGTCTGACTTTTATTAGTTAAATTTCATAGAATTTTTATTTATTATTACTTTTGTCAGATTAAAGTTATTTCTGTGACCATTTTGCGTTTTTCTTTCATTGACTGAAGGGTACCAACAATTTTGTCCACGTGTGTATGTGTCTTGCTTGCATGGTCTTAGTGAATTATATATATAGGTAAATCACTGCAATGACCGAAATTACACCCACAAACACATGTATCTGGGCTCCGACTGACACTTACTAACGCTCTTGGTTGTTTATTTACAATCGCACAAGCGGATACACGTGACCGCATTCGGGTCGTAACGCAAGATGTTGTTCGTAAATCAAAACAAAAATTTTTATTTTAAACTTCCCGATAATTTATTATAAATTTTATTAATAAAATCAACAACTAAAACACTTTTTTGAATAAATTCTTTATTTAATTTAAAGTACCGGCATGCAAAGTTACTTCTTCATCTGAAAGATGGCACTGTGGTTTCATCATTAATTACTTCTGTATTCATCGGCAAAACCGGCATTGCGCTGGAAATCTTGAATCTGAAACGATACTCGTCGTATAAGCCGACCCCCAAACTCCAAGCCAAAAATCTAAATAAATTTTCGGCTTATATTCCGGAATCTACAGTATGCAAGCTTTCGAGGAAACTCAGGCCTCTTCTTCAGGCAAGATGTCATCTTGCCTGAAGAAGGGGCCTGAAGAATGACATCTTGCCTGAAGAAGGGGCCTGAGTTGAAAGCTTGCATATTGTAATCTTTTTAGTTAGCCAATAAAAGGTGTCATTTTGCTTGGCTTTTCTCTACGTTCATAATGGCTAACACGGTACAACACCCTAGTACATCAATCTGCAACAAAGTGCAAATGTATTACTTACCTTTACATTTCATTAAAATAAACAGAATCTTTTTAATGGCTAACTATTATGCAATATTTTGCAATGTAATAAATTTAAAACCTGAAATATCACACACTTCTGTCTTGGGTAAATATACAAAAACACTGAATGAAACTGCAGATGACACAATACCAACTAAGTCATTTCGGATAAAAATATTGGAATGTCAACAATCTGCCAAAACCACTTTAATACTTTTTTCACTTTTAATAATTGCTAAACTTGAAATTAGCTATTCTTACCAATGCACTTCATTTAAGATGACAATCTAAAAGTACCATGCTCAAACTACTCAAACACACTACAGGAAGAAACACAACAACATGACTAATGCAAAGCTTAACCCTTTGTTTTATTCATTTGTACTCTCACTAAAATACATACATTTCTTAAAATATAGATTTCAGCAAAATAAGAATTTTAAATAAACAAATTTCAATTCTAATTTATTAGTACTTAGATGTTAAAAAAATCTATTTGTATACACCCCAACATAAAGTACAAAATACAGAAAACTGACCTTAAACAAACAGGATTATTTGGTTGACACCTTTATCCAAGGCAACTTTCAGCATTTGAGAAACACAACTGGTTACACTAATCAGAGCACATGCAGGTGAAGTGACTTGCTCATGGTCACACAGTACCAGTAGCAGAATTTGAACCCACAGCTTCAGTGACATGTTGTGGTTATTAACCATTTAAAAAATTCAGATTAAATCTAACAATGATAACTGTACATAACCTTTTCCACGTTGCATCCTAACTTTTAATAAGTTTAAAAAAAATCATTACTCTTTGGCTCATCTCTTAAAAAGATTCCTCCCCTCTACTGACTGTAGTACCAATGGCTTTTTTTTATTTTTTAAGAAAAGTTAACACTTCAGCTTTTTGAAGTGCCAATTTAATCTTTATGTTATGAATTATGTTAGAGGCAGTGATAAAGAGCCTTTGACTCTCCACACTAGGATTATCAAATTAGTCAAAAATGAAGACTGAAATGTTATACTAAAAGTAAGCATGTATTCGAATATACCTTAAAATTCTAGGTGCTACATGTACATTTGTACTATAATTAATATTTTTTTCGCTCTTTCCCTTTGTAAAGCATTACATGCTTTTGACTTGTATGCAGTTAAGAGAAACAACTGAATACTAACAGTAAATGTGGTATATTGCTCTGTCTATAACCGAAAGGATTTTGCTGCATGCTTAAACATGACACCACACTCATTAAGTCCCCCATTTTCCAGCTATACTTCTTTTTGGACATAGAGGCTGGAAGATGTAGTGAAATTTCCCCTCTCCCCCTATATATAAAAATGTTAAGCACACAAGAGTCTCAAAGGGAGTTTGTTTTAGAATCAAATCAGATTCTTTTTCACTCCCTACCTCAAGTCACACAACCAGTATCAGCCCAATGCAGATACTGTGCATCCAAACAATGCAATATCTAGTTGAAACCTTTGTATTTAAAATTTAATGTAGAAGTAAATGACCAAACAAAAAACAATACACAAAAATTATTTTTTGAAAACAAAAAGTAAGTTTCCTTTTCTTTCTACTCAGAGAAGCTGTATTGTTTTTAAAAGACAACCCCCATCTGTATACACTTTTCACATTTACCTATTCATTAGTCTTCAGAGACCTGTATGGAAATGTAAAATTTCATACATTTACAAAATACATATTTCTGCACTACACTCTAATAAGGCATTTCAATGTAAGATTAACAAATATAAAATAAATTAATTAAAAATAAATAATTTATACCTTCACTTTGCCACTTACCCAATGGGATAAAATCTGAGCTTGATTTGAAAAGTGCAGATGCCAAGAGCTGAAACTAAATTAAAAATATATATAAAATGTAATACTTTAATAGTCAGTATTTTACATGTATCGATTACACATCACTCATGTAGACAATTTGTCAGGATTGACACCTACAGAAAAAGAGAGACGACTACCACCCCCCGAACAGTTGTTCAATTTAGCCTTACAGACTTTTAATTCCATTTTTTATGTATTATTGGACTGTTGACCATCAAAAACCAGTTTTCTGGAACAGTTCAGAAAATTTTTAGACCAAGACGTAACATCTCTAAAGACTATGTTTTAAAGCAATGGAAATACTGGTCCGAATTGGCCTAGTAACCACAGAATTCAATGAAGCCTTTTAATGGGATCAGATTCACTAGGGTAACACATTTTTCATTATTTAAGATGACTTGTATGATTATCTTGCTCACCAAACAAATGAAAAAAGCATGAAACTTTGGTACCCTTTTCTTTCTCATAAGTTCAAGCACCACCAATCAAAAATGAATAAATAAAATATGACCAAGTTCACTGTGGACAAATATCCCAAAAATCAATACTGGGTTATACCATGCTAAAAAAAAATGTTCATGATGGCAACCACTGGTGCCATATCACAAGGGGAGCCCTTCAATAACCTCTAAGTGTATTTTGAGGGGAATAACAAATAGATTTAATAACAAAAAAAAAAAAAAACACATAGGCTATGTTCACAATAGTTTATTCTGCAAGGCCTATTCCAGGTAAGCTTATGGAAATCTTTATGATCTACTGTGGCCTCAATTTTAAACATTCTTGTGTGTATGAATAATTTGTTGTAAATTTTGAGAAATATGCTATGTTTTTGTTTCAACATTCATAACCTGTGATTTTTTGTAGACACAGCTAGGATTTTCTAAATCATTTTACAATGAGTAATAATTAGTGCTGGGCGGTATACTGGTTCATACCGAAAGCCGTTTTTTATTTTTGTTATGATATGGATTTTTCTTATACCGCAACACCGGTTTAAATTGCCTAAACACCGTTCAGAACGTGGCACAGCGGGAAACTGTTTAAGGGGGACCTTTTTCACTGCTCCACCGCTAAACACATACCACGGAGTACATGTGTCAGTGGAAGTGTTGCACGGGGGCTCTTTTTCACTGCTACACCACTAAACAGGCATACAATAGAGTACATGCGGTAGTGAAGGTATTGTGCAGTGAAAATGGACAGAGAACATTCCAAAACTTAAGTTGAAGCAGACGATAAAATTGAACAGAAGAACTTTTGCCAGAAAAAGGAGTCACGTCTGTTGTCTGGAGATACTTTGGATTTAAAATGTCGGATGTGGACCATTATGTTCAAATGTGTAAATACTGTTTCTATACTGCAAGCCAAGCTGCACTTATTTTTTTTTAGTGTGACGACATGTTGACTTTATTCTCGACATTTCCACTTTAATCTCGATGCTCATGATGAGAATAAAGTCGTCATGTTGACTTAATTCTTGTAATGTCATTAAAGTAGAACATAAATTTCATCTTAAAATGAATATTTAATTTACTAGATTTTCTCAAACTCCGTCATAAGTTATGTAGCACATTAAATGCTTTATGTTAAGTGTTCCCCGAGCCATGTTAATCGCTACATGCTACTTAAACTGACTTCCTCTTGTACAAAGAGAAGGTGCAGGCAGCACACAGAATACATTAATTTCATGATATTCCTTCTCCCTGAACATTTAGAATGCTAAGATAAGTACTTGATATAATTTTCATGATGAAATGCATTAAAGCATGTATTAATCTTGTGGGGGCATGCTTCGGCGTGCTTCAGTTTCCTTTCAAAGTCATGTAGGATGTGGGATTTTGTTATGCTACATTGACCCTGCTAGTGTATGTATTGCTCGTATTCACTCTGCGATGTGCTGGCGCCTCGTTCAGGATTTTCTCCTCTCTCGCACACAATGCTTGCTGAGATGGGCGCAATCCTGAATGGATGGCATATTTAAACACGTATAACGAAGATTTTTTTAAAGTTCTGAACACTCCATGGTCTAAGTTTATAAATAGTTTTCAATTCACAAAGACGTTTATCATGTGGTGATTGGTTATGTGGAGAAAGAAAAAGGATAGGAACTGGGGATTTGGTACGTCAGATAGAGACAGCATGCAGGCAATAAAGAAAGCCCGCTCAGAACAACATCCATTGATTTCCGTGTTCGTATCTCCAACCACCAGATCACGAACCCAACATTTACACAATATTTAAGTTAAACCTGTGCGATACCCATTCATACATCCAATTTTTTGAAGCCTTGTCACACCTGCCATAAAGTGTACACTGAACGTACACCTGGGGACCCCTTACTGTGAGGGAGCAGCAATACTGCCTCACTACCATGCATGTCTAATACCTGCTTTAATGCATTTCATCATGAAAATGATATCAAGTATTTATCTTAGCATTCTAAATTTTCAGACAGCAGGAATATCATGAAGTGAATGTATTCTGTGCTGCGATCCCTGCCTGTGCCTCCTCTTAGTGCGGAGGAAGTCAGTTTAAGAAGCGCTTAGTGATTAACAACTGGGTCGGGGAATACAACACAAAGTATTATTACTGGAAGTTGCACAATTATTTATTTTAATTGTATTATTTATTAGTTTAAATATTATGCAGTTTAATGATGGTAAAGTTGTTTAAAAAGTCACTTTAACATGTCGGTGGACAGACATTATTAACATTAACAGAAAGTGAAGTGTAGTTGGTTTACAAAAAATATTCACTATTCCTTTTCTAAGACATGTTCAGTGCAATACAACTTTTGATAAGCACCTCTGAATATTTTACTAAGTCTAAATGCCTCTTTGGATGGTTGAAAATATGTTGTCAAAATTTTCTCTTAGGTTGTTTGCAAAATTTGTTCAATAAAAAGGTTCTATATTTTGACTGCAACTGTCATGCAATGTGATTCCTTCTCTTCATTAGTGCCACCCCCTTGAAAACTTTACCTTGAATCACTTTATGGGGCCATGCAAACCTGTATTAATACTTGTGTGCACATTAAAATGTTTTTTTGTACAATGTACAATTCTTATGACAGTGGAACAGGATATTCTTAGCCAGTCTATTGCAGTAATTGCATTGGAAAATGTGGTTAACATCCACTCATGTATGGGAAAAAAATACCGTTGAATACCGTGAAACCGGTATAATTTTGAAAAATACTGTGATATAGAATTTTGGTCATACCGCCCAGCACTAGTAATAATGTCTTACATAGCAAATACAATTAACCTAACCTGTACTTCTTTGTTATACTGGAAGAAAACCCCAATATTCTGACCATGCTTTCTTAGATTGCGGTACAATTGAAAAAACTGCACAGAGACGGGAAAATAAAAAAAATTCCTCATAGTATTAATAAGTCAGTTTTAAGATAAAAGGCAACTAACAATAATTATTGATGGTTTACCATAATACTTAGTGAGAATTTAGCAAACAGTTTAATCATTAACCAATTTATAACTTTCAAACATAATTAGATACTGAAGTATAAAAAAAAAAAAAAAAAAACAAAAAAAAAAAAAACCACACATTCCATTTATGGGTATCTATGAAACAACGGACAAATGATCTAATACAATTGACCATCATACTTTAAGTCAAATGCTGTACAAGTCAAAATAGACCAAATACTGTATATGTAAGATAAGGAGCACATTTTTTAAAAAAACATGGTCAATACATTCTGCACTTCCAGAGGGATACCTAACAGGCTAATGCAAAGAAATAAAGCGTAGCCAACTAATTTCCTCTCATGATTTAAAAGGTGACCACACAAATACGGATGCCCAACCTTTAATAAGACCTACTTTTTTATTCACTAGTCAAGCAATATATACCAGTGAAGGGCAGACCACAAAGTGTTCATTAATCCTGGTGGATATTTACATGGACCTGATTATTTTCAAGTGAGAGAATGCAAGCTCACACAAACAGTTTACCCAAGCAGGCATCTTAAGGCGCTTTTCCACTGCATAGTACGGCACGACACGGTTCAGTTCAGCTCACTTTTGGGGGGTTTTCCACTGGGAACAGTACCTGGTACCTGGTCCTTTTTTTAGTACCACCTCAGCCGAGGTTCCAAGCGCGCCGAACCGTTACCAAAACGTGACGGGTAAACTCTGCTGGTCACTGATTGGCCGGAGAAAATTGTCATTACTGCATCACTGAACTTGCGACACGAGACACAACAGACCCGCTAGATTTTTAGCACAGCCAGCGAAGGTTCGGACGCACCAGTTTTGTTTTAACCAAAAATGGCTGTTTCGTGGTCTATTGAGGAAGTACAGACGTTCCTCTCGTTGGTAGCCGAGGAGCGGATCCAGCGAGAGCTGGATGGGGCGACGCGGAATGAAAACGTTTTTCAGGAGGTCGCTAAGCTCTTGGGCGCACACGGCTACCATCGGACTTACAAACAGTGTAGGGACAAGTTAAAAAAAATGTCACGGCAGTAGAGGCGGCGCAACTATAACGACACGTGAATAATCCCGCCCACTCTAAAGCGGTACTAAACTGCAGTCGAAACGCAAACCGAGCCGAACTGAGCCGAACCAAGGTAAGCTGTACTGAACCGTGCTGTGCCGTACTATGCAGTGGAAAAGCGCCAATAATAGTACATTGTCTTAGCTTGCAATACGTCTCCAACAGCAGCTCCTAGAATCCCCTCTTTGTCTCAGCTATTGTCCTAACATTTGCATGTCATTTTTTAAGTGAAAACTTAATTCTCTGCTGGTGATGTCAGAGCAACTCCCCTTATGAGACTATTTCTTTCAAACCTAAACCAAGGAAAAACAATAAGCACGTGTATGCAACAGAGAGTAATGGAAAGTTAGTGAAATGTGTTTTGACCTTGAGTGAAAGGATTTAAGCATGTTCAAATTAACAAACACTATCAATCTCTGTTGCATTTTTGTCCTTACAATCAAGCTCTGAAAGAACATAATTCAAGTAGTACTGATATTGTCACTGAAGCTTACTTGAACACACTTGTAATTTCTTTTGAAAAGGCTGATACAGCTGATCATGTCTATAGCAATTTATATACTGTCCTGCTGATCCACCTTAAGCAGATCGGACAGGTTTGTAAGAAATACTAATCCCCAAAACCACTGGTGCTAAAAATATTTAGATGACATAAAATATTCAATTTACAGCAACAGCTCTCTGAACCTCAACAAATATTTGTCTGTTGAACCTTCACATAAAAGTGTGCAATACTGAGTCCATGCCATCTACATGTGCCTCCTCCATGCACAAACAAAACTGTTTAAGAAAAAAAATGTTCACATAAAATCAAAAAAGAAATTTGCATTACAGTAATGCTTATTAAAGCTGCAATCAGACATTCATTGGCTTTTCAAAAACAAATGTTTACATTTATAGTGGCTTTTACCTCCTTTGTCTCTTCAGGGTCTGAATGATCCACTGTTGAAGACAAGTCATTTTGTAAATATTTCAATGCATTCAGAGGCTCACTCTGGGCTTTTTCTTCAAACCTATTGAAATTACAAAGAATATAAAAGCCAATTAGATCATAACACAACAATCCCAGGTAACCTTTATCAAATTAACTTAGCATTATTATTATAATTATTCATATCATCACTCAGATTTACTTAAAATCTAGCCATATTTCAATGAAAGTGAAAACAGCCGGGGAAAAGTTTTAAATATGAATCTCAAAAGTAAGATACTAATCCAATTAATACTCCATAATAAGAGTCACTTCATAAAACTACTAACAAAACAAATTAAAACATTAGGCATGTTCACATAAATCTACATATACAAACAAGCTTTTAATAATATTGGGAATAACAAATTGAAAATGATAATCTTAACTTAAATGCATTTTGAAATACGTAAACTATTCAGTTCCTGAATACAATGCCTTCACTTTTAAAAAAGAGAAAATTAAGACAAACTAAGTGCCCATAAATAAGACAAACTAGGTGTCCATAAATAATTACATACACAAAAGTAAAACCTTCTAAAACAAAAATTCATAGTTTCATTTAAATGGATTAGGTAATACACAGAACACTAGACTTTTGAGGATTTTGTCATTCAATCCTGTTACCCTGGATTGTCTAGTTTTCTAAATATTTGTTTTTCCCCCATTGCAGGCTCAAATAGTAGGACACCAGCCCATCGCAGAAAATTCATTTTAAACATAGTAACTAACCTAGCAAATGCATCTTTAGACTGTAAAAGGAAACCTATGTAGACACAAGGAAAAATTTGCCACCTTCTCAAAAAACAAGGAATAATTACACTCATGCAGACTCTATTCCATTTTCAAAGGAAGTTTTAAATTGCAGAATAGTGAACTTGAAAAGTAATAAACATTGACTAAACACCTGCATCAAGAATGATAATGTACATGTGCGGCTTTTGTCGACTAAGGTTCCTGGTAGTTTGCTACACATAGAAAAGATAAAGTGAACTATTTCAGCATTTGTGCTGTAGATATTATAAAGGAATACTCAGAAGCTGAGTACATTTGTACATGTTCAACATGCATTCTAAATAGGGTTACTGTATGTGCATTTTGAGTAGGAAATAATGCCAGTTTTATTATCTCTGCATACTGCGAGTGCTACAAAAATAGTGGTTTGTTAAGTGCTATTACAAATGTTTTGCCTGTATTTCACCTTGCCTTGAGTAAACAAAATCGCAAAATAAGCATTCCGATTACTTTATTGAAAAATTAATGTATATTTGTGTATCAAGTACTTGTACTTTAGCCTTTCATGTGTACCACCATTTTAAGTGTGATGGTGGGTTCTATTATGTGGAAAGTAAACATGTACTGTTTGTGGTGTATATTGGAAACATGCTTGCACATTCCAGTGTGATAAGGACTTCAAGTCAGTGAAAGTTTCACTGGAAGAACTATGGAAACAATGTCAATTAGGGCACGAAGCTCCTGATGAAGTTATAATGGTTTGTACATAGTTCATAGGCAGTTTTTTTGGCTATAAAAAAATAGTCACTTTTGGATAAATCGATAAAGCATGCAACATGATGCAACTCTAGTGGGTCTAATATGCTGAATGCAATATGTACCATGACTAATTACTCAAAGCAATTTATAAATATCAGACTGAGTGGAATAGGCAGTTTAGTAATTCAGGCACGAAATTATAAAATATCTTGCAAATGAAACAAGGGTGAATTTCAGAAAAGTGGGTAATTTAACCCATGTAATGGACATATAAAAGATGTCAGCGGACATACTCCACAGCAGATATGCACATGCTTAGAGTGCATGTCTAGAAATCTTATCCTGACCTACACTTTGATTGTGTTCACGCTCTTCAGAAAGTTCTTACTTTATTTAAAGATAGCAGAAAAACCTAAACTCCAGGGGAGTTGTATTTATGTCACCTGTTTGTGCTGATGTCAAAATTTAAAAACATGTTAAGCTCATCCTTTGTTGCTGCACATATTTCTTTGCTCTTAATAGTGTGCAACTGTCTGTATACTGTGTGTGTCTCAATGGTTTCAGTTCTAGGGTGTTGTACCGTGTTAGCCATTATGAATGTAGTGAGAAGTCAAGCAAAATGACACCTTTTATTGCTATAAGGGGGCTGAGTTGCCTCGACAGCTTGCATATTGTAATCTTTTTAGTTAGCCAATAAAAGGTGTCATTTTGCTTGACTTCTCAATGGTTTCAGAAATACTTTACTATTTCTAGCTTATAATTATTCTTTACTGCCAACCAACATGTTCCTTTTTGCTCTTACATTTAAACATTGAATAGACAGCTTTAAGCAGGAAATGGACTTCACTATTCATCCATGTTTCATAAGAGGTAGAGTTTAAATTTCTCTTAAGGTTACAACCAGTGCGTTTACATGCACTTTGAAAACCTGGTTATTCCTAGAAACCAGGTTTCTACAATGCCATGTAAACTTATTCTGGTTAGAGAAACCAGGTTATTGGTGTCCAAGAAACCTAGTTATCAGATGCAGATTTCTCTGCGAGTAAGACACAACATCACATTATTTGACATCCACTCACAAAGAAGTTAAAAGAAACAACAGATAGCAAACTGGTCAAACATTAGGAGTCTTCCAAATGAGACATCTACTTATTGTACAAGTGTGAAGTGTAATTGACCCAAGCTTTAAATATTAAACATGTGGTTACCACTGACACCAAACACTGTTTCCATATCTGTAGATTTCAAAGATAAATACATGGAGGCAGAATACACTAAGACAAATAGAAATTTCTTTGCAAATGAGGTTCTATGAAAAAAAATAAAAAACCTTGGTGTAGTATTAAACAACTTTTTAAACTCATTTTTATGCATATTCTGGGGTTGTGAAATATGAGGAATCCAATTCTGCTGTTATTTTCAGTTTTGTTTTGAATTATAAAAGTTGATTTTCATTAATGTTTGGTTTTCTTTATTTTTATGCCAATGTCGTTTTGAAGGTCATGTCACCTTTATCCTTGCATGTGGATATAATTAGCATCTTTAGCTTATCTCCCAAGACCACCCTAGTGTTAGGATTTTGTTTTTGGTTTTACTTTATCTTTAACCCTTGAGTACTGTCCTATCCTGCTGCTCTTGGTGGCCCCGGTTTTATTTTGATCTCAAGGTTTTGACACTTGCCTTGCCTGATCATATCTCTTTTCTTGTTATCTCATGGTATTTTTCAGTGTTCACAATATTGCCAGGCAGTTCAACTTTTCTGAGCACTTGGGTTCAATTTTGTATTCGAATTTTCTAATTTCAAAGTTTGTTCCAAAGACACAAAAGATCTTTTTTGGAAATACATTTGATATTAGTGGATATGTCATTCTATGACAAAGAAATAGAATCAGCCAAAAAACAATCAGTTATGCAAGGCACAATTTCACATTTCTGGAATAACATCTGCATATGACAAATAATGAACTCAGACATTATAATGTAATATAATACACTAGTTGTCACTAACCGTATCTGTTAAAAAAAAAACCTGTCAATACATCAAGAACTATAAAATGACTATTTGCATAATTTTAACTGATAACTGTAGGAATATGAAACATATCTGTCATCATTATCAGGCAATTATTAAAGACAAGAAAAAAAAATACATAGTAAATAAACACAGGGACCAAAAACAATCAAGTTTTATTCTACATACCTGTACTTCCTAATAAGGTATTTGCAGTGCCTTAGAAGATACTCTTTTGTTGGACGACAAAGCTTCAAAGACCAAAAATCATCCAGCCGCATTTTAGGTGAGCAAGACTTGCCAGGATTTCCCCCAAACAAATAATGCACCTACATAAAGATATGTCAGTTTAAAACATTTAAAAACATTCAGTACAGGTGATAAAATTAAATTACAGCACAGATACACTGTAGTTCACTGAAACATGAAACTAATATAAAGAGCACAATCGATAAAGAATGGGAACAATAACCAGTTAACACATTTCTATGTTTCCCTTTGAAGGTGTCTGAAATAACAGAACAATTTTATTCAGCCTTCATCATGATTACCAGTATTTCTTCAATAACCTCCCCCCTCATAAATGCAAACCAACAGGACAGTCAGCAAGTCTCTGCTCATGTTCACTATATAGAGATATATTTATGTTCTCCCAACTGCTGTTTGTGTTCAGCCTTTACTGATGCACAAATAACTAATTTGGTGCAAAATGTATGTACTTGTATTTAAAGAATTTTATATGTGTGTGAGTGTGCCCTGTAATAGGATATCTATCAAATTCATTGCTGTTTTTTTGTTCTGTGCCCAAAGCCACTAGGAAAGTGTCCACTTTCTTGCGCATGGACGTGTAATATATAATAAATAGATACAGGTAATGGATTCATCTAACTGCAGTTAGCTGTTAGAATATGAAAAATATGCTACGTATGGAATTAATCCTATTATGTCGTCTCCGGCTAGTTTTTGGCTGCTTAATGAAACTCACTATTTAAATGACTACATATTTTACATTTCAAAAACACAATGAATAAAAGCTCATACATAATAGTGAGTCATGGCAGTTAATGATAAAGCAAGGATGAATAATCTACTGTCTGATCTATTCGTTTTAAAATACGGGTTTTTATCAGCATATATTCTCATATATTCTCATTATTACTTAGTATTACTAGGGCGCTATCTGTTTATGTTTTATTGTGCCTTATTACTTTTTCTTTCTTTTTTTTTCTCCCAATTATTTCATCTCTACCCTAAACGAGACTGTTCAATATCATACCCTTGGTTTATTGTTATTGCTATTACTGCATTAAGACTTGTTATGCTTATTCTGGACACATTTTTAACACCATCACCCGGGTTTATTATCTGGGTGTATCATCTTAATGCGCTAAAATTGTTGAAGACTATATATATATTTTAAGTGCAAAATTCTTTTTTTTCTGTTTTAAAGACTATATTGGTAATAGATATCTCTATCTTTTAACCCTGAAACGCTGCTGCATGGGGGCTTGTTTTGCTTTGGACGTGCTCTGTCTCTGGGTATGTCAGAGGACTGGGACTGTGTGAAGTGGGTTTTAGCCTCACTTGGTGAGGCAAAAAGGGAGGGTTGGGGGTTTAGGGGTGGGGGGAGAGAGAGAAAGAGAGCAGGCTTGATCTATACCTAATCTATCCTATTAATCTTTATAATTATAACTACCAACGTAAAAAGCTGTCTCACTTCCAGTTAAGACTATAAAATGACATCAAAAACTCAGAATCAGTGTCTCCATGATGGGACAGTTAACTTCATAAGCTGGAATATTAAAGGCCTGACTCACGAATTAAAGAGAAAGAAAGTACTCTCTCACCTAACAGGTCAAAATGCTAAAATAGTATTTTTACAGGAGACCCACTTGCTAAGCAAGGATCAGTTCCGGCTGCAAAAAGACTGGACTGGCCAAATGTTCCATTCTAGTTTTACGAAGAAAACTAGAGGTGTAGGAATTCTCATACATAGAACAGTACCATTTGTAGCATCAGATGTAGCACTGGATCCTGAAGGGAGATATGCAATTGTCATGGGAGACTAACTGTAAAATGATTCTGATTAATGTTTATGCACCTAATGTTGATGATAAGGAATTTATACAAAATTTATTTGCATCCATTCCCAATCTGAACACTAATAAAGTTATAATGGCTGGGGACTTTAATTGTGTTCTAAATCCACTTATAGATAGGACTTCCTCCACAGGGGGAATGGCATCTAACACCGCAAAGATAATTACAAAGTTTATAACTGATCACAACTTATCAGACCCCTGGACATTTTTAAACCCAATTTCAAGAACATATTCCTTCTACTCACCAGTACATCATTGCTACTCAAGGATTGATTACTTCTTTATAGACAATAACTTCTTGCCTATGATTAAATCTTGCAAATACGATGCTATTGCTATTTCTGACCATGCACCTATGATCTTGGAGCTAAAATTACTAAGCCCCATACACTCACCCCGCCGATGGCGCCTCAACCCACTTCTATTAGCTGACGAGAACTGTATGGAATTTATATCCAAACAAATCAAATTCTTTTTAGAGACAAATACATCACCCGAGATCTCTGCAGGAATACTCTGGGAAACTCTTAAGGCCTTCTTAAGAGGACAGATTTTCTCATATCTTTCCCACAGAAATAAATCCGAAGCCAAGAAAGTAGCAGAGATAAAAAACGAAATTACTAAAATAGATGAAGAACACGCCAGACTACCAAGCGAGACTCTACATAGGAGGAGGCAGGCTCTCCATTCAGAATTAAACCTCTTGACAACTAAAGAAACTGAACAACTAATCTACAAATCCAGACATCATTATTATGAACATGGAGAGAAAGCTAATACAGTAAGCTTTTAGCTCAACAAATTCACAAGCAAGAAGTGCGCAACGCAATCTCGGTAATCACCAACACGAACGGAGATAAAATTGTCGAACACAAAAATATAATGCACACTTTCAGAGACTACTATAAATCCTTATATACTACTGAGTTTAAAGACGACAATACACAATCTAATACATTTCTAGATACATTACAGATACCACAAATAGACGCTTTTAGTGCGGAGGAACTTGATAAACCTCTGGCGTTATCAGAATTACTAGATGCTATAAAGTCACTCCAAGGCGGGAAAGCAGCAGGCCCTGATGGCTACCCTGCAGAATTTTACAAGAAATTCTCCGTTCAGTTAGCTCCCCTCCTATTAGCAACATTTACAGAAGCCAGAGATAACCAATCTCTTCCTCAAACCTTTCGCCAAGCACTAATCACTGTCTTTCCAAAACAAAATAAGGACTTATCACAATTTGCATCATACAGACCAATTTCACTTCTGAATAATGACATTAAAATACTCTCTAAAATCATAGCTAGAAGGATGGAGAAAGTGCTCCCCTCAGTAATATCACAAGACCAAACTGGATTTATTAGGGACCGATACTTGTCTTCAAATCTTCGACGCCTGTTTAATGTAATATACTCACCAACTAAATCAAACACCCAGGAAATATTATTATCATTGGGTGCAGAAAAAGCATTCGACATGATTGAATGGAAATACCTTTTTACTACACTGGAGAAGTTTGGGTTTGGCCCGAACATTTGTGCATGGATTAAATTACTGTATACTAACCCAGAAGCTTCAGTTTGCATCAACAACATTTGCTCAGACTACTTTAAACTAGAACGTGGCACTAGACAAGGATGCCCCTTGTCACCGCTGCTGTTTGCGATTGCCATTGAACCACTGGCAATACATTGTCGAAATACTGATCAGATAAAGGGGATTAGCAGAGAAGGACTGGAACAGAAAATCTCATTATATGCAGATGATATGGTATTGGATATATCGGACCCAGAAAATTCTGTGCTTGCAGTCTTAACAGCACTCACAGAATTTCAAAAGATATATGGTCTCAGAATTAATCTGAATAAAAGTGTACTCTTTCCAGTGAATTCTCAAGCATATAATATTAAATTAGATACCCTACCTTTTATCATTGCAGAACAGTTTAAATACCTCGGGGTAAACATCACAAGTAAACATAAAGCTCTATATCAACAAAACGTCGCCGTCTGCATGGAAAAAATTAAACAAGACTTGCATAGATGGTCAACCCTTCATCTCACTCTAGCTGGAAGAATTAACACTGTTAAGATGAATATTCTTCCTAAGCTCCTTTGTTATTTCAAAACATTCCAATATACATTATTAAATCATTTTTTAGGCAATTAGATTAACAATAACCTCATTTATTTGGAATTCAAAACATCCACGCATCAAAAGAGCGACCTACAAAGACAAAAGGCAGAAGGCGGCATGGCTCTACCTAACTTCCAGTTTTATTACTGGGCAGCAAATATACAGGCGATAAGAACCTGGACACAAATAGAAGAACATACACAGGCATGGACCACAATAGAAGTAAAATCCTGCAGTACTTCTTTGTATTCCTTGCTCTGTGCTCCAATAAATACACGTTATCGGCAATATACAAATAACCCAATTGTGCTCCACTCACTTAGAATCTGGAACCAATGTAGAAAGCATTTTAAGACGCAGAAGCTTTTATCTGTGGCACCTCTGCAAAAGAACCACCTCTTTCAACCTTCACAAACATATGCAGTTTTTAATATCTGGAAAAAATTTGGAATTAACTTGCTTAGAGATCTTTATGTAGACAACGTCTTTGCATCCTATGAACAATTACATTCCAAATTTAACATTCCAGCTACACATTTCTTTCACTATCTTCAAATCAGGAACTTTATTAAACAGAACCTTCCAGATTTTCCTCATCTTGCACCCTCATCCATGCTGGAAAAATATTGCTTAATCTCAAGGATTTAGACTCCATCTCTACAATATATAAAATCATTTTACAATCCCTCCCTTTCAAAGATCCAAGAGGACACTGGGAAAAAGATCTCTCAATTAATATATCAGAAAAGGAGTGGAAAGTAGCAATGCAGAGAATTCACTCGAGCTCCATATGCGCAAAGCATACAATTATACAACTTAAAATTATTTATCGAGCACATCTGTCTTGACTAAAACTCTCCAAAATGTTTCCAGGGCATGATCCAACCTGCGAACGCTGCAACCAAGTCCCAGCCTCACTGGGTCACATGTTCTGGGCCTGCACCAAATTAAAATTATTTTGGAGAAAAATTTTTAATTACCTCTCAGACAGCCTTAAACTCACAATCCCTCCTAACCCATTAACAGCTGTGTTTGGGGTTCTTCCAGAGGGGCTTAAAGTGGAGAAAGACAAACAAATTGTGATTGCATTCACTACACTTTTGGTACGCAGATTTATTCTGATAAACTGGAAGAACCCAAATTCTCCTCTTTTAAGTCAGTGGGAAACCAATGTGTTATATTATTTGAAATTGGGAAAAATCAAATACTCAGAGGATCCGTACAGACTTTTTTCAAAACATGGCAGGATCTAATCAGTAATATTTTAAAATAAGTTCATGAAGCACAGAGAATTTATTAATTTAGGTATGTTTAAAAGCCGTAAAAAGTTTTACGCCATTTGGTTTGCTCTCTCTCTCTCAAGGGTGGGGATCGATCTGTTCTTAACTCAATTTTTCTTTTTGTAAAAAATTGATTTACAATAAAATTAATAAAAATAAAAAATAAATAAATAAAACATGTTCTTTAATATATGGTGCATGTTTACATGAGTCTAGAGCTTCCCAACTGTTTTCATCTACAGAGACAGTACTTTATCCTTGAACACTAATGCAAGTACAAATAAAGAACGATGACATTGTGGAGGCTAGCACATAGGTATAGGATTTTGCTATGAAACAAGACAATAATGGAGCAACAGGGTAAAGCAGCACAGTGTCTTAAAAGCACTTCAAAAATTTGGAATTTGTTGTCAAATATGAAGTCTTGTATTGAAATTAGAAATATCCCTTTTCCTGTTTCTTCAGTCCTGACATTAAAATGTATAAAAAAAGTATGACTGCAGCAATAAAATCAAAATTTCAAATTCTTCCATGTACTTATTCACTGAGTCATTACTTTATACCTCTGAATAATCCTCACTCATAAATTGTGATATGAACAGCGAGACTTAAGTTTGCAACCTAGAAATTAAATGATCACATCTGTTCACCACTGTACTGTGGATTAACCTGCCTTTGGGAAATTCTGCTTGCACATACAGGATGGATTATAAAGGTTGTATAACAATTGGAAAAAAGCATTATTCTGGGTTAAGTAATAGGAAGAGCTAAGAGCGGTACCAGATATTTAGTGGTAATTATTCATTTTCACATGCATCATCAATACAGCTATGCTATGAAACTGACATATTGGACACCTAATCTGAATATTTATTGAGACAAGTCATTTTTTTATTTTAAGACATCTGCTAAAAAAAACAACTCTCAATTTCCTCTTCTTGAACATTTGAGTACGACCTAAAAACAGAGATTGTAAAAAGATGTGTAAACTTAACTTGTAAAATAGCAGCATTATAAATCTTCTAAAAAATGTCTGAATATTTTTGCATGGCACTGTAAACACAATGATAAATAAGTAAAATACTGTATGCTTAATGGGTTGCCTTATCATTTTTAAGTGACTTGCGACTGTTTAAGGGACAAGTTACAACTCTGAACTTACTGATAAAAAACTTCACATCTGTGATCAACTGCTTAACTCAGCATTCAACAAGTTGAGTGCAAGCAAAATGAAAATATGTATTAAATATAATACATACTTAAGTAAACAAACAATCAAGTAGTCTGTCTCTGTTAATGGGAATTTATAACAGCAGAAATTGCGGTTTACTGATCATAGTTCAGTTTCTACCTATAGGTCTGTAGCAAATTGTAATTTTTTTTCATATCACAGGAGACTAATTTCTACTGCTAATTAAATACATTTTCAGTGAGCTGAAGTAAAACCACACACTCAAAATTGTGATAACTGATAAAAGTCACTTTTGGCAAGTTAACAGAGGGTGAAAGGTTTTACTATTATTAAAGCAAAAGAACAAAAATATTTTAGTATTACTATATTTGATACTACTAACAAATGACACTGGCTTAGATATCATAGTAATTTTGGACTGACTGATGAATCAATGTACGGTAAATACAAAGCTAGATTTGAAAGATATAAAATAGTAATCTTTAATTGTAAAAAGAATGCTGAACTTTTGAAAAGGAAAGAATAATACTGACAGATATATGTAGGGTGCACTTGTAACTTATATACTTATGTGAATGAAACAAAGTCCACAATAATAATAATACAGAAACAAGTACTGTGAAATAACCATTTCTCACTAAGAGTTAGTGTCTTGACCTTTTACTGAAGTGTAACAGAAAAAGCAACCATTTAAAATTACTTTATGCATCTCATCATAAACAAGTTGATGGGCAAAACGTGGACAAGGTTCCTCCTCTTGAAGATTTTTACTTGGATTCTCCTTAATTGATTGATCATTCTTGTACACACATGACCTGTTAAAAAAGCAAAGAAGGCATTAAAAAACAAAAAACAAAACTAAGAATAATTTGCATTAGAAAATTTGATCGGTCATTCTTGTATACACATGACCTGTTAAGAAAGCAAAGGAGGAATAAAAAAAAAAAATTCAAAAAAAACTAAGTTACAATAATTTGGATTAGAAAATCTACAGAAAAATGAATAGTGACCATATTTTAAAATAATAAACTGGGGAGTTTGGGAGGCATGTTAGTGTATTTTATTAAAGAATAAAAATAAAAGAAAATTGGTAAACAATTACGTTAAGACATTTATTTCCTTAAATACTTAAAATATTTATATTACCAACTAAATAAATGGTAATGGCAGAAATCAATTTTGAACTGTCAGCAGTCTCAATCAACCAACCTTCAACTATCAATTATGTCAATATTTGGAAGATGATAAATGTGAAACTGACATTTTTGCAGGATTACAAAACAAGGAACTTGTCTCTCATTTTGCACACCAATCCTTTTTAAAATGAGATGTGATAATGTATTTTATTTATTTAGCACCTAAGAATGATTCAACAAAGTTATAAAACAGCAATACTGCACATTAATAAAAGAAAAAAAATCATGCAAAAGGTTAACTTCTTGAATTTTACTAGAATAAAATTAAAGAACTGCAAAAAAAGATTTGAACTGTTTAATGAACTCCTACCTCCTAAAAAAATAAATAAAATTAAAGTAGTTAAACATTTTCACCATATGCTTTAGTATTACACCCAGGTATCCATTACCAAATAAACATAATCCATTGGCAGGGGGTGGTGCCTATTCTGAAAGCATCAGATTTACAGAAGAAAAGCTATTTATCAACACTCATACTAGACCAATTTATAATATTCAAGAATTTATGTTCCTGGGATGTAAGAAGAAACTTAAAGTACCTGTAAACCTACACAGTCAGAGGAGGACATGAAACACGAGAGGAAAATAAAATTCCATACTGTGTCAGGTGCAATTCCTGAAACCTAAATTTTGCAGGAGGTAGATGCATTCCTCAATCATTACCAGAACACTCTATTTAGAGCCTTTTGAAGTACAACTGAATGCTTATTGCTGAATTTCTTGTAAATTACACTGGCTTGTTTTTATTTATTTATTTTTATTTAGTTACCGGTCTCTTGCACTTTGAAGCTGAGTACTCCTCTAACACTAGTGAAACTTTTGATAAAGCAAATACTAAGCATGAGAATTTAGGAGGTGGTAATGGCCCGGTGTTGAGTTTCAACACATAGTGTCACTGCACCTCTAATACTAGCTATAACAGGTTAGGCATTTCTGCTTACAAAGATGTAATTTCAGCTTTGGCTTCAATCAAATAAAAACATTGAATTGTATGGTGTGTTTACCTGGGGAAGAGATGGCAGCAAGATGCACTATGGGAAAAAGACAAGCAGGAGGAGGCAGTTTGATGGACTGTACAATGTTATGCTGGGAAACCTTGGGTTTCATGTTTTCCCAATTCATGTGGATGTTACTTTGACAAGTACCTCCCACCTAATAATTACTGCAGACCATGTACACACCTTCACGGTAACAGTATTCCTTGATGGCAGTCGCCTCTTTCAGCAGGTTAATGTGCCCGGTCACACTGAAAAAATTGTTCAGGAATGGCTTGAGGAACATAATAAAAAGGTGAAGGTGTTGTAATGGCCTCCAAATTCTGGCACCTAGAACATAAACTAGCAGCCAGCATTATTGCAATGTACTCCTTTCAGGATTACCAAAAATAAAGATGCATGTCAGCTAAAATTCGTGCAAAATGCATCAGCAAGAATTTTAACTAAAGATAGAAAATCTGGGCATATCTAACCAGTCATAGCATCATCGTACTTCCTGCCTGTGTCCTTTAGGTTTGATTTAAAAAACTTTATTGTATATAAGGCTCTAAACAATCTAGCATGTTCTTACATTTTGGACTTCTTGCCCTTTTAATATTGCTAAATTTATACCAGTTTTCTCAGTTTCCAGGAGTGAAGACTAAACAAACTTTTAAGGTGGCTTTTTTCCACAAATCAAAATGTTGGAATACTTTACCATTAGAAATGCATCTATGACAGTACAAGTGAACACATAAAAAAAAAAAACCTACTAAAAAACCCTCATCTTTAATCTGTCTTTTGTGATCACTTAAGAAATTACTAGCATCACTAGCTTTCATTCATACTGAAGGGAGGAGGAAAATGGTTTTCTTCATTAAATACAATTCTATTTGTTGTTTTATAGGCTGGCTGCCAATCACTACTTTTGTGTGTTATTTTTTTCAGTATTCTGTGGTGGCAGTATATTCCATTGTCTCAATGGCCTAAGTATACTGCGAGGATGATGAAAGCTCAACAAGAGTATCCTATTAATGGTGACACAATCATGGACTGTAGAATTCCTAGAGGGCACTATTAACTATTTTTATGTATGTAAATGTGCTATATAAATAAATGCCGTTGTTGTAGAAACCCCTGAGTGACTTTATATTGACCTTACATTGTCTATAGTTTAGCAACACTTAAGCAAATGTGGACGAACATTAATAAAAATTAAAAAATGCAAATTCGAACACTCTCTGTCCACCCAACAACTCCTTAAGCACTTTTTTTCAAATCTTGGATATTCATAGGTTTTCAGTACACTAGAACACTAAGGCACATAAAATGCAAATTTACCAATGTGTGCAACAGAATAAGAAAAAAAAAAAAAAGTATTTCTCCCACTCTAGCCTTGAAACTTGTGGTTTGGCTCCTGTCTTACATCAAGTACTGTTTCAACTACCTACCTGAAGGGTCTACACCTATACAACATTTCAGAGAAACAATAGTAGTAGTATTCATGAAGAAATATAAATTAAAGGGCAACCAAAAAATATAAAGAATATAAAGAACACATGGCTTGGTTTTGTTTTGCCCAGCTCTCAGCAAAACATGTTTGTAAGAAAATGCTGAAAATCTTTTTATTTAAATAATTCACCAATGCGGACAAATATTTTTGACTGATTTAATCTATTTTCTAGACTTATCTTAGTCTGCATATCTCTTTACTATTTTAACTGTTTAAGAAGCATACACTGTGTGCACAATTATTAGGCAAGTTGAATTTTTGAGGATTAATTTTAATATGGAACAAACACAGTGCTATCAGTCAATCCAAAATGTTAATAAACCTGAAACCTGAATGTTTCACAACGGAAATGTGAGTGTGAACATCATCAGGGGAATACATATGTGTGCACAATTATTAGGCAACTATTAGTGTGCAGATTTATTATGCAACTAAAGGAAAAATGAAAATTTTCCCATCTCACTTGTTTATTTTCATCTGTTATAGTGAGAATAATAAACAAACACCTCAAAATTTACAAATAAACATCTCTGACATTTCAAAAAAAAATAAATCAATCAATCAATGACCAATATAGCCACCCTTCTTTCCAATAACAGTCATAAGCCTTTCCATTCATGTAGTCTGTCAGTTTCTTGATCTGTTGACGATCAGCTTTTTGTGGAGCAGTGACTAACAGCCTCCCAGACACTCTTCAGAGAGGTGTATTGTTTTTCTCCCCCGTAAATCTAGCGTTTAAGAAGTGCCCACAAGTTCTCGATAGGGTTTAGGTCAGGTGAGGAAGGGGGGCCATGTCATTATTCCTTCATCTTTAAGGCCTTTACTGGCTGGCCACGCAGTGGAGAACTTCGATGCAAGTGATGGAGCATTGGCCTGCATAAAAATCATGGTCTTTTTCCTGTATCACTGTTTGAAGAAAGTGTCTTCGAAAAACTGGCAGTAGGTTTGGGAGTTGATTTTGAGTTCATCTTCAATGCAAAAAGGTCCAACTAGCTCATCTTTAAAAATACCAGCTCATACCAGTACCCCACCTCCACGTTGGAGTGGAGCTCTGTGCCCATTACTGATCCACAGGTCCATCCATCTGGTCCATCAAGAGTCACTCTCATCTCATCGGTCCATAAAACCTTTGAAAAAAATCTTTTGTTCTCAACACGTTTCTTGCGACCCTGTTGACTATTTGCAACAAAATGTTTGATGGTTCTGTGATCACACACCAATATCTTAGCAATTCCAAAAGTGCTGCATCCCTCTGAAAGACTTTTTACAATTTTTGACTTTTCAGAGTCAGTTAAATCTCTTTTTTGGCCCATTTTGCCTGAGGAAAACTAGCTGCCTAATAATTCTGCACACCTTGATATAGGGTGTTGATCTCCTTAGGCCACACCCTCCCTCATTACACAAATACACATCACCTGACGTGCTTAAATCCAATAAGCATTCAAGTTAATACAGCTTGGAGTTGGAATATACACATAAAAATGATGATATGGTCAAAATACTCACTTGCCTAATAATTGTGCACACAGTGTATTTAGTTATCAGTCTGCTTGGAAGTAGACAGTTTTATTAAATCAAAATCATATTATGTGATATCATCTACTGTTAAATTCTGCTCAGTACTTGTAAGCTTTATATTTTTACTCTCATTCAGTTCACATTATCTAGTATTAGTAAAAAAAATAAATAAATAAATAAAACAAAGAAAGATGAGCATAAAGAAGTGATCGGATGTGAATCAACCTTTGTCTTAGAAAACATTTTTAACACTTATCTGCTTTTTATCATGTTTTTATAGTCTAGTAATTGTCATTTGAGAAGGAAAGAATGTAAAAACAATTTCTAGATCGAGCTTGAGAAACTCTAAAGAATATCCATTCTTAATGATCTGTTATTTTTCAACCATTTGAAAAGGATGACTAATTAACAAAATTTGATTGTAATGCATTTTCACTAAAACACAAACCTCTGTTTATATATTTAACCTTAAAATGTCCATAAAAGAGCTAGTTACTATATTTTAAATTAGTTGACACATTCTTATCAGAGACTATTAGAGTATAATAGCATAACGTAAAATGTATTAATAGTTTCTTACCAGCTGTTTCTTGCTATGTCATATATCCAGAATGAGTTTCTCACATTTTCCTCTCTCTTATCCTTATCTTTGCTAAGCCCAGAAAGAACATGTATCTCATTGAGTTCTGGATCAATTGTGGCTCTCTGTGTAAAACCTGTCATTGGGACTACAACACACACATATATAAATAAATACAATAAGCAAAGGCAAATAGATATAAACAAATATTTATATACAGTGAATTAACACTTTATTAAGTACATATGCAGAATTGTGCAATTGAGAAAGGAGGAGAAAAGAAATAATAAAAAATACCCATCTAGCAAGCAGCCGTTCTATGGGTAAATGCACCTCTATAATGAGACAGGTAAAAGGAAAATGGCAAAGTAAAGTCCATAAATACTCAACAGCTCTTCACGAAACTGGGTTGCAGAAGGATATTAAAGCAGAAGGGATAAAGCAGCAGAATACTACTTAAGGTTTCATTCTTAATGTCAGAAGTTCTTAAGATACAAAGACAAGCCTACAATTACCACTTAAAATCACCAAAAACTAGGTGATGAAAACTGGAAAAATGTTTACAAAATTTTATTTACTGTTGTGACATACAGAAGTTAAGGTCAGAATATCCATGCTTTCCTATTTAAGTTGTACAGACTTGGTTTTCCTTTTCATGACTAGACAGGTTTGCCTAATAAATTGACCACTGACATAAATATATACTATATGAAAATTGTGACGGACGGTTGGGGCCCTTTCCTGGCCAGGAGGCCAATGTAATAGAAAGACTGGGCAAGCTGATGTACACAGGGCACTGCCTCCACTGGAGCGCTAGACAGCAGTCCCCTTGGGTTGCAGCGGCACCACGGATCCCTGCAAGGCTCCATGGGAGTTGGAGTTTGCACAGTGCTGTTGGATTCCGCAGGAACACCCAGGAGGAGCTGCAGAGCCCTACTTTGGGTTTCCACCACACCTGGGAGTACTTCCAGATAATGCTGATAAGCCACCTAAAGTGCTCCCAGGTGCAACATAAAAAGGACCACCTCACTTAACTCAAGAAGCCAGAGTCAGGAGGAAGAGGACAAAGCTTGCCATAGGAGAAGTAGAGGCAGGAAAAAAAAAGAAGAAAAGAAAGTGCTGTGGATTCGTTTTGTTCTTTTATACTGTGCTGTAACAGTGGGAGACATGGGAAACGTTTCACACTGTAAAATGTGTGTTGTGCTGGAATTGTGCCTTGTGTCTGTTGTCTTTGGTGTCTGGGGAACTGGTGAGCCTGTGGTAGCCACAATGTATACCACTCACACACACACACACACACAAATATCTATATATTTACATATCTATTTAAATATTCTATTAAAAATCTTTTTAAATATCGACAAACATAACCTTTGTTTTCTCTGCAATAAATGATTATCAGATGACTTATTTTAAACTGTACAGGTCCACAATCTGTCATCAGCAACTTTCTAGAACCCACCATCTTTATTGTGATAAGTATTCCTGCATAGAAAGTCGCCCTACTTCCCACCCATCTTTCTAAATGTCAGTCAGCAGCTCACAATTAAAAACTGAAAAATCTTTGCAATGAACAAGTATTTTCTCCTTATTAGTGTAACAGTGCAGACAGACGTTAATGTCTAAGTATGAATAATCATTAATTGATCATTTCATTCTACAAGGGTGACGTACCCTACAGTCATGGCCGAAATTATCGGCATCCCTGGAATTTTCCCAGAAAATGCACCATTTCTCCCAGAAAATAGTTGCAATTACTAATGTTTTGGTATACACCTGTTTATTTCCTTTATGTGCATTGGAACAACACAAAAAAACAGGAAAAAAATCAAAATCTGACATTATTTCACACAGCACTCCAAAAATGGGCCGGACAAAATTATTGGCACCTTTTCAAAATTGTGGGTAAATCGTTTTATTTCAAACATATGATGCTCGTTTGAATTTACCTGTTTCAAGAAACAGATGTTGGCAATATAGCAATCACACCTGATCCAGTTAAAATGGAGAAAAGTTGACTCAACCTTTCTGTTGTGTGTTTGTGCCAGACTAAGCATGGAAAACAGAAAGAAGAGCAGAGAATTGTCAGAGGACTTGAGAACAAAAATTGTGGAAAAATATTAACAATCTCAAGGCTATATACAAGTCCCTCTCCAGAGATGATCTTGTTCCTTTGTTCACTGTGCATAGCAATCAAGAAGTTCACAACACATGGCACTGTAGCTAATATCCCTGGACGTGGACGGAAGAGAAAAATTGATAAAAGACTGCAACGAAGGATAGTCCGAATGGTAGATAAACAGCCCCAATCAATTTCAAAACATATTCAAGCTGTTCTGCAGACTCAGGGTGCAACAGTGTCAGCTCGAACTATCCGTCGACATCTGAACGAAATGAAACTCTATGGCAGAAGAGCCAGAAGGACTCCACTGCCGACACAGAAACATAAAAAAGCCAGACTGGAGTTTGCCAAAATGTACTTGAGGAAGCCAAAATCCTTCTGGGCGAACATCTTATGGACAGATGAGACCAAGGTAGAGCTTTTTGGTAAAGCTCATCATTCTACTGTTTACAGAAAATGGAATGAGGCCTACGAAGAAAAGAACACAGTACCTACAGTCAAACATGGTGGAGGTTCTAAGATATTTCGGGGATGTTTTGCTGCCTCTGGTACTGGATGCCTTGACTGTGTGCAAGGCATCATGAAATCTGAAGACTACCAAACAATATTGGGGCGCAATGTAGGGCCCAGTGTCAGAAAGCTGGGTCTGCATCAGAGGTCATGGGTGTTCCAGCAGGACAATGACCCCAAACATACCTCTAAAAGCACCCAGAAATGGTTGAAGACAAAGCGCTGGAGAGTTCTGAAGTGGCCAGCAATGAGTCCGGATCTAAATCCGATTGAACACTTATGGAGAGATCTCAAAACTGCTGTTGGGAGAAGGCGCCCTTCAAATCTGAGAGGCCTTGAGTAGTTTGGAAAAGAAGAGTGGTCGGAAATTCCAGTTGAGAGGTGTAACAAGCTTGTTGATGGTTATAGGAAGAGCTTGATTTCAGTTATTTTTTCCAAAGGGCATACAACCAAATATTAAGTTGAGGTTGCCAATAATTTTGTCCAGCCCGGTTTTTGAGGTTTGTGTGAAATTATGTTAGATTTGGCTTTTTTTCTCTGTTTTTTTGTGTTGTTCCAATGCACATAAAGGAAATAAACATGTGTATACCAAAACATTTGTAATTGTAACAATTTTCTGGGAGAAATGGTGCATTTTCTGGGAAAATTTCAGGGGTGCCGATAATTTTGGCCATGACTGTATGTGCTAGCCTGAGCATGTTTAATTAACAAGGGGCATTGTTTGTGACCTATTGAGTGTCTCATTTTATAGCCATTTTTGTATATTCTACAAAAACCCGATATCAGCAACACTACATTAACATTATTTACCTGCAATACTTTTACTTAAAGCAATTTACAAATATTCTGTAATTATCAAGGAATAATTAACTGAACATCTAACAAAAGTTTACAATAATCCAGATTAAGTACAGTTTAAAAAAAAAAAAAAACACATGTAGCTGGTAGGCAACAGATCATGCTAGATTTGTTCATAATGCCAGTTAAGTGCAGTGCGTGGAGGTAGGTGGTCAAGGACTTAAACATGAAACTAACAGACTGTCCATTTGCTTTTACAGTCGAATCAAAACAATATTACCCCTCATTACTTTAGGCAATGCATGTTGAGTGGACAATCAGCTGTAGTGCAGACAGTGTATAAAACTGAATGTTGGCAAAGATAACTAAAATGTGCAGTGCCAAACAGACTCTTCAATAGGGTACAACATACACAATATAAATATACCAATTATTTTCATTGTGTTTAATGTGGAAAACAAGATCTTGTTTGCATACTCTGATGCTTAACAGCTGTACCATAAACAGCAGTACATCAAAAATCTCAAGTGCAAGAGTGACTACCACAATGCCATTACATCCAAAAGTAAAGCACAGCAGGAGTAGGAAAATCAGTCTATAATGTGTGAATTAACTGCTGGAAGATGCAAACAGGTTCGTGTTTGCTTTGTAGGGGCATGCAAAAAATAGTGCATCCAGAGTGTAAAAAAAACTGTGGAAAGTAGTGCAAAGAAAAAACAATCAGCTGTTTGCTTAGATTCAGTTATTGGGTATATTGTTTGAGTAGATTTATTTTTGTAATACATTCAAATTATTCAAAGAGTGACAATCGACTTCACAGACCCAGTAGAAGCATTTTTTTAGTTCCAGCTATAAACAAAAATACTCTATTTTGTACCCAAGTGTGTTATAAATATGTCATCTCTTGTCCTAAACATGAATATTGACATATCTAGCATGTCCTCCTTTGCTTTAACTGGTTAGCATACAGTAGGCAGCCGAACAGGAGCCTTTGCCATCCCTCCTGCAAGCGTCTAAACTTGATAGTTTATTTTTTACATTAGAAAAAGTTCTGCCAGTTGCTTTGTGCTTGCATTCTATTCAATGGAGCAGGAGTGGATAGAGAAACCCTATTGAAAGTAGGTGGCTGTTTTAGATGGCTGAATGAAGATTTTGTCAGAGATCAAGTGAATGTATGTCATATCCCACTTTGACACCTTTTCATAAAACAAACTGGACCTAAACCTACTGATTACATGTCCACATAAAACTGCAGAAGTACATTGCACATGGAACCACAGCACCCACAAGTTATGAACCATTTCAGAATGTGGATGAGACAGCTGGTTTATAATGTGAAGTTTGCTGCTTTGTGACAAAACAAAATTTGTCCGCAGTGAAAAAATATTAGTTAGATGGAGAATAATGGAATGGAATTTTATTACAAAATGTTGTTTGTATGAGGAAATGTTGTTGTTTAGTAGTGAATAACTGTTACGGTTTGCAACACGACAGCTACAAGTGATGTAGTGATTTATGCATTGAGACTACTGTCAGGTATGGGTCAATTTGTTCAGATGTTCCGGTTATTCATATTTTTTTTAAATAAAACAGCATAAACATACAATTTATGCAGATTTTTTTCTTACTGAAAGAGACCAATTGTGCAAGTTGTGTAGATCTGCTGGGTATATTGCGGAAAATAAGGTATTTAAATAGACTGAAGCCGTTTTTAAAATACTGATTAAGGATAGCATTGATACTAATTTATTTACTATGACAAAATGGTGTTAAAAACAAATTTTATAATGAGAAAACATTCTGTCTCCTGCAGGTTTAGAGACATGGTAATATCAAACCGGTTCATGGTTATAGTTTTTAAATATAAGACAAAGTTTTGTTTATTTTTAGTAAACAATATTTCTAAGACAATGAAAAATTGGGGGTTGTGATTTTGGGAGTAATCTTTGAAATAATTAATTGCAAGCAATTCTAAATAACAAATCTTTACCTTCTTAATACTTGACTTGCAAAATACAACTCTGCTTATTTATTTAGAATTATTTACCACCAGTTTAATTTACCAATATGTCAATATATACATCATCAACTTACCCATTCCGGAATCTTTCTTTGTACCATCAGATATTATTTCTACATGATCATGGTCAACATCATAGCTAAAAAAATCATTTAAATATGTCTTTGATCTTTGTCCTCCAAAAACATACAGACATCTATTTTTCTGTGAAGTTGAAAAATAAAAGATTTTATTTAAAAAAAAATGTATGTCTTTCAGCTTAAAAAAATGCAACTTTTAATTAATAGATAACAACACAGCTCAGACATTCTTTTCAAATATGATATGCCTTCCAAAAATAGATTAAAATGCAGATCGAGGGTGCTCCCAGAAATTTCATGTAACTTGGACAAGCAAAGAACCACAACAAAAATGAATATTTTAAAGGTTAAAATATTTTCATTGTTTTCTTACAAAAACAGCAAATAAAAACACTTTTCTGAAGAGAGACTGAATTGAGTCAAATAAAATAACAGAAATTATTACTAGACCATTATGTTCCCAAACATTGTTGATATGGAAGCATACAAACAATTCCACTTAGGACAGATACCTTTTTTCAACAAATTATTATTACTAGAAGTAAATTTTATTTACTGTATATACGCACACACACACATATACATACATACATACATATATATATATATATATA
>JANRMT010062792.1:48916500-48929179 GCA_026402145.1 Polypterus bichir lapradei
TCAACACCATAAGACATAAACTAAAAATGTTTCACAATGTGTCCCTGAATGAAGGGAGGCTCAAAATCAAAAGTACCAGTCAGTATCTGGTGTGGCCACCAGCTGCTTGAAGTACTGCATTGCATCTCCTCCTCATGGACTGGACCAGATTTGTCAGTTCTGGCTGTGAGATGTTACCCCACTCTTCCACCAAGGCACCTGCAAGTTCCTGGACATTTCTGGGGGGAATGGCCCTAGCCCTCACCCTGCGATCCAACAGGTCCCAGACGTGCTCAATGGGATTGAGATCTGGGCTCTTCGCTGGCCATGGCAGAACACTGACATTGCTGTCATGCAGAAACTCACACACTTTTTGCCACTCCTGTCTGGTCCAGCGAAGGTGGGTTTGTGCCCATAGGCGGCGTTGTTGCTGGTGATGTCTGGTAAGGACCTGCCTTACAACAGGCCTGCAAGCCCTCAGTCCAGTCTCTCTCAGCCTATTGCGGACAGTCTGAGCACCGATGGAGGGATTGTGTGTTCCTGGTGTGACTCGGGCAGTTGTTGTGGCCATCCTGTACCTGTCACGCAGGTGTGATATTCGGATGTACCAATCCTGTGCAGGTGTTGTTACACGTGGCCTTCCACTGCGAGGATGATCAGCTGTCCTTCCTGTCTCCCTGTAGTTAGCGCTGTCTTAGGCGTCTCACAGTGTGGACATGGCAATTTATTGCCCTAGCCACATCAGCAGTCCTCATGCCTCCCTGCAGCATGCCTAATGCACGTTCACGCAGATGAGCAGGGACCCTGGGCATCTTTCTTTGGGTGTTTTTCACAGTCGGTAGACAAGTCTCTTTAGTGTCCTGCGTTTTTAGAACTGTGACCTTAAATGCTTACTTTCTGTAAGCTGTTAAGGTCTTAACGACCATTCCACAGGTGCATGTTAATTAATTGATTATGGTTAATTGAACATGCATGGAAAACATTGTTTAAACAATTTGCAATGAAGATCTGTAAAGTTATTTGGATTTTTAAAACATTATTGTTGAAATACACAGTCCTGAAAAAGGGGCGTTTCTTTTTTTGCTGAGTATATATGCCCAAAATAAAACAGTAAAAACTTAATACAAATATTAGGTTAAGCTAATCAAAGCTGAAAAAAACAATCTAAAAATTTGTTTCTTTTTTAAGAGAAACATCTGACATATCTTCCAACACTGACATTTTGAACTATATATTAAAACACTTGCAGATAAATATGTAATAGTATGACATATACTATATACCACAGAAAAAAACAAACATTCTTTTTATCTCAGCTAGAGCAATGAAACTCATCTTCAAAATGCTTTCTACCAAATGAACAGAATGTATTAAAAAAGTAATTCTTACCTGTCTGAACATCTATCACCATCTGGTGCCCTCCTCTCATTCCTGGCCTATTTTCCTCACCATCTCCTTAATTAAAAATTGTTTTTTGTTAAATAAATACAACTGTGTGCAAAGTTGCTATTTATTTACAATTAACCTGTTTTTCAATTTAACCCTTAAATTTTTACCTTTGGTAGTTTTAGGGATGATCTGACTCCACCTTGGTTTATACTCCTGATGGCTAATGTACTGATTAAATAACCCCTCTGGGAAGAAAATGCAAGGATACACAATTAAAAAAAAAAGCAGCAAATAATGTAGATAGGAAAACTTACATAATCATGTCCACCCTTTAATTCACATTTAGCTAGGATATTTTAAAATTAGAATTCTTAACCTCTGTAATATCAAGAATCATATTTCAACTCCTAGACAGAAAACTGTTATTGTACAGGAATGTGTACATCTTCATCTTACCATTTACTGCTTTGTCAATTAACTCTTCGCAGGCATCAAAGTCTCCTTTAAGGACTAGCTTATCATGAAGATCAGTTAGCATTGGGTGCTCCAAAGCAATTCTTGTTTTTTTCTGTAGAGATTCAAATGCTTCTGTGTAGTTATGTTGGCGAAAGTGTTTGAGGCATAGTCGAATAGCTTCTTGTTCACGATACTACTAGAACACACGGAAAGCCAAAAAATAATCAATAATGCTGAAAGCTGATGACAGCTGTAACTTGTGCAAGAAATGTAGAACAAAATTAATTAATATAGAAAGAAATACATAGAAAATCCTGAAAACAGAAATAACAAATATAAAGCACAATATTACTAGATCCTTCATGTAAGGTGGTAAAATCTACATCCATGAAACAAAACGTTAGCAATATGAGAAAGGAGAACAATTATTTATCAGGGAACCACAAACCTTTTTCCCCAAAAAAAGGGGAAAAAAGATGACAATGTTGAAGAACAGAATGCACTTTCTTCTTCAGATAATACTTCACACAAAGAAAAAGCTCAGTATAAAGATGGCATAATCTCAGTTGTTAATGCATTTAAAACTATAGGCTAGGGTGATTGTCAAAGAATTGTTGTTTGTTTTTATTGTGCTAATTTTGGCATTGTATTACTTGAGACTTGTTATGCAAAGCTGCAGTATTTTACTAATCTGTCTTTATTCTTCACTTCCACATTCAACCTTTTTTATAATTTTTCGTAACTTTAATATTAAAACTTACAAGCCAGACCCCTTCACGACACAGTGGGTTTTTTTTTGTTAATGCCATTACTCCACACTTAGATCTACAATTATGCTCCGAGCAGTTATTTTAAATGCTTCTCTTATGCCCTACACATAATGTTTTGAATCTGATAATATCCCATTCACTCTCAAACCTAAGATCCATCTCTGACTGTTCAATTCCAAGGCCTTCTCATTGAAACAAATGGAAAATAATTCATAATTCTGATTTTCCTTTTATTACAATTCTTTAAAATACTGTGTCCCTCCTAACAATTAGTCTGTATCATATGTGGCTTGTAGCTTGACACACAATGCCACTTTTATTAAAATACTGCTGCATCTTTAACAGAAAAAAAGCAAACAGATTGTGTGGACCCTGACTTGATACTGTGAAGATTCTGTTTTTCCACGAGTCCACAGTATATTTCGCAATATAAAAGATGTCCTTCTGCCACTCGTTGGATACCTCCAACATAGTAAAACAAGTCTGCTTTTGATCTGACTGCTCTCTTATTTCTCTATTCTTACACTGTCGCTGTCGTAGTAACCTGAATTCCTCTTGATCTTAGACTGCTTTGCCTGTGCGGCAGCAAGATAGGTCACAATTTGTTTGCGCCAAAGGAGCTTTGCACAATTCAGCTTTACTCTGGCATGGCATGTTTTCATTTCTAATCAGGCAATAATGTTAACTTCATTTAGTTACTTGTATGGATATTCAGTCAGAAAGGAGATGTTGTGCAGCCTCATTCTTCTACTGATGTCATTATGCAGATCTGTTGACTCGGGTGTTTTGAGAGTTAAAATATACATCTCCTATGGCTTTTCATTATTAGCTCTCTTAATAGCAGTCCTCTTGACTGGGTGCAACACATTTACTTCAAATGCATATTTTGCAATTCATATTTTCATGAACATAGCTGCCAATTCTTTCAACCTTACATCGACTCCTACACTATCATTATAACTGTGAATAACACAAAGCACCTGTGACAACATATCATTCACCTTTATCACTAGTTCATTAGTGTCTCTGAATGAATATATAAATTTGTTTTTACAGAAAGATTTACCACTTCCATCAAGTTATGTTTATTTTTAACACGTTCAAGGTGCTCTTTGCACAAGCGAAATATATTTATATGTTTAATAGGAGTCTTTTTAGGAGACTTTTTGGCTGTAGACCGTTTACTGTAATAAGAAAAATACTTTTTGTCAGATCTGATTAACAAGATGACCACTGCTCTGCAGTTCAAAATCACTGCCCCTCTTTCAGTGCCGCCTTCATTGTGTAGGATTGGTTAAAAATGTGAATCAGTGAACTGTCTAATTGTACCAACCCAGTTTCAAACAATATTCACACATTTCTGGTCTCCAGACGTATATATGATACATCTGTCCCTCCGAGACTATGGGAAGGCTCACATGAGGTTACCTGTATTGAATTAACATTACATATAACAGTAAATATTGCTGCTCAAACGGTTTAAAGATACGCAACACAAAAACACTATATCAACATGTAAAGATTTTCAAAGCCAACTGAATACTTACCTTACTATACCAATTAAGACAAGGTTGCACAACATCAGGTTCACTAATACCATGAAGCTCAACATACCAGATACTAAAGTTGAAACTTGGACCCCATGACATAAGTGGTACTGTAGGGGAAACAAATAAAATACAGTGCATAATAAGCTTAGTTTTAATTATAAACCTGTCAACAAAATATTAATACTGTCCAGTTTGTTATTGGAGCACGCCTATGAGAAAACAACAAAATGAACCAATTCAGTTTATCATTAATTTCAACTAAATCTGTTCCTTATCTATACATTACACAAAAATGCTATTTTCCTTAATTCTATGGTTATATGACAAATAAAATATTTTAGTAGGCTTTCTTTTAATTTTAACACTGCTTGTTTAGTTAGGGTATTAGTGCATATTTTGAAATAGCAAAAGGGGGGAAAGGTTGATTACTCCTTGCAAATGAGAATATACAATACCCTGAAACAGATTGCTTTTGTTAAAATATTTTCCTTAAACACAGAGATGCAACTGATTGAGAATTTAGTCCACACCAGGCTCAAGAGCTTTGGCAGCAGCAAGTAAAAATATGTTACCATCTCAACACTTATTGATCTTGCTATATGTTAAAGCTATACATTTTGTTTAAATATCTATATAATAAAACTTTCAGGTTGTGTTTCTAATAACGTCTTAATGAAATGCTATTTAAGATTTTATGACGTACTTTTATTTTTACAAACACGTGCAACTTTTGTTGTTTCAGTACAGCAGAACCCACAACTTCAGTAACACTTAGGTTTACTTTATTATAAAACAGAGACTCAAATTGCTTTTAATAAGTTGGCTGTATCTTTATCGTAACAATAAAAACAAACAATATTAAACTGTAACTCTTTTAAAATAGTCAACTAATTCACCACTGAACAATTTTAGATTAACAATTTTTAAGTGGATCCCTGCAAAATGAAGGTTCTGCTTTACTGTACGCATGCAGAATATGGTATATGCAGTTAGTAAGACAAACACTACATATTTTATTGTAGTGCTGTTAATTGAAATTAATAGTCCCAATTGTAATATTAAAGGCAACAATGTCCATTACTACTTTATTTATAATCGTGAAGAACAAGTTCTAAAGTAAACTGTTTTTTTAAATAAAAAAAAAAAAAATATTTGCTAGTTCTTTTGTTTTAAATTGCACATTTTCTCAGTGATTGTTGTTTAGTTGTCTACAAAACAGAGACAGAAATTCACATTTGGACATCATCATTCAAGAAAGTCAATAACAGCACTTGGAGATGCCTTTTCAAAGTGAAACCATGCCTCAGGCTGAAAGGCTGCTGAAATTCACTTTTAACAATGGCTAAACCCTTTTTTTTTTCTTTTTCCTTTTTGCGTTCCAATATATCTCAAAATGCTGACCAATACTTGATAACATATTTGTCATGATCACCCCCCCATGATAAAAGTCAAGAACAGATTAAACATTCATTTTTATATAAATATATATATTTTTATATATATATAAATATATAAGTTATTAAAAAAACACTTTAGAAAAGAATTATATGTGGCAAATTAATATTTCACAGTGGTGGATTAACTTCAGCATGGAAAAATACTAAACTTATCTTTGCACTATTTGAGGTTAATAAGTTTAAATGACAATGCTTAATATATGGACAAATATTCCCGGGCTCCATTTATATTAAAGGTTAAGTTATGCAAGATAGTCAGTTAAAACACAAGTTAAAGATGAGAACTGAGGCATCAACCTTGCAGTATAAGATTCAAGTCCTTGCACATTATAGCACAGAGCAACCAAACTAATCAATAGGAGGAAATCCAAATTAACGAAGGAGAATCCTGTTCTTCAGAACACACGTACTACAGTCATATGAAAAAGTTTGGGAACCCCTCTTAATTCTTTGGATTTTTGTTTATCATTAGCTGAGCTTTCAAAGTAGCAACTTCCTTTTAAATATATGAAATGCCTTAAGGAAACAGTAGTATTTCAGCAGTGACATTAAGTTTATTGGATTAATTGAAAATATGCAATATGCATCATAACAAAATTAGACAGGTGCATAAATTTGGGTACCCCAACAGAGATATTACATCAATACTTAGTTGAGTCTCCTTTTGCAAATATAACAGCCTCTAGACACCTCCTATAGCCTTTGATGACTGTCTGGATTCTTGATGGAGGTATTTTTGACCATTCTTCCATACAAAATCTCTCCAGTTCAGTTAAATTTGATGGCTGCCGAGCATGGACAGCCTGCTTCAAATCATCCCATAGATTTTTGATGATATTCAATTCAGGGGACTGTGATGGCCATTCCAGAACATTGTACTTCTCCTTCTGCATGAATGCCTTTGTAGATTTCAAACTGTGTTTTGGGTCATTGTCTTGTTGGAATATCCAACTCCTGCATGACTTCAACTTTGTGACTGATGCTTGAACATTATCCTGAAGACTTTGTTGATATTGGGTTGAATTCATCTGACCCTCGACTTTATCAAGGGCCCCAGTCCCTGAACTAGCCACACAGCATGATGGAACCTCCACCAAATTTGACAGTAGGTAGCAGGTGTTTTTCTTGGAATGCGGCGTCGTTCTTCCGCCATGCAAAGCGCTTTTTGTTATGCCCAAATAACTCAATGTGTGTCCCATCAGTCCAAATCCCTTTCTTCCAAAATGATTCTGGCTTGTCTAAATGAGCATTTGCATACAACAAGCGACACTGTTTGTGGCTTTTTGTAACCTTTCCCTAAACCATGATACTGAACAATCTTTGATTTCAGATCTTTTGAGAGTTGCTTTGAGGATCCCATGCTGTCACTCTTCAGGTGAGTCAAAGGGAAGCACAAGTTGCAATTGACCACCTTAAATACCTTTTCTCATGATTGGACACACCGGTCTAAGAAGTTCAAGGCTTAACGAGCTAATTCAACCAATATGGTGTTGCAAGTAATCAGTATTGAGCACTTACATGCATTCAGATCAGCAAAATTACAAGGGGACCCACATTTTTGCACAGCTAGTTTTTGACATTTGATTTAATTTCATACAAGTAACTACTGCTTCACGAAAAATCTTTGTTTGGAAAACACCCCAGTACTCAGATGTTCCTAGGAAATGAAAGACATACCACTGTTATTTTATTTTGTTGAAAGTAAATTATTATGCAGGCTGAGGGGGGTTCCCAAACTTTTTCATATGACTTTATATAATGCATTAACCTTGTGAGAAAAAGGTAAAGACGGAAGGTGGGTATTCCATTTCGATTATAACATAATGATATACTGATGCTAACCAACTTTTAAACTTTAAAATGCAATTAATAAATAAATTTGGACATGTTAGTAGGCTTTGCGCCCCACGAAGATACCCAAACTATTCTTTAACATTTCATGAGAAGAATTCATAATTGATTGCAGAATTACGGTATTTGAAGATTCCTCTAGAGTACCTCTTTCTCTTGCACGATTTTGCTCAAAAACTAATCAGCACATCGTCATCTCATAACAGGCTTAAATTTCGAGTTTGTTGTTTTTCTGTCCAGCTGTTTAGCTCTAGACCACCCTCAAGAAACTGTGACACACAGACACACAAACATTATTGAGATATCAATGTTTTAAAAGTTTGGTGGGGGAGGGTGCAAAGCAAAATCAGCTTGAGAAGTACATTTGTGTAAGTAAATTGCATACATTGAAAGGTGTACAGTAAACCCTCGTTTATCGCGGTTAATCCGTTCCAGACTCTACCACGATAAATGAATTTCCGTAAAGTAGGATTATTTATAAATCGAATATTTTCGCAGTTAGAGCATAGAAAACCTCTTTATGACCTTCTAAATAAATTTTTTAACATTATTAGAGCCCTCTAGACATGAAATAACACCCTTTAGTCAAAAGTTTAAACTGTGCTCCATGACAAGACAGAGATGACAGTTCCATCCCACAATTAAAAGAATGCAAACATATTTTCCACTTCAAAGGAGTGCACATCAGGAGCAGAGAATGTCAGAGAGAGAGAGAGAGACAGAGAAAGAGAGAAGCAAACAATCAAAAATCAATAGGGCTGTTCGGGCTTTTAAGTATGCGAAGCACCGCCGGAGAAAGCAGCTGCAAGGAAGGAAGCAATGTGATGGTAGTCTTTCAGCATTTTTTACAGGAGTGTCTGTATCCTCTAGGCCAGTGTCCGAACAGCCCCTCTGCTCACACCACCTCCGTCAGGAGCAGAGAATGTCAGAGAGAGTGAGAGAGAGAGAAAAAGCAAACAATCAAAAACCAATAACTGCTGTTCGGGCTTTCAAGTATGCGAAGCACCGCGCGGGAAGCACATCGCATATCATTGAGGAGTTTTATTTAATATGTAATACGTGCTCTGATTGGGTAGCTTCTCAGCCAATTATGAGTCCCTTTTATGAAATCAACTGGGCAAACCAACTGAGGAAGCATGTACCATAAATTAAAAGACCCATTGTCAGCAGAACTCCGCAAACCAGCAAAAAATCCATGATATATATTTAGATATGCTTACATTTAAAATCCGCGATGGAGTGAAGCCGCGAAAGTCAAAGTGCGATATAGCGAGGGATCACTGTACCTGAATTTGATTTTATATGTTTTGTTAATTCTGGCAAATTTTTCCTCAATTAATCACAAATAAAATATAATCTAGAACTCAGCAAGCATACAAAAGTATTTTCAGCTGAAAACTTTTAATTTGAACATATAATAACACGACAGTTATACTACATACCAGATTTATGGTCCAAAAATAGTAATTAAAATGTTATCATTTACATGTGAAGATAACTTTATATACCTTAACCACCCATTTTTATCAATTCATAAATAACACAAAATCAGAAAATAAACTTACCTATTTTAATAAATCGACATGGAAACATCTGTTCATCAATCTTGTGTTTCAAGGTGAAAGTCTCCTTGTTGTAATCATTTTTAAGGCCACTATAAAGGCAATAAAACATTCCTGTCCATTAAAAACTTAATTCAAGCTTAAAGAAATAAAGAATAGCATAAAACAGGGAGCACAAAAAGAGCACTGTGGCCTCATGTGCTTGCGAAGTTTTCTTGTTAAAAATTATACATTTAACCATTATATCATTGTGTTATACAGTACATATACTACGCTGACCAAGAGACTGATATTAATTTCAATAATAAAAAAGTAGATTTTCTACATGTCAATGAGTTACAGTAGTAGTTAATGTCTTCATTCTAATTACAACAGTGAATTTACATTTCAAGTCTGTACGTGACTGCTTGTTCCATTAAGTATGACTTAAAACAGTATAACACAACTACTTTAAATTGGACTGGTATTCACAGCTCCAGAAAACCTATGGCATAATCTCCATCCGAGCTCTTTGGAACACTAACTCATCATACATTGTCTTTTTCAAAACTATCTTCTAGCTCAACTATTTTCCTTCTCAGCTGTTAAACATTTTGTATGTACTGTTGCAGCTTTATGGTGTTGATATATTAATTTACTTAGGATTTTAATTTGCCATCACTATGTAAAATCTGGTGGTAAGAGTCTGCATAGAATAACACAACAAAGGTCTGGTGGAATATTAGCTTGCTTAACATTTTGACAGCATGAGCATCAAACTTGGTATTCAAACTACAGGGTGGGCCATTTATATGGATATACCTTAATAAAATGGGAATGGTTGGTGATATTAACTTCCTGTTTGTGGCACATTAGTATATATGAGGGGGGAAACTTTTCAAGATGGGTGGTGACCATGGTGGCCATTTTGAAGTCAGCCATTTTGGACCCAACTTTTGTTTTTTCAATAGGAAGAGGGTCATGTGACACATCAAACTTATTGGGAATTTCACAAGAAAAACAATGGTGTGCTTGGTTTTAACGTAACTTTATTCTTTCATGAGTTATTTACAAGTTTCTGACCACTTATAAAATGTGTTCAATGTGCTGCCCATTGTGTTGGATTGTCAATGCAACCCTCTTCTCCCACTCTTCACACACTAATAGCAACACCGCAGGAGAAATGCTAGCACAGGCTTCCAGTATCCGTAGTTTCAGGTGCTGCACATCTCGTATCTTCACAGCTGCCTTCAGATGACCCCAAAGATAAAAGTCTAAGGGGGTCAGATTGGGAGACCTTGGGGGCCATTCAACTGGCCAACAACAACCAATCCACTTTCCAGGAAACTATTCATCTAGGAATGCTCGGACCTGACACCCATAATGTGGTGGTGTACCATCTTACTGGAAAAACTCAGGGAACGTACCAGCTTCAGTGCATAAAGGAGGAAACACATCATCATGTAGCAATTTCGCATATCCAGTGGCCTTGAGGTTTCCATTGATGAAGAATGGCCCCACTATCTTTGAACCCCATATACCATACCATCAATTTTTTTTGTTCCAACAGTCTTGGAGGGATCTATCCAATGTGGGCTAGTGTCAGACCAATAGCGGTGGTTTTGTTTGTTAACACAAACACAATGGGCAGCACACTGAACACATTTTATAAGTGGTCAGAAACTTGTAAATAACTCATGAAAGAATAAAGTTACGTTAAAACCAAGCACACCATTGTTTTTCTTGTGAAATTCCCAATAAGTCTGATGTGTCACATGACCCTCTTCCTATTGAAAAAACAAAAGTTGGATCCAAAATGGCCGACTTCAAAATGGCCACCATGGTCACCACCCATCTTGAAAAGTTTCCCCCCTCACATATACTAATGTGCCACAAACAGGAAGTTAATATCACCAACCATTCCCATTTTATTAAGGTGTATCCATATAAATGGCCCACCCTGTACTATGAAGCTTTTATTTTTTGCCATTTTAAAAGCAGTGGAAAGACATTTTACTATCTGAAACATGAATGCAGTTAAACTTGTTTGATTAGAGTAGATAAAGTTTCTACAAAAAGTCACATCACAGTTTTGATATAACTCTGTTTTAAGGTAATTTTACGATTGAGGCTATATCTAGATTAGTAAGAAGTGTAACATAAGCTATACATGAGGTCCAACAGGTCTAAGGCATCATTCATGGACACTATAAAAGGCCAAACTAAGCTGAGACTATAAAACACAAAAAATGTAACTAGTGACCTAAAATGTTTGTAAAGATATATATAACAGATTCAGACAGAATTGACTGAATTTAGGCAGCACCCTGACTCCTGAAGGCAGGCATTCTGGAGAGGCTAAAGAATGCAATCAAACATTATACAGCATAAGACTAAAGTCAGTTCAGTACTTTAGCATGTGGGATGAAACCTTCATAACTGACAAATACAGAAAAGATTTAAAAATATAAAAAGTCCAAACAGCCCTCTAGTGAATGTCAAGAGACTTAAAGAATATCTTTGGTAATTTTCAACTTGGAGTTAATTCTTCACAATCATGGTATATATTGATTTGCCACATACAATTTTGAAACGGTTTTTAAACTTTTAAAAATACTGTCAAGCAACAACTTAAAGCTCAATTTGGAACTGGCCATTTGGCTCATGTAGGTTACAAAGTGAACAGACCGTTGCAAATGAGGCTCTGTGGGTCTGGTTTGGGTCAATGGTACACATACTTTAACACTACAGTTCCCAGAACCTGTAAAAATGTTCATTCTCACTGAAAAGCCTACTTTACTTCCCCAAACACAAGCAAGGTAAATCGTATATTCTTACCAGCACAGCAACAAACCTACACAGACTGTTATTCAACAGAAATGTATTTATTATATCCAATACGACTGTTTGAATATAAAACACACACACGCATAAAAAAGTCTTTATTTGGAAACGCTATTTGTTCTTCCCAATCTGTACACATTCAGCAACATGTCATTTGAACTATTTTTTTGAATTGTTTTATTCTTGAATAAAAGAACACTTGTTTCGTCATACCCTTTGTGAAAGTGTTGATTTGGTATGCCATGTCTTAATTTGAAAATAATATTTGCACTTCACATTCACAGTAACAAAGCAATTTTGGTTTTACCCAAGAATAAAACTGAATGAAAAGAAATCGTTCAGATGACATGTCGCTGTGAATGTGTGAAGACTGGGAAGTCCTGATATCAGCTGGTACAAAATAAAGATGTTTGTATTTATGTAAGTGCTTGCGTATTTCATTTTCAAACAGACATATTTGATATAATAAAAACATGCATTTGAGCCATGTCTGTAACAGTTTGTGTAAATGTATGATACTTGTAAAAGACATATTATTTATCACTGTCATCATAATTACACTCACGTGACATAAGCTTGATATAAACATTAAAAAAGATCAAATGTATGTTTTTATTATAATGAATTTAACAGGCTGAAAATGAAACACACAAACACACACATCTTAATTTGAAAATGATATTTGACTTCACATTCACAGTAACAAAACAATTTGGCTTACTGTGAGTGATTGTGACTTTTGATCTGAGTTAGTAACAGTTGGTGTAAATGTATGGTACTTGTATAAGTCGGCGCTAAAAAGACCAATTATTTAGGAATGCTATTATAATTACCCAATTGTG
>JANRMT010062792.1:48929189-48939346 GCA_026402145.1 Polypterus bichir lapradei
TAAAAAGACCAATTATTTAGGAATGCTATTATAATTACCCAATTGTGACTTAAGCTTGATACAATAAACACACACATTTGCTTTGGGTCTACAAGAACTAAACTTTCTTGTTTTGTTGTACATTTATACAGATCGTTGTAGACATGTAAAATACATGAAATGTACAGTATGTCAAATGATACATCATTTCCGATATAATTACTTACAAGTGTTTGCTGTATAAAATCTTCAATGCAGGCTTGAGCTGAATGGGAGAGGAATCGAGCGGTCGGTGGTAAACATTGAGTGTAAGTGTCAGGAGGAGCAAACAGCTGGCTGAAGTGGATGGATGGGTGAGTGCGACTAATTGACACATTTGGAAAACAAAGGTGGCTATCAGCTGGTGATTTGGTGAGGTGATAAGGCTATATGAATTTCCTTGCATGTGTTAGGAAAAATAGAACGGAATATGATGAGGATTCTGGTGTTAAGTTCCAATACGAAGTAGCACGCACACAAATCTTGGTGGCGCAGACCTAATGCATAAGAATTACCCACGTAGAGAAGCACCGATCAAAACAAAACTTAAAGGGCCCTCTAAGAGTCAGAAGACATAATATACCATGTGAAATGAGAGATTTATTACTATTGACAAGTCATTTCTATCTTCTTGGTGGAAGAAAAAAGTGCAAACCATCTACACATACAGTTAGATCCATAAATATTTGGACAGAGACAACTTTTTTCTAATTTTGGTTCTGTACATTGTGCAACTAAAGCATTTTTTTAACACAATCCCTTCATTTCAGGGGCTCAAAAGTAATTGGACAATTAACTCAAAGGCTATTTCATGGGCAGGTGTGGGCAAGTCCATCGTTATGTCATTATCAATTAAGCAGATAAAAGGCCTGGAGTTGATTTGAGGTGTGGTGCTTGCATGTGGAAGATTTTGCTGTGAACAGACAACATGCGGTCAAAGGAGCTCTCCATGCAGGTGAAAGAAGCCATCCTTAAGCTGCGAAAACAGAAAAAACCCATCCAAGAAATTGCTACAATATTATGAGTAGCAAAATCTACAGTTTGGCACATCCTGAGAAAGAAAGCAAACACTGGTGAACTCAGCAACGCAAAAAGACCTGGACGTCCACGGAAGACAACAGTGGTGGATGATCGCAGAATCATTTCCATGGTGAAGAGAAACCCCTTCACAACAGCCAACCAAGTGAACAACACTCTCCAGGGGGTAGGTGTATCGATATTCAAGTCTACCATAAAGAGAAGACTGCATGAAAGTAAATACAGAGGGTGCACTGCAAGGTGCAAGCCACTCATAAGCCTCAATAATAGAAAGGCTAGATTGGACTTTGCTAAAGAACATCTAAAAAAGCCAGCACAGCTCTGGAAAAACATTCTTTGAACAGATGAAATCAAGATCAACCTCTACTAGAATAATGGCAAGAAAAAAGTATGGAGAAGGCGTGGAACAGCTCATTATCCAAAGCATACCACATCATCTGTAAAACACGGTGGAGGTAGTGTGATGGCTTGGGCATGCATGGCTGCCAGTGGCACTGGGACACTAGTGTTTATTGATGATGTGACTCAGGACAGAAGCAGCCGAATGAATTCTGACCTGTTCAGAGACATACTGGCTGCTCAAATCCAGCTAAATGCAGTCAAATTGATTGGGCGACGTTTCATGATACATATGGACAATGACCCAAAACATACAGCCAAAGCAACCCAGGAGTTTATTAAAGCAAAGAAATGGAAAATTCTTGAATGGCCAAGTCAGTCACCTGATCTTAACCCAATTGAGCATGCATTTCACTTGTTGCAGACTAAACTTCGGACAGAAAGGCCCACAAACAAACAGCAACTGAAAGCCGCTGCAGTAAAGGCTTGGCACAGCATTAAAAAGAAGGAAACCCAACATCTGGTGATGTTCAAGACTTCAGGCTGTCATTGCCAGCAAAGGGTTTTCAACCAAGTATTAGAAATGAACATTTTATTTCCAGTTATTTAATTGTCCAATTACTTTTGAGCCCATGAAATAAAGGGATTATGTTAAAAAAATGCTTTAGTTGCCTCACATTTTTATGCAATCGTTTTGTTCAACCCACTGAATTAAAGCTGAAAGTCTGCACTTCAACTGCACCTGAGTTGTTTCATTTAAAGTTCATTGTGGTAATGTACAGAACCAAAATTAGAAAAAAGTTGCCTCTGTCCAAATATTTATGGACCCAACTGTATTGTAAACAAAAAAGACAAAGTACCAGCTTAAAAAAATGACTATGGCCAATCAGTGCCTCAAAGACTGGAAATCTGTGAGCACAATGATATACATTTGAACTTATTAGCTTGTGCCCATTTCTTGACTACAGCATCAGTACAAGAAATAAGACAGCTGAGCTACCTCTGCAACTCCATCCCTTCTCTCACTGCTTCTATGACTGGCAGCACTGTCGCAAGTATGTGATAAAGAAAAGGCCTACAGTGGTTGGTTTTGGCAATTTCTAGAAAATTACCTTATTGTTTTCATATGGTCCTTAGCCATAATTTTGAATGGCCTCAAATTGTTCAGCCGTAAATCATCATGTGACTGTATGTACTTTATCTGTTCTTGGAGCTTACCATGGGGCTCTATGGAATCCAGAGTCCATGATAGAAAAAGGCTTAAAACTTACCAAATATGCCAATTTTTAAAACCAAAACCATTATCAAGCATTGATTTGCATGTTAAGCTTACAAACATATTGCAAATCACCATATTCATGTCATTTTAAGAAGAAAAAGCAAACCTCCAAGCACTGTTGTGAGATTTAACCATTTTAAAAGGAGATTGGCTGTGAGTCTCTTGTCTTTGCCAACTTTACCATTCATCTTGCTCAGTGGTACCCTTGCTCTCTCTGCTCTGTGGAGCAGTGAGACAATAGTAACAGTGGGGAGTGTGCGGGGAATCACACTTATGAATGTGTTTATTCTTTAACTATTTGGAAGATACTGCCTGCTCTGGCTAGATTGAAAAAGCATGTGTGTCCGTAAGGGAGAGATAATATTGAGCTTGCATAGCAGTGAAGTTACAGACAGGCATAAATTTATCTAGTGCTTGAGGGGGAGAAAGTAAGCCACTTCAAGCCTTGCATACATCTAATCACACATCCATCCATCTTCCTAAAATGCTTATTGTGGACCAGCTGTGGCCTATCAAAGCAAGTGTGGGACACAACACAGAATTAATCCCTGAAAAGGGTGCCAGTCAAATGAAGGTGAACGTACACACATTAGTGTCAATTCAGCACTGCCAATTTACACAAGTTTGATCAGGTTGAAGTTTAGCAAATTCAGTACAGATAGAGTGGGCTGTCAATCATGCCTCAAAGAGCTATGTTCTGAATGGAGTCTAAACATATTTACAGACTGATAGGCATCTGGATCATGAATTTCCTCACTGAAAAGAACTGTGCTAAGTTTTTTTTATTACTTTAGCATCAGCAAGAGTGAATCATCATGCAGTAATTCATCAAATTAATCATGTGTATAAAGTACATAGAAACTCATATGTACTCTTTTCATTACATTCTCATGCAGCAAGCATTTCTCTTTCTATGTAAAAAGAACTATAAAGACTATAATCAAGGGGGGTGAGGAGGGGGATCTGCTGCAAGCAAACAAACAAGCAGGACAAAGAATTTCAGATAAAATAAATATGTCTAGTTTCCTTCCGTTATCACAAGCATGCCTGTAGCACTGATGGCACATTTTTATTTAAAACCTTTACTGCTTCAAAGTGGACATATACAGTAAGTTTTCAGGATTTTTCCTTTATGTATGGATGCCGAGTTCAATACAGCCCTATTTTAAGAAGGAAAAATAAATAAGAATTTGTAAAACTTTTAAACACATTTCATTTTAGAACACAATTTTATGTAGTAAGTTAAAGTATATTATGATTGTGAAGAACAACTTCAGACTTCTAAAATGCTGGAATTATCCTTCAATGGATAATAATCCACCAGACAACTACCATTACAGAATTAAATAATTCTTTACATTGCATTATCACCTGGTCCCTACCATGCATCACAAAAAAAAAAACAAAAAAAACAAAAAAAAAAAAAAAAAACAAAAGCCTAAAAGTGTATTTCCAGAAGTAAAAAAAAAAATGTGTGGTATACAGTATAAGCTAAGACACAGTTTCCAAAATACATCAATCTGTTATTTGTGAGGGCGACACGGTGGAGCAGTGGTAGCGCTGCTGCCTCGCAGTTCGGAGACCCGGGTTCACTTCCCGGGTCCTCCCTGCGAGGTGTTTGCATGTTTCCCCGTGTCTGCATGGGTTTCCTACGGGCGCTCCGGTTCCACAGTCCAAAGATATGCAGGTTATGTGGATTGGAGATTCTAAATTGGCCCTAGTGTATGCTTGGTGTGTGGGTGTGTTTGTGTGTGTCCTGCGGTGGGTTGGCACCCTGCCCGGGATTGGATTCCTGCCTTGTGCCCTGTGTTGGCTGGGATTGGCTCCAGCAGACCCCAGTGACCCTATGTTCGGATTCAGCGGGTTGGACAATGGATGGATGGATATTATTTGTGATCTTTAAAACAAATTAAATCTAAACACTGGTATCTATCTATTAAGCCCTGCATTTCTTTCACAGACAATTTAGTATTAAAATATTACTGTAGATATGGTTATAATATTTTAAACTCATTAGAGGCTGCTAAAAGGAGCATATGTATATATATTTATATGGAGACATTACCACTTCATGAATTGTGAAATTACTTTTTTACATCTTAAACCTCGTAAGAGAATTTTTTTTATAAACAAACTGCAAAACAAAAATGTGACAAATGCAAAACAAAACAAAATTCTTCCACATATATACCAACAGTAAGCCAGTAAGAGAATGTGGAATAACCAAGTATCTTTTTAAATGTAAAATGGGGTAATCATGTTAAAAATGCTATTATTTAGCTGCTACCTGGCTAAATGAAACTACGCAATCGCTGTGCCGCGCCTGTCGAACGGCGTTGGAAAAAAGATGGACTGATTGTCTCTAAACAGATTTTTAGGACTTCTCTTTTCAACTTCCAGGCTGCAAGAAAACTAAACAAGATTTCTTTGCCGATTTAGTATCCCGTCATTCTAAGAATGCTAGGGTCCTATTTAATTCAATTAATGCAGCAATTCACCCTGATTCTGCGATGGGATTAAATAGCACTGTTCATTCATGTGAGCAGTTTCTATCATTCTTTGTCAGCAAAATTGATACTATCCGCTGTGACATTGTTCAAACTGGCTATAAACTTCCTACTGTTAATCATGACATTGTCTTAGAATCCTTTGATCTAGTCTCACTTTCACAGTTAAAAAGAACTATTGACACTCTTAAACCAGCTCCCAGCCCCCTCGATACAGTACCATCACATCTCTTAGTGGAAGCCTTTGATGTTTTGGGCCCATTTTTACTAGCCATTATCAATGATTCTATAAGTGCGGGGGTTGTGCCCTAATTTTTTAAACATGCTGCAATCCGTCCCCGTCCAAAAAAGTCAGAATTAGATCCTGGAGTTTTAGGAAAATTTTCACCTAGTTTCCCAACTGCCATTTCCGGCTAAAATTCTAGAAAAAAATATTTATAATCAATTGGTAGATCACCTTAACTCCAATAATTTATTTGAAATCAACCAATCTAGCTTTAGGTGTTATCATGGGGTTGAAACGGCCCTCCTGAAAGTATTCAATGACATCTCTATTATTACTGACTCAGGTGACGCAGCAATCCTTCTCCTCCTTGACCTGTCCGCTGCCTTTGACACTATTGAACATGAGATATTGCTGATGTGGCTTAAACATCTTGTTGGGCTTAAAGGGGCTGCTCCTAACTGGTTCAGGTCATATTTAACTGATAGACACTTTTCAGTTACTTTAAATTCCTCTTTTTCTTCTACTGCTCCTCTTAAATATGGTGTTCCTCAGGGATCCATTTTGGGTCCTATTTTATTCTTTATATACCTTCATCCTATTGGAGCCTATTTTTAGGAAATTTAACATTTCATTTCACTGCTATGCTGATGATACTCAGGTTTATATTCCTGTCTGCAACTCTGCAATAAATCAACTCCACAACTGTCTTTCTGAACTAAGATCCTGGAAGGCTAATAATTTTCTTGATCTGAATCAAAATAAAACGGATGTGCTCATAGTGGGTCCATCAGCTAAAGCCCAAATTGGTCTTGGACTTCTCTGCTCTTTCTCTGTCTTTTACAAACCTCAAGTCCACAATCTAGGCATTATCTTTGACAGTAACCTCTCTTTTGAGAAACTAGTAAATTCTGTAGTCAAGAGTTGCTTTATCCAGATTTGTCTATTAGGTAACATCAAGCCTTTATCATCTTCTAGGGATCTTGAGAAAGCTACTCATGCTTTTATTTTTTCTCGCCTCGATTACTGCAACTCGCTGTGTTCTGGGATTAACAAATCCCTGATACACAGGTTACAGTTGGTCCAGAATGCTGCCGCTCGCTTTCTGGCTGGGGTAAGAACGTATGACTCTGTTTCTTCTATTTTAGCTTCTTTACACTGGCTGCCTGTCAGTTTTCGAATTGATTTTAAAATCTTGCTGCTAGTTTTTAAGTCTTTATATGGGCTTGCTCCTGCCTATTTATCGGAATTGTGTGTTTTACACCAGCCATCCAGAGTGCTTAGATCTTCTGGTCAGTTGTCTCTTGTTGTCCCTAGGACCAAGTGTAAAACCAAGGGGGACAAGGCTTTTGCAGCTGCTGCCCCTCGCCTGTGGAACTCTTTACCTCATCACATAAAGGAGTCGTCTACAATTGAACTGTTCAAAACAAGATTAAAGACTCATTTCTATTCACTTGCATTCCGTGATCTTCAGTAATACTGATGGTTTCATCATTATTAACATTAATTCTATTTATTATGTATTTTATGTTCATATTTTATTTCTATTTATATTTTGTTTTCTTTTATTCTATTATTGTAAAACACTTTGCCCACAGCATTCCTATGTTGTTTTAAATGTGCTATATAAATAGACATTGACATTAAATTGACATTATGACATAATGAAATTTTTTAGTTTAAAATTTTCAGACTGCATAATGAAATTTTTTAGTTTAAAATTCTCAGACTGTACTACTTATCATAAATTTACATTTTTTCCTCTAATGCCTTGCAAACCATAACCATGCTTTCATTATCATCTATACTACCAATATAATACATGGACTTGCTGTAGACAACTTATAATAACCATCTTGTTTAAGAAATAAACCAGAATAAATCTAAAAACTTTATTATATACATCATTCCAGGGGTTCTCAAATTTGTGGCCTGCCTCACTTTAGCATGCAACCCGGACAAGTTCCTGGATGTTCCTGATATGCACTGACAAATTATTTGCACTTGTCTTTTCACCAACATGGATGTTTCTGGGTGGTTAACACTGCATTATATTAAAAACTCATACTGCTCCTATAATTTTAGTGTCTGTCAAATCAGCTTCACACAACATTTTACAATGCCTCGTAAGTGCTTCTAATTCTGTGTTCTTCCCATACACTGACATGCCACTACTAAGAAATGCAAACAGTAGACAATGGAGCATCCAAAAGAGATGACAGCATTCAAGAGAAAGTGAGTTCTAAATCTGAGTTTCAGAAAATTAATGAAGTTGTGAGTTGTGCACAAATTAAGTGCTACTGGAATAAAGACAGCGATATAGTTTGCCGCCACTCCTAATATTTGCAAACACTGGTTACAGGTAGCCCTCATTATAAGCTACTACACTTTCTAGGCAATGTAACAAATCATGTTTTAGGAATGTCTCATGGGCAGCAATTTGCAATCTCAACCTATTTGTGCCATCACTCACTTGCCTCCTAATTATAAAATATTAATCTCTTCTTGACAGCAGCAGAAAGCTAAAAAATGTAAGCATTTGTTATTCATGTACAGTTAATTTTACTTAGAAAGCTTTTCAAATAAAACTGTAAAGGGTATTTTTAAGTAATAATTAAACAAACAAGGTAAGGGAGGATAACTTTGTTCTTGTAAATTGTACAAAGGTGTTGTAGTTTCACTTTGTTCAGGGTTTAACTTCACTAGTGTGTGCCTTTTTTGTAAAGATTTGATCTCAATAACATATTAAATAAATATTGAGGTTTATAGCAGTGAAACATCTCCATTATGCTTAATGTGTAACCCTAACATTTAGTGTCCTATTCACGAAAATTAGCAGATGTCTTATACTGCAGAAAATGTAGCTTGTTGACTACTAGAACAGTGGATCTCCGTTTAAAAAAACTGTTGTACACTTCAAATTCAAGTGAAACAAATGTTAAAACACAAAAAGTGAAACTTCAGAATACAATTTGCTTTACAAAAGCTGGCATTAATTTTACTTACCTGGATAAAATTTCCGTCATATTTTCCTCACTCATTCCTCCGAAAACTTTAAATTTCTTAAGATTGCAGACATGTGTTTTCTCATACTTTCCAAAGGTTATGCTCTGGGCTATTGCAGGTCTTTCCAGTTTTAGAATAAGGTACTGCAAAAAAATAAATACAAGCAATTTTCATACAATCTCGCATTACTCTCGCAAGTTGGAAGCTTATTCTACAACAAGTAAAACATTTAAGACTGTAGTAAATATTTATAGTTCTACCCCTTCAGAATTAATATGGTATCGAGTGGCAGTAGAGGAACATAGAGAGCCATCAAAAATTAAGTTAAATAAATGCAAGATACATAAAAGTGATTAGTGTAAAACTTCAAAAAAGTTAATCATGCCACATAAAATTTAAGTAGCATGTGTAAATGCAAAGCACATTTCCACCACACAAAAAAAGTCAGTCTACCTGCTGACTCACAGAGAAAGACTGGAAAGAAGTTCAATCCATAAAATATCTCTCAATGTAACACACAGCTTTTCGATCAATAACTACTACTAGACAAATAAAACCTTGTACAATTCTGTTTTTGACTAATGTAGAGTTTTCGAACTCAAAACGAATGTACAACGCGCCCATATGTAGAAATAAATTACTTGCTTATGCTCAATAACACAAAAAAAGATGTTGAGGATAAGCAGGAAACTGTAAAATAAGATGCATGTTAAAAGTAAAAAAAAAAAAAAAAAAAAAAAAGAAAAAAGGATATACTTTCAAAGCAACTGTGGTCACCACAAAAACACAACTAACTGCCAAGAATATGAACAATAAAAAAAATATATTCAAGCAAAACAATATACAAATATTAATTACAAAGAATTCATATAAAGACAAAGTCTAAATGACCTAGCAAAAATCTTAATATTGCACAGATAATCCTATGAGGAAAACAAAAGCAATATTAAGATAATAACACAAATTACATATCTATACTAATAAACGGCAAAGCCCTCACTCACTCACTCACTCACTGACTGACTGACTGACTGACTCATCACTAATTCTCCAACTTCCCGTTTAGGTAGAAGGCTGAAATTTGGCAGGCTCATTCCTTACAGCTTCCTTCCAAAAGTTGGGCAGGTTTCATTTCGAAATTCTACGCGTAATGGTCATAACTGGAAGTTGTTTTTCTCCATTTACTGTAATGGAGTTCAGCTGGAGGGGCGGAGTTTCGTATGACATAATCACGCCTCTCACGTAATCACGCATTACGTAGAAAGCCAGGAGGAGCTACAAAACGCGCTTTAGAAAACATGCATTATATAATTAAGAAGGCAGCGAAACAATTAGAAGCGAGCGAGTGACATATAAAACCATATTCAGCGGCTCACGTGAACTGACGCAGTGCGCAGACAAAAAGTAACAGTTCCAAAGAGTGCTGAACAAAAACCGAATTACACTGCTATGCTCAAATAGATAAACCACACGCAGTGGCGCGATAGCAAAGCATTCGCCTGTAGCGCCCACGTCCGAGGTTCGAATCCCGAGAGGGGATGCACTAAGTATGTACGCGCGCTTCTCGATTTATTTTAACCTCGCATCCCCTTAGTTTGAGACGTATGAAAACGCATGCGGTTAACGCAGAAAGACAGATCACCTATTCACCTATTGAAGCTTCATGAATAATGGATACTTTATTCGCGATCAATGATTGTTTTGGTAAAGCCATACTCAGTGTATTCATTAGATGAACGGTAAAAAA
>JANRMT010062792.1:48944346-49024271 GCA_026402145.1 Polypterus bichir lapradei
TGGATTGCTGCTGTCATAATCGGTTTGAGTTTCATGGTTTGTTTCAATTACGACAGTATTTGCAGGACTTGTGTTGAAGTGACATTTGGCATCTGTCAAGCGTTGTAAGCAACACAACTTTTGAGAGTTTAAACATTCATAAACATCAAAGTGTCCACTACTGAAATCGTCACCTGTGAATCTAAGATGTTTAAGAGGTATTGGCAGTTGTCAAAAGGTGTAAAATATTTGACCATTTCGGTACACTTGAAAGCAACAACCGAACAATTCAGCGGCTGCCATCAACTCACATGCAGAAACATAGGTGAAGGGCTTAAGCATTTCACTCTTATAGTGCTCCTGTGTAGTCTAATTATCTCCTGTACCGTCATCAGTCCACACCTTGAACCTGTCCCAGTCATTCAATACATGAGACACAATGTTCCTCCGGATATCAAGAGTCAGCCTGATATAGCCGTGCAATATGTAAGAAAGAGAATGGAAAAGGTAGGTGCCATCTCCGGGCATGGAAACCACTCGGTAAGTGACAGTTCTTTGATCGATGGTGATCACCTCGATAGACATGGTAATGGGGGTACGGTTAGAATGATAAAGGAAATGGGTACCTGAGCAATGTAAAGTAAGTCTAAAATACCTACACAATAACTATAATCGTAATAAACGAACAAGGCTGTAGTTATCAGTAGGGAGACGTGAATCCCGTGGCAAAGCAAGGAAGGGAATGTAGAGACCGGAGCGACGGACGGCCTTATATAGGCAGGCAGCCAACAACGTGGGAGGCGTGGGGATGTGGGACCCAACGCCGCCTCACACGGTGACCGAGCTGCAGGCTATGGACGTATATATGTACGTAAGTAGGATTCAGTTAGCGTTGGGAATCCGTGTACCAAATTTCTCGGGCCCATAAGTAAAAAAGACTGTTGAAAAGTTCAATATGGCGGCCGACATTGGCATCATACCACAGAAATAAGTACGTACACTGGTTTCGGTTAGTGCAGGGAAGCCGCCGCCTACCAAATTTCGTGAAGATTGGGCCATAAATAAGAAAGTTCAACATGGCGGACGTTGTTGACTGTTATGACCGTTACGTGTAGAATTTCGAAATGAAACCTGCTTAACTTTTGTAAGTAAGCTGTAAGGAATAAGCCTGCCAAATTTCAGCCTTCTACCTACAAGGGAAGTTGGAGAATTAGTGACATTGGAAAGTTCAATATGGCGGCCGACAGTGGCATCACACCAACGAAATATGTACGTACATCGGTTTCCGTTAGCGCAGGGAAGCCGCCTACCAAATTTCGTCAAGATGGGGTCAGCCTTCTACCTACACGGGAAGTTGGAGAATTAGTGACGTTGGAAAGTTCAATATGGCGGCCGACAGTGGCATCATACCATCGAAATAAGTACGTACATCGGTTTCGGTTAGTGCAAGGAAGCCATCCATCAATCCATCCTCTTCCGCTTATCCGAGGTCGGGTCGCGGGGGTAGCAGCTTAAGGAGAGAAGCCCAGACTTCCCTCTCCCCGGCCACTTCTTCCAGTTCTTCCCGGAGAATCCCAAGGCGTTCCCAGGCCAGCCGGGAGACATAGTCCCTCCAGTGTGTCCTGGGTCTTCCCCGGGGCCTCCTCCCGGTTGGACGTGCCCGGAACACCTCACCAGGGAGGCGTCCAGGAGGCATCCTGATCAGATGCCCGAGCCACCTCATCTGACTCCTCTCGATGCGGAGGAGCAGCGGCTCTACTCTGAGTCCCTCCCGGATGACTGAGCTCCTCACCCTATCTTTAAGGGAAAGCCCAGACACCCTGCGGAGGAAACTCATTTCAGCCACTTGTATTCGCGATCTCGTTCTTTCGGTCACTACCCATAGCTCATGACCATAGGTGAGGGTAGGAACGTAGATCGACTGGTAAATTGAGAGCTTTGCCTTACGGCTCAGCTCTTTTTTCACCACGACAGATCGATGCAGAGCCCGCATCACTGCGGATGCCGCACCGATCCGCCTGTCGATCTCACGATCCATTCTTCCCTCACTCGTGAACAAGACCCCGAGATACTTAAACTCCTCCACTTGGGGCAGGATCTCGCCCCCAACCCTGAGAGGGCACTCCACCCTTTTCCGGCTGAGGACCATGGTCTCGGATTTGGAGGTGCTGATTCTCATCCCAGCCGCTTCACACTCAGCTGCGAACCGCTCCAGAGAGAGCTGAAGATCACGGCCTGATGAAGCAAACAGGACAACATCATCTGCAAAAAGCAGTGACCCAATCCTGAGTCCACCAAACCGGACCCCTTCAACACCCTGGCAGCGCCTAGAAATTCTGTCCATAAAAGTTATGAACAGAATCGGTGACAAAGGGCAGCCCTGGCGGAGTCCAACTCTCACTGGAAACGGGCTCGACTTACTGCCGGCAATGCGGACCAAGCTCTGACACCGGTTGTACAGGGACTGAACAGCTCTTATCAGGAAGGAAGGAAGCCGCCTACCAAATTTCGTGAAGATGGGGCCATAAATAAGAAAGTTCAACATGGCGGACGTTGTTGACCGTTATCGACCGTTATGACCGTTATGTGTAGAATTTCGAAATGAAACCTGATTAACTTTTGTAAGTAAGATGTAAGGAATAAGCCTGCCAAATTTCAGCCTTCTACCTACACAGGAAGTTGGAGAATTAGTGAGTGAGTGAGTCAGTCAGTCAGGGCTTTGCCTTTTATTAGTATGGATACCTGAAACAGTAACAGACACTGAGAAAATTAAGGCAGTGGTGTATTAAATAAATACTCCTGTAATCAGCTACTTGCAATGCAATCACATCCTTTACTGCAGGAGCCATTTGTCCATAGACAGAGAAGACGACAAGCTGGCACAAGAGTAAAAGCAAAGCAAAAAGGTTTCAGAACTGGCACAAGATCTATTGCAATGGGCAATGTTGTGAAATAAGATGGATTAACTATCTGCACTTACAGCGGACCATGGAGCATATACTGTAAGTATAGTGGCATTTAATGCTTTACAGAGTGCTGTCTTAAACCTGATATACCCGACACTTTTTTAATGCTGGATGAATTTCTTATTCAAGTAGACAGAGACCCAAGTGTGGTGTGGAAAAAAGACAGGTGGGGGACTGGTCATCTATGTGAACGAGAAATGGTGTAAAAGGGAGAATATTAGTTAAAACTACAGTTTGTAACTCAGACATTGAAATTCTGGCTGTCTGAATTTGTCCACGTTATTTGCCCAGGAAGATAACATTAATAAGGATAATGTAATTTTTTACTTCTCCCTCTGCAAATGCTACAGAAATGGTTTATTTTGTATCCAAAACTTTAATGATGATTCATTCTGACCCTGCAGTTATAATATGTGGCGACTCCACCCTTGTGACTTTGGAACAAATGATGACAAATTTCTGTCAGTTTGTGACTTGTTCCATTCAAGAAAATAAGCTGGACCTACTGTATTCAAATGTTAAAGATGCCTTTCAGCGTAATCTACTTGCTCCTTTAGGCAAATCTGACCACAAACTGATTCATCTTATTCCCGGCTACAAGCCAGCTATTAGACGGAAACCTGTTACCACCAGAATAGTGAGGAAGTTAAGAACTCGGACTCAGCTAGGCTCAAGAACTGTGCTGCTAACTTTCTGGTGTCCTCAGTAACCTGTTCAGTCTTTCCCCGTTTTCAGAAAGTGCCACATCGGTGGAAAACTTCCTGCATCATTTCTGTTATAAACAAAGCAGGCACATCTTCAACGAATGACTATAGACCATTGGCACTTACCTTCACATCATGAAGACCTAGGACAGTCTAGTCCTACATATACGAGCCCTACTGTGGTGGACTGCCTGGACCCACTGCAGTTTACCTTTCGGACAAAGACTGGATTGGAGGATGCAATTATGTTTCTGCTTCACAGGGCTTACTCTTACCTGGATAAAACTGGCAATACTGTGAGGATTAAGTTTTTTTGATTTCTCCAGCGCTTTTAGTACTATCCAGCCATCCCTGTCAAAGGGTTAACACTGAGATATGCAGGTGGATGAGCCAATGGTCTCCTGGATAATGGACTGTTGAGCAGACTAGTTTGTGAGAATCAAGGACTGTGTTTCTGATACAGATGTGAGCCCCAATGGAGCACCACAAAGAACAGTCCTGTCTCCTTTTCAATTCACTTCACTTTGTACACCTCAGACTATAATAGAACACCAAGTCACTTGCAGAAATTCTCAGATGATTCTACACATATGGAGTATATTGATAAAGGGGATTGGACAAAGTGTAGGAGTAAGCTGGAAAAGTTTGTTTCTTGGTGCAAAGAGAACTGCATCTTAAAATCATCAAAACCAAGGAACTGGTTATTGACTTTCACTGCACCAAACAGCCTCTATGTCCGGGCACTATTCAAGGAGTGGATGTAGAGGTGGTCCACATTAATGACAGGTTGGACTGGCCATGGATCACAAAGGAACTATATAAGGAAGAGCAGAGCTGGCTCCTTTTCCTTAGTAGACTGAATTCCTTTAATGTGGGAAGTGACATCCTTTACATATTCTCTTTAAAATGTAGCTGCTAATATAGAATTTATAGTACAATTCATAAAATATGCATTAAAATGGAATTTTATTTTCAATAAACATTTTTTTGTTAATATACAGGAGTCACGATTGGTGCTGCATCTAGTCCAAGTGAACAAGAACACTGTCAAAATGTTTTGGTGAGCTGCGAGATCAATCTTACTCAGATCTTAACTGTTCTTTATTTTCAGATTTTGTGTGTTGGACACAGGTGAGCTGGTCACATGGCAGCTTGTTTTGTGTCTCATTATTGTTTGGCTAAGAGCCAAGGGGCTTGAGTCAAATTAATTAAAACTAAAGAAGAAAGTTACTTAGTAGCAAAAACAGGTCACCAATTAAGAAGAGGATTGGAATGAAAACCTGCAGTCACCGTGGCTCTCTAGGACTGGAGTTCGACATCCCTGCCCTATATAGATGATTTTTTTTTTTGATCTGGAAGGGAGAAGTGGAGACAAAGTCAGTTGTGGGACATTTCCATCAATATATCAGTAACTGCAATATTCATTTGTCCTTCTCACTTATGATTTTATCTCAATATGGATATCACAGTTGGAGTAACCAATTCTCACTACTTAGAAAACCCACCAACTATAATACTTTATTGCATTTCTCTAGCTTTCATGCTAGATCTTTAATAAATAATTTACCCGTTTCTCACTTGTTTAGGTTATGTCATATGTACTCAGACTGATATGATTTTATTAGGCTACTGAAATGAAAGCACTGTTTCAGCAGAGGGTTTATCCCAATATGTGCATTTTGAAAAGAATGTAAAAATTGCATTGTTCATGTATTACTTTCTACTGCACAATAAAAAAAAAAAAAAACTAAAACCAGTAGACTTGTTTGTAATCTTACGTTTTCTACATAGTCTAGTTGGACCCTCGGTGTTATATTGGCGCATTCTTCACCTTAATCCCATTTTTTTCAGAACCTCTACTATTTGCACTTCACTGTGGAAGGAATATTAGGGACTCCGCATTAAACCATCTCCAGAAAGCTTTTCCTGTGCCTCTCTCTAGTACTGTACTATCATTAAAAACAGAAAATTTTCCTTGCTCACGTTGCAGGAATTGTTCAAATATCCTTAAGGGTAATCTTATTACAACTAACTCTGGCCCTATCACATTAAAACATTACTTTAACTATAGCACTAAAGGGGTGGTGTACTTACTGGTTTGTTCTTGCTCTCTTTACTATGTTGGTAAAACTTCGCACAACTATCAGATACTGCATCGCGAAATACAAAAGGAATTTTAAAACATATTCCTTTAAAGCACTCAGTTTCTTGTTACTTTATATCTGCACAGCATACAATTACTGATTTCAAATGTACAGAATCAGAGATTGAAAAACACCCAGAGCACAGTGATTATAATAATTGGCTATTACGTGGAGGAGCCCTTGGTATCTTTAGGCTTACTATGGTGCAAACTTCAGGCTTAAATGAACAGAATGAGATGACACGTTTTAGTTCCCATCTACAGTGCTTCATTAGAATTGTACTGCAGTTGTTTTTTATGTGCTGTTTTATGGACTCAGGTAAACATTCATTGCTGGTAAACTTTACACTTACCTTTTTACTCCATAGCCCTTACTTCTTATTAACTTTCTAATTTCTTACAGTTTTGAGGCTTTCTGGAAAGATCTGTCCAATTTATTTATAGCCATTTTGCTTCTCAGAGACACTACAAGTCCCTATACGCTACTTACAGATGTACAGTCCCTTCCAAAAATACTGGAAGACATTTGCATGCGAGATCAAAAGATGAATATGAGAAGAGAGATCAAAGTTTGAGCTTTGAGTCCCTGGTATTTACATATAGATAAACTAAACAGCACTGAACATAGCACATTTTATATCAAACTCAGTGTTTGGGACAGCATGTTTCTTCAGTATGTGGCAGTGTTTGGGATAGCTTGATTCTTCACAAACCTTTGTAGATAAATTCTAAATATTTTATTACAGGATCTGTTACATTTGTTCTGTAACTCTGTTTCAAGAATTAGTTGATAACTTTTTCAAAACTGTTTTAACTTGAGCTGTCAAAAACAAAGAAAAAGATAATTATATTTTAATCATTGCCTGGTGATGTTTAACTATTCTATTTCATTATTTATCTTAGACATTACAAATAAATGTCAGACTGTAGAAATGGGTTTCTTTATATTTAGAAATTAGGAAATAAAAGGATTAGATATACTACCATCTTCTGTGCTTTATTCTGTGACACTCTGACCAAAGTCATAAAAGGCCCATATATGCAAATACATCATTCTGAACCATTACAAGTGATGTACGAGGGTAAATGAAAAAAGTAAATTCAATTTTAAAATTACGTATTAACTGCAACAGATAGAAGCTGGCACAATACCACATTGGCAATGGTTTATCTGTAGTTTGAACATGCATAGCACAGTGCTCTGCCATTAGTCTAGCTGAAGTCAAGGTCAAATGAACATAGGCTCTCTGCTGCTGGATTGCACCATTGCTAAACAAAGCACTGTAGGGAGATTTCTTTGGGTAGAGGGAGTGAAACCTGCTGAAGTTCATTGAAGGACATTGGCTCTGAATCAAAATGAAATTAGCATGAATCAAGTGAAAAATTTACTGAAATGTTTAAAGCAGGAAGCACAAGTATAACTAACGAAGCTTAATCTGATCGACCATCAACACTGTGCACGCAAACCCACATTGACATGTCGAATGCCTTCATCAGAGAAGACCAACTGATTATGTTGTTCACTGTTGCTGCACATTTGGATATCAACTATGGATCTGCATAATCCATAGTGCATGATGACTTATGATACCAAAAAGTTTGCACAAGAGGAGTACTCAAACATCTTATTGATCTGCACAAGAAACACTGTGTGGAGGCTGCAACCGAAATCCTGAAACATTATGAAGATCCAAGTGTTTGAGTGGAATATCACCAGAAAAGCCAGAGCCAGAAAACAAGAGACAAGCCATTCAGTAGAAACAGTCATCTTCCCCAATGAAGATGAAATTCTAAATGACAGGTCTCCACCAAGAAAATCCTGATGAACACCTTTTGAGACATGAAGGGTCCTATTCTGGTGCATCTAGTGCAACCTGCTGTGCATTGCTTAAAGAGAAACTGAAACCTGTAATTTACAGCACTAAAAGAGGAATGTTGTCAAAAATAGTCTTGCTTCTCCAAAAGCCATGATGACCCAAGTAGCAGCCACAACGGTGCTAGAAATGCAACAGGTGTAGTTTGAACATCTTCCACATAAAAAGGCTCTGCATTGTCACAAGTTCACCTCTGATGATGAGGTAAACAAAGTGGTGCAGACCAGGATTCAGAAACAGCTGAAAAGCTTTTTCTCCCAAGGAATGAAGCACTTAGTGGAATGATACAAGAATTGCATTGACCTGCAGGGAGACAATGTGATATGTCCATTCTGTTCATCTGCTCAGTTACTAGCATTAAAGGGTTTAAAGTGAGTGAACAGAAAGTGCAAGGAGACCAAATACAGATACCACCAGCCTTGCAATCTACGTACTTAGATTTAATTGATAGATGTGGATCATCCCCTCATGAATGAGGGTGGTCTGGCTTTGAAAATACAAATGTTGCTCAAAAGACAGCAATCTACAAACTATGTTGGGTAGTGGTTGCTGTTAAAGAAAGCTCAACAAGTAGCTTGTTTCATAATCTGTGAAATAATCACTGCACAGAATATGAAAAGCTTCGGGGCGCAGTTATCTAAGAAACTCCACCCAAAAATATTTTGTTTAAATGCTACTTACCCTACATAGGGTGTAGTGGTGTCCGAGAAAAATAAGTGATCAATGCTGGACAGTGGAAAAAGATGTGAAAAATGTCCATGGGGAAAAACACGATAAAAAAAATTCTCCCTTAAATAATGAAAGATCTTCAACACTTAAATCAGATGTGTGGATAGCTGAACATCCAGGCCAGCAGATTCCTACGAGACAATCGCACATTAAAAACGACTGGGCACCTATGGTGGATGCGTTGTAGACAAGCGCAGTGCATGCCAGTAACACCGTAAGCAACCTTGCTGCCTACATGCAGAGCTGCCAAGATGACTTGCTGTTGTTCCAGTTTGAGCGTTGGCAAGTCCAATAAAATTGCTTCTCTTTAAGCACTGACTAGCTGTACTGCTGCTATGGAAAAAGTTTGCAACGTGCCTCACCCAGCAAAGCAAGTGGGAAATTGTTGGAATTCTCTATGGTGGCCGCAAAGGGTAAGCAACAAAAAAAAAAAAACACAAAAATGTGACGCGCCCATTCAAATGAGGTGGTGATGTGCACCTGTACTGAATGAGTACAATGCTGTGATTTTTTTTTTTTTTTTTTTTTTTTTTAAACACTAGAATTACTCGGAGATCCGGCCCACCTTAAATCCGTTCGCACCTCTCCGTCAGCATCTTTTGTCCTGTAAATGTGGTTAGAGCGTGATCGTGATTGAGAGAATAAAACTGAAAAAAAGGTAACTTTTACAAGTACCATAAGTGTATGTCCCAATGTGCCATATATTTGTCTTTTTTATTTATTTGAATAAAACTGAATAAAAAAAAGTGATGGTGAGATACAAATAAGGCAGATTCACCAGCGTTTGTGTGTCAGCTTTTATCCCACCAAATCAGAGAATGTGCAGTTCCATTGTCTCAAAACACTACTCACATCTACAGTTATTCCCAGTTTCAAATAAAAACTAACAGCGTCACATCCCTAGGGTGGTAGTATGTATCGTGATTGTGACTGAGAGAATAAAAGTGAAAAAAAATGGTAACTTTTACAAGTACAGTACTATAAATTAACACGGTCTGTTATAGATGCTAACCAAATGTATGTGTGTACTGTATAATATTAGCAATAAGAGCAGCTCACTACTGAAAAAATAGGAGGCAGTCACAATCAAACCAGGGACTCTTGATTACAAGTCTGCAAATCTTACCGCTATGCCACGGAAGTTGTTGGGTCGTCCTTGAACCTTTTGTGAAAGTGTTTATTTGATCTTTGGACTTCAGGCTTCACAGATTCTATAGTTTATGCCTATATTTTGTAACATTTATTACTAAAATATGAAAAAGTTTCTGTTTTAACAATGTGTTTACACAGATTACTGTAGAACGGAACACACATGAAATGCATGTGTTCCACATAATCTATTATTTCCACTCTAAAACTCCAGCACTTCACTCCCAGATAATCAAAAAAGGCATGGGCTGGGAAAACTTTGTGAACGTTCTGCGATGGTGGGGGGGAAGGAATAGCTTGCTGCTTGTCTTAATCTGCACATTTACAGGACAAAAGACGTTGACGTAGAGGTGCGAACGGATTTAAGGTGGGCCGGATCTATGAGTTTTCTCATAGGCTCTAGTAATTCTAGTGTTAAAAGAGCAATGATATTTTGTTCCACATCTTCTAAATACTGATGCTAACTGTTCATTACTAATCAAGTATTTCTTCTTAAATGTCATTCCATACTTGTGCATAAGTTATGAAGTCACTGTTCAAATGAAGTGTCAAATTATAAGTGAATATATAAGTGAAATTGTCAAATTATATCAATGTTCAGTCAAGATAAAAACAATACTGACTTATATCAGGGCATTATGAATTGGAATCGAATCAAACCGGAACATCAGTGCTGATACCCAGCTCTAGCAACTGCTACAGCCAACATGGGGTAAGAAGAATTTCAAAAAATATCTTTTGGGTGGAGTATTTCTTTAAATACTAGGGGACTCTGCCCCATGCTCGCTTCGCTCGCCCACCCCTGTGTTTGGTTTACCGGATATACAATTTATTTTTTTGTATAGCCCAAAATCACACAAGAAGTGCCGCAATGGGCTTTAACAGGCCATGCCTCCTGACAGCCCCCCAGCCCTGACCCTCTAAGACGACCAGAAAAAACTCCCACAAAAAAACCCTTGTAGGGAAAAAAATCAAAGAAACCTTGGGAAAGGCAGTTCAAAGAGAGACCCCTTTCCAGGTAGGTTGGGCATGCAGTGGGTGTCAAAAAGAAGGGGGTCAATACAATACAGTACAATACATAGAACAGAATAAATCCTCAATACAGTATAAAAATTAAAATTCTAGAAGTACGGAGTAGAATTTCACATTAGATGATATCACATAATATGATTTGGATTTGTTTTAAGTCCTGGAGACCTCATTCATCAAGCTGCCTCCCCCATTTTGCCATTCCACATCTGAAACAGCGCTAATCCAATGAAAGGACCCCCTTTCCCACGATTCCTGCGATCGGCCATCAGGGATGACTTTAAATTGTATATTGCCTGCCTAAGGTAAAGAGATTGTTATTTTCTTGGGAATTGTTACATATGCATTATTTTTACTTTAAAAATTTTTCTAAAAACAATACTTGTCCTTTATTTCCGGCCCCGTGCATGGTTACATCTCTTTCTTGCCAGAAGTATAATGCTGCTCGTGTTGTGAAGGGGGGCGGCTGAACGCACGCTAAGGATATGTCTTTGGATCATTCGCTGTCTTTTTGCTGTTTGCGAGATGCCTCTTCTGCTTGTCGCATGTCGTTGTTTTAAGAGCTGGGAGCACATGATGCTTGTCTGCCACAAGCAATCCAATAACTGCTGGGTTAGATGTCTGTGGACTTGTTTTAAATGACGGCTCACTGCCTGGTCTCGCATGACATTCTAAAAACAATACTTGTCCTTTATTTCAGGCCCTGGGTATGGTTAAATTCTTTCTTGCAGGACATATAACACTGCTCGCGTCATGCTGCTGTCGCGCTGCCCTTCGATCACTTTAAAGCCTGTACGGCCACTCTCCTTTTTGCTACTTTGCTCGCGTTGTGATCGCTTCTCCGTGATCATAAATATACAGCTGACCGAATTGCGTTTTCTTTGAAATTAAATTTGTCGTTGCTTTAACTTTTGCGAGTCCACAGATTCCCATAGCGTATGTTCCATTATTGTGTAAATCTACATTTTGTGCATTGAATGTTGCGAATGCGAAAATACTTTTTCTGCTCTTTTCCTTTTATTTCTGACCTTGCTTTGTCCTGCTATTTTTTCCAATTACACCTGGTCCTAACGATTTCTTTTATTTTTTGCGCTAATGCGATCTTTTATTCGCCGAAATTTCATTTATAACGTATTGTCCTTTATATGCTTTATATGCACTGAGACACCTGTATCTGTGTGTGCTGCTTCCCTTCACGCTACTTATTTTTTTTTGCCCAATCTTTCGTGTTGCGGTTCTTTTCTTTGTCTTTCGTGATCTTAACGTGAAGATCATGTATCATCTCCTAGTCATTCATTCCAAAGGGTTTTTCTTTTTTTTTTTTATAATAGATGTTTCCATCAAAATCATTAGTAAGTGAAAGTTAATACATAATTAAAAAGGGCATGCTGGAGCTATTACAATAAGACCTTTGCAAAGACAATTTTGAAGGATACAAAATATAGTCTATCATTATCGGCAAAATTACAGAAAATCATTTTTTTGTAGTGTAAATGTAGTTTTTCGTCAATATCGCACACCTTTACTAATAACAGATGTACAAAAATATTTATCCTTATCCCTATTTACATGGCATAATAAAATAAAAAAAAACTTACAAGCCAAATTCTAATAAAATGTTCATGTTTATCAAGAAGATACAAGGCTAATATGCTTAACATGTTTACACAAAAATTGACATACATGGTTCTTAAGCTACTTCATTCTTATTCTTCATCTGTTCTTTTTCTAATTAAAAATGTGAACTGCTGTATTAAATAAAAGCACACCCACCATTCACACTTAGACAAGGAGCTCTGAACTCATTCTTGTTATTTTTGCCAAAGAGATGCCACTGTTTTCTTACACTCTGTAATTCATCTCCATGCACAGCTCTTCTCAGTTTATTACTCCACTTTCTTTAATGTAAAAACAAATATTGCTGTGTTCACCCTCTCCAAAAGTGAAGTTTGACAGCACAATAACATGTGTGATTCTTAACTAACATAATACTTTGAAAAAAGGAACACTACAAATTACAATATAACTTAAAAAAAAAAAAAAAGATTTATTAAGATCTGTAAATTTACTGATCACAGGTCTAGTTTTTCGGGGTGACAATCAAACTGATCTTGATCAGCAGCCAACTGATTGGAAAATTATGAATTCTACTACTAAAATACTAACAGCCCCTGCGGCTCAGCCCGGCTTGCCACTTCTGCTGTCGCGCTTCCCCTCCCCTCGGTCTGCAGCCTCTGTCTCGGATTAACGTAAATACAGTATATCGCTCCTGCAAGTGAACTATGATTCTTGGCACAATGAGAGAAGTCGCAAAATCAACTGGAATGTTAAAGCAAATAGAAAAAAAACCTGATCTAAATCCGTTATGCTGTTCTCTTGTTTGCTAGCTAAGTGGATGTAAGATACGCCCCAAGGCTGGCGTGTGAGTGAGGAGGGTAGGGTCCCGGCCCCGCTCTCTTTGATTCACACAAATAAATTGGTAACGCAAGCGAACTGATGCTTGGTGCGATGAGAGAGGTCAGGTCGCAAAATCAACCAGAATGTGCAAGCAAATTACAGAAAAAAAAACCCAATCTAAATCCATTTAGCTCTTTCGTGAAAAGCAGACAGACATTGGATTTATATATATATATATATATATATTATATACACATATACATATACACACACACACAGTCATATGAAAAAGTTTGGGAACCCCTCTTAATTCTTTGGATTTCTGTTTATCATTGTATGAGCTTTCAAAGTAGCAACTTCCTTTTAATATATGCCATGCCTTATGGAAACAGTAGTATTTCAGCAGTGACATTAAGTTTATTGGATTAACAGAAAATACACAATATGCATCACAACAAAATTAGACAGGTGCATAAATTTGGGCACCCCAACAGAGATATTACATCAATACTTAGTTGAGCCTCGTTTTGCAAATATAACAGCTTCTAGACGCCTCCTATAGCCTTTGATGAGTGTCTGGATTCTGAATGGAGGTATTTTTGACCATTCTTCCATGCAAAATCTCTCCAGTTCAGTTAAATTTGATGGCTGCCAAGCATGGACAGCCTGCTTCAAATCATTCCATAGATTTTCGATGATATTCAAGTCAGGGGACTGTGACGGCCACTCCAGAACATTGTACTTCTCCCTCTGCGTGAAGGCCTTTGTAGATTCCAAACTGTGTTTTGGGTCATTGTCTTGTTGGAATATCCAACCCCTGCGTAACTTCAACTTTGTGACTGATGCTTGAACATTATCCTGAAGAATTTGTTGATATAGGGTTGAATTCCTCTGACCCTCGACTTTAACAAGGGCCTTAGTCCCTGAACTAGCCACATAGCCCCACAGCATGATGGAACCTCCACCAAATTTGACAGTAGGTAGCAGGTGTTTCTCTTGGAATGCGGTGTTCTTCTTCCGCCACGCAAAGCGCTTTTTGTTATGACCAAATAACTCAATGTATGTCTCATCGGTCCAAAGCACTTTGTTCCAAAATGAATCTGGCTTGTCTAAATGAACATTTGCATACAACAAGCGACTCTGTTTGTGGCGTGAGTGCAGGAAGGGCTTCTTTCTCATCACCTTGCCATAAAGATGTTCTTTGTGCAAATTCTGCTGAATTGTACAACGATGTACAGATACACCATCTGCAGCAAGATGATCTTGCACGTCTTTGAAGGTGATCTGTGGGTTGTCTGTAACCATTCTCACAATCCAGCACATATGCCGCTCCTGTATTTTTTTTTGGCCTGCCAGACCTGGGTTTAACAGCAACTGTGCCTGTGGCCTTCCATTTCCTGATTATATTTCTTACAGATGAAACTGACAGTTTAAACCTCTGAGATAGCTTTATATAGCTTTCCCCTAAACCATGATACTGAATAATCTTTGTTTTCAGATCTTTTGAGAGTTGCTTTGAGGATCCCATGCTGTCACTCTTCAGAGGAGAGTCAAAGGGAAGGACAACTTGCAATTGACCACCTTAAATACCCTTTCTCATGATTGGAGACACCTGTCTATGAAGTTCAAGGCTTAACGAGCTAATTCAACCAATTTGTTGTTGCAAGTAATCAGTACTGAGCAGTTACATGCATTCAAATCAGCAAAATTACAAGGGTACCCAAATTTTTGCACAGCCAGTTTTTCACATTTGATTTAATTTCACACAACTAAATACTGCTTAACTAAAAATCTTTGCTCAGAAAACACCCCAGTAGTCAGATGTTCCTAGGAAATGAAAGACATACCACTGTTATATTTTTTGTTGAAAGTAAGAGTAAATTATTATGCAGCCTGAGAGGGGTTAACAAACTTTTTCATATGACTGTGTGTGTGAGAGAGAGAGAGAGAGAGAGAGAGAGAGAGAGATTAAGCTATCCATTCAGCTACAGGATGGAAAAAGGGGTTCTATAAAGAAGAACTCTTTATCAAGGTCTTTTACACTTAATTAGTGCTGTATCTTTTTCTAATCAAATTTCTTAACTGTACCTTTCTTCAATGCACTTTTTGAATTTAATTACATTTTTATTAATTTTAATCAAAATGATGCAGTTTCATTTTATGTTGTAGAGAACCCACCATAGAAACTGCAGTAATAAGACTCAAAGACATTTTCGCAAGTAATGTACAAGCCTACTAATGCAATGTTCATAGGGCCATCACGCTGAGACTCCATTAAAATGTGAATACAGTGTTAATTTACAGTAGCAGTGAATCACTGCCTCGTTCCCCTTTTTCTCTGACATGAAATACAGACAAGTCCACTTCTTCTGCCTAAAGAGTTGTCATTAATCATTTGCTATGTGATCAACACATGTAATAGTTTTTGATAGGGCATTAATTATCATGATAAATCTATATAACATAATGTATCCATTAAACACATAAGCTCAAAGTGCTTCACAAAACATTACAATACAATTTTTTAATTGAGACATTATCATACAGTAGATGTTTATCAAGCAACTAGTCTAACTAAATGGATCAGGAATTTTTTTTTTTTTTTTTTTTTACAATTTTCTCATTAAGTAAGAAAAACATAAGTATAGGGGAAAAGGGAAGGCATGGATATGAAAGATAATGCTTATTTTGACTTTAGTAAGATGTTAATAACATGTTAGCACAATAAATTTAATAAATTTTCAAATATAAGCAAAAAGTGTGCAAGTTTTAAACACTGCCCAGTTCTCAAACATTAGTAAAGGTTCCAACTTAACAATTTGGAGAAGCTGAAGTGGAAAATGTTGCAATAAAATTTCAATTAAACATGGAAAGAAAACAAAATATACTGCTTCACACACCTGTAATACCATTTATTTTGTTTTGCAAAGTTTCACTACCAATGGTCCACACACTTTGGACTCAAAAAATTCTGGAAAAACTCCCAGTTGTACCCATGTTAGTCAGGAGACACCCTGTAATTTTTTCTTGTCCATAGCTCAAGAACCGTACCACCAAGCAGGCTCAGACTTTGCATGTTGGAACATTACACCGTGTTCCAAATTATTATGCAAATTGTATTTAAGTGTCATAAAGATTAAATATTTTGTTTTTCAATTAAACTCATGGATGGTATTGTGTCTCAGGGCTCTTTTGATCACTGAAATCAATCTCGGACACCTGTGATAATTAGTTTGCCAGGTGAGCCCAATAAAAGGAAAAACTAATAAAGAAGGATGTTCCACATTATTAAGCACACCACCATTTTCAAGCAATATGGGAAAGAAAAAGGACCTCTCTGTTGCCGAAAAGCATGAAATAGTTGAATGCCTTGGACAAGGTATGAAAACCTTAGATATTTCACGAAAACTTAAGCGTGATTATTGTACTGTTAAAAGATTTGTTGCTGACTCGGAGCACACACGGGTTCGTGCAGATAAAGGCAAAATGAGGAAGGTTTCTGCCAGACAAATACATCGGATTAAGATAGCAGCTGCTAAAATGCCATTACAAAGCAGCAAACAGGTATTTGAAGCTGTTGGTGCCTCTGGAGTCCCGCGAACATCAAGAAGCAGGATCCTCCAGAGGACTGCAGTTATGCATAAACCTTCTATTTGGCCACCCCTAACCAATGCCCACAAGCAGAAACGGCTGCAGTGGACACAGAACTACATGAAGACTAATTTTCAAACAGTCTTGTATACAGATGAGTGCCGTGCAATGGATGGAGTGGTGGATGGTTGGTGGACGGCCACCATGTCCCAACAAGGCTGCAACGTCAGCAAGGAGATGGCAGAGTCATGTTTTGGGCCGGAATCATGGGGAGAGAGCTGGTCCGCCCCTTTAGGATCCCTGAAGGTGTGAAAATGACCTCTGAAAAGTATGTGGAGTTTCTGACTGACCACTTTCTTCCGTGGTACAAAAAGAACCGTGCTTTCCATAACAAAATCATCTTCATGCTGGAGGGAATACCTCTGCATTGTTGGCTGCTATCGGCATAAAAGGAGAGAAACTCATGGTGTGGCCCCCATCCTCCCCTGACCTCAATCCTATTGAGAACCTTTGGAGCATCCTCAAGCAAAGATCTATGAGGGTGGGAGGCAGTTTACATCCAAACAGCAGCTCTGGGAGGCTATTCTGACATCCTGCAAAGAAATTCAAGCAGAAACTCTCCAAAAACTCACAAGTTCAATGGATGCAAGAATTGTGAAGCTGCTATCAAATAAGGGGTCCTATGTTAATATATAACTTGACCTGTTAAGATGTTTTTGATTGAAATAGCTTTTGATTTCAGTAAATATGACCTCCTAATGCTGCAAATTCAACAAATGACCATTTTCATGTCTTTACAACCTATAAAATGTTTTGAAACTCTGTTGTGCGTAATAATTTGGAACAGTGCATTTTAAGTATTTTATTTTTGAAAAACATACTGTTATCATTAGGAGGTTTGTTCAGTAACATTCGAATTATACTCTAATGGTTGATGACTCAAAATTTTATTTTGAGTTTTTGGCTTGGCTTAGGCTTATGGTCAGGCCAAAACACAGACTTTAAATTATTTTTCCTTATTCAAATAACTACCATATATACTCAAAGATAAGCCAAGTTTTTCAGCACCCAAAATGTGCTGAAAAATGTCACCCTCGGCTTATATTCCAGTCAGGTCCCGCTGCCCCCGCCAGTATACGAACAAGCCAGTTTCCCTTTCAGTTTGTGCACGCCAATGACTTCTGCACGTGTTCAGTCTCTCCCTGTGCATTTGTCGCTACCAGATCTGTGGTGCCTGCCCGATTTGAGCTTTACTATTACGACCCTGCCCGATCTGCATTTTTTTACTTTGCGACACGAGTCCCCATCCGATTTGTCTCACGCACACGCTCTCTGCTTAATTAAAATTGATTTCATGACGCTGCCCGATTTGTTCTGCACGTGCCTAATGTTTTACGACAGACGTCATTCGTCAGGTTTGACTTGTACTTGCAAGTCATTTTGTGTTGTCGTTTATCTCTGTCTGTAAGTGGACTTCTTACTGGAAAAGATGGCAACTTTTGAATTTTATAATGTCTTGGAAGATGTGTCGCCTGAAAAATTTAACTCCAGTCGAACGAAGAGGGAGTGAAATGAAATGCGACGTGTGTCTGTGAACTTTATAATGGACATGTACAGCTTTTTGTAAGTACATCGTTTTTAGTTGCAATACCTCATAATCTTGTGGTTTAATCGTAAAAATCACAGCATTTTCCGTGTTTGGGTTAATGGATTAATGGATGTATGTAATTTATTTCGTAACACCCTATTAGCATTTGGTGGTGTGTTTCTTTTAACATTTGTCCACATTTTTTTTATCTTAAAGAGTGAACGGCGTGCTAATTATTAAGCAAAACAATGCAATCGAGGTGTCGAATTAGGAATAGAATTAGGAGTGTACGTCTGACACTCGACTGGTTTAAAGTGTGCCCTCCAAAGCCATTGGTATTTTTTATTATGTTGATATCAGTTTACATCAGTACTGTACAAGAGTATATCGATGAAGGCTAAATTACATAAGAGAATAACAACAACTAACTTATACAAGAAAGCGAGAGGCAGATAATAGCATTACAAATTGTTAATGAAACAGCTCAGAATCTTGCACGTTTTAATTGCTTTAGTGTGTTTTCTGTTTTTAAAGCTATTTCTAGCATATTAATGTCCATACAGAAAGATGTAACAGAGGGTCTAACATTCTGAACTTTACACTTATGAATAGGAAATTTACGAAGCAAGGAAACCAGTTACTGCATTTTCTAACATTTAGTCTTCAAAATTGTATACAAAAGAATAACAAGAATTAAAGAGTGACATATTGTTTTGTCATTCAAGACAGTAACAGAAATAAATCTTTATGAAACATTTTGGAATAGGAGAAGTAAGAAATGTGAGAGGTGATTTGTCTTCGTTTGTACAAAAACTACATTTTGGGGATATATTAATGTCATACTTATGAATTAATCTGTTAGTTGGCTACTATTTATTCATAATTTTGAAATGGATTTCTTTAACCTTTAGACACCGCCTATATTTTTGGAGTGTCTGCTCCCAACATTTCTTTTCTCAAACGTTGCTTTGCTTTTTATTCCAAGATCAACCATAAAAACCGGCAGCTTTCTGTACTCATGCAACAAAATTTGGAATGATTTGCCAATACTGTAGGGAAGTGCCAGGCTACAAATGTCAAGCATTTCAAAAAAACTTCAACAAGCTCACTTTTCTAATTTGTCTTTTTCTCAATTACTTGCATTGGTTGTAATAGATTAGAAATGGTACTATGTACACTTTGTAAGATCTGCACTGGGCGCTAACTTATGCTGTTTTTCTCTGTTGCCTTTTTCCAGTCTATCGCAATGGTGCACCCCTGCGTCTCCATCATCTGTTACATCAAGTCCAACTGCCTGTGATGCCGGAGAGATGAAAAGTTCACAAGATGTCCTAAAATGGAATTGTGATTGGACTGAGATGGCCACAATTATGTATCCTAGGATGTGCAGAGCGAGCTGTGTGTGCTTTGGCTTGGGACCCCCAGAGGTTTATTATCTCCAGGATCTTTGAAAGTTTGTCTTTGTCCCTGGCCATTTGATCAGGCAGTTTATTTATTACAAAGGACAAGGACCTTTCCATTTGCTTATTTACTTTTATAACACCTTCAATTTTCTTTGTAACTGTATATTTTTGTAGAGCAATTTGAGCTAAACTTGTAAGCAAAGGTGATATAGAAATATTATTAGTGAACAAATATTAAGGGACAGATCAGGAAAAATGTCAGTTTAAATAGAACACATTTTTTATGGAATATTGCTGGATAATAACTCTCTGAGCAGTATCTTGTTCATAAAGCTAAAATAGCATTTTTCCTTTTTTGACAAATTTAATGATTCACTTTTACTGTGTTCAAAACCTTGGCTAAAATTCTTTTTAAATACTAAAGTAAAAATCTGTAAATATATTTCTGTTCTCCTTCCCTAATAATTTTTAACACCTCCCCTTGTTGGCCATTTTCATTTTAGTTGTGTTCTAGTTAAATGCATTTATCATTTATACATCTTTAGAATAACTGAATTTTCTACTCATAATATACATATACAGTATACATATAAATATGGGTGGGTGTATAATTTTTTTTTTCAGAAACATTGTTCACAGATCTTTCACTTTTATTTTTAAACATACCATTTATTTCCTCAATAAAAAATGTATGATAAGTGTATTGTATTTCCTTTTTTGAAAGTTATAAAAATTAACTGGCTCTGTATCAATATAGGCAAATAAATCCATTGACATGAGATGTGTCTGCACACAAACAGTGGTGTGTTATGTTGATTTAACTTGTAAGAAAGAATATCACTGCCCTCTGTCCACATGGTGTTCATCATAAACTGAACTATTTCATGCTGTTTAAATTCTGCTAAGTTAGTGGAGAATATTTTATTTTACAGCTGTTAAATTCAGTTCAGTTTTATTATATTAATAGGTAAGTTGGTTTCTCAGCGGGTTTTACAGAGACGCCATGAAATAACATTAAAAACACATCACTAAGAACAAATGTATTACAAATATGAACTATAGCAGCAAGCACTTACTGTAAAGAAAGAAAAAAAAAAAATAGATCAAATAGATTGATTCAAGTGATAACAGCTCACTTCCTTAATTTAAGTCTGTGGATATAAAGTTAAACTTCTTTGTAAGATTAATAGCCATTGGAATAAATAAGGATTTGAACCAGTGGCTTTATGCTCTTCACTTCCTTCAGCATCTGACCTGAGTGCACAACTGAGAACGAATTAAAGAATTTTAACAAGTGGACTGTACAGAGTTAATTCTTTTCTTTTTTTTGAAAAAGAACCATATATTTCTATAAAACTGGTTGGATACATTGATATTTTTAAACAAACAATTTGTTCATATGAGGGAAATTGCAACAATAGATCAAAACGGAAAGGAAACTTCACATGATTTATTATGTGAGCGGGAAAATAAAAACACTACATTTTATATATATATATAAATAAAATATAAATATTTTATCAAATAATACAAAGAGTACACCGCATATGTTTCGCCCTAATTGGGGCTCATCAGGTGTGCACACCTATGGTTCCTTTCGCGGCGATCGAACCTTGGACATCAATGTGACGCCACAAAGGTTGCTTCGTTTATTTTGCAGGATGAATATTTTCATTATGGTCAACTAAAGTGGAACTATAATGAATAAACCGTAATGTCAAGTTGTACTGAATGCACAATTCTGATCGGGCCATGCCGTAAAGTGGATTTTTTTTGTTTTTAATGTTTATTTCATTAAGCGCATGCGGTGTGTGTCACTACCTGGTCCCCGTTGCCGGCCCAATCCTCATGCGTATTGAAAGGCTACGTCATTGCACACTTTACGGTGCTGCCCAATCTGTTTAACGCATGCGTGAACACTTTACGGCATGTTAGGCTTTCAATACGCCTGCGCGCGCAAATCGGGCAGGCATGCAGATCGGGTAATGACAGTGCTGTGCAGCCTCTGTGAGACTCATTCCGGGCTGTGTGCTCAATTAATGTACGGTAATTTTATTGGTATTTATTTTGATTATTGAAACTTACCAGTAGGTGCTGCATTTCCCACCCTAGATTCATACTCAAGTCAATAAGTTTTTCCAGTTTTTGTAGGTAAAATTAGGTACCTCGGCTTATATTTGGGTCGGCTTATACTTAAATATGTAATAAAGCCTATATAATAGGCTTTCTGAAAACACAATAAACAGAAAAGTAACTGTATCAGGTTTTGAACAGCTGACCTCTCAAATAAAAAAAAAACATTTTGAATTTCATTTTCAGCACACCCTAATGTTACGTGGGAATGTGCAGATAAATTTTTAAAATATTTTACATTTATTCGACATGGTCCCTTCTTTGTCAAAACATAAACCTTACTTTTCTTATGCAAATCTTTCATGCTTATTTCCATCCTAAATATAGGCTGAAAGCGCAATGCATCAATAATGGTAATCATTGAGTTTTCAATCAGTAAGTTATCGAAAGTGTGAAACGTTTTTCTCCATACCAAATGATGTTGTCCTATCCCGTATTGATGAACAAAGAACGCAATTCCCCAAGGCCAAAAGAGCACCTGGCAATCGACAATACCACTATTACATCCCTACAGAAGATGGCAAACTCAAAGTCAGCCAGGTGAAGACAGTCAATTGACTGTCCGAATATTTACCACTGAAGCAGCAGCTGTGATCCTGCCCTCTTACGATCACAACCCGGATGGATCAGATGCTTCCCTCACATTAGACCAGTGTCCTATTGGAGGCTATGCTGGGTCCATGTATGATGAATAATGCTGGATAAGTGTGATTCATGACAACAGTAAAGCAGAATCAGACATCCTAATATGTTTCATGCATCCAATTTACCCTACACAGTCTTTCCATTGGCCACCTAAAGACGATATTTGTTGTAGGTGCACTAAGTAGTGTAATGGCACCCAACGGTCAGTGGGAGGCAGTACCATCCTGATCTCAAAGATGAAGATACCCTATACCAGGGGTGTCGAACTTTGGGCCTGAAGGGCCGCAGTGTCTGTAGGTTGTCATTCTAACCGTTTTCCTAATCAGTCATCAGTTTTCACTGCTAACTAACTTCTTTTCCCATTACTTTAATAGCCTTGTTTTTGAGGATTCAGTCCTCTGAATTGATTCTTTTCTTCATTAAATGACAGCCAACAGAAATGAGACATGAAAAAAGCCAACAGATGACCAGCTAAATTGGGGCTTCAATTTCAAAACCAATTTCACTCCAACCACCTTCTTAATGAGAAGCCAACTCTTGCTGTTTATTAAACCAGTTATTTAATTCTGTGGCTTGTTGCTGCTCTCTTTCTGCCACAGCAGACACTTCCAACACTGTTGATTTTCTGCCTTTTTCTATGAACACTGTCAAAATGTTTTGGTGACCTGAGAGATCAACCTTACTGAGACCGTCACCTTTCTTTATTTTCAGATATTGTGTGATGGGCACAGGTGAGCTGGGCATGTGGTGGCTCGTTTTGAGTCTCATTTTTGCTTGGCTGCTAATTAAGGAAAAATAAACTAAGGAAAATAAGTTAATCAGCAGCAAAAACCAGTCACTAATTAAGAAGATGGTTAGAATGAAAACCAGCAGCCACTGTGGCCCTCCAGGACTGGAGTTCGACACCCCTGCCTTACACTCTGCACTTCGACTGAAACAGAAATGAAATGGGTCACATTACTGATGCTGCAATACCAAGATATTAACATTTCACTATAACTAGTGTTTTTATTTAATGATAAATCAAGCAGATGTTGTTCAAGTGTTGTGCTTAATGTGCCTTTGGTGATTTCTTTTTTTCCAATAATCCTGTACCCAAGTTACTGATGAAGACCTTGATGATTATCATTACTGACAAATGGTGAATTTAACCCATTTTTGGAATGGGAAGTAAAAACTCAAGATTCACATTTGAAAAGTAAGATTTGTTTTTTGAGAAAGAAGGGAACATAAAGGATACAGGAAAAATAATTTTAAAAATGTCTGGACAGTCCCACAGTGCATTAAACTGTTCTGAAAATCATTTAAGGGGTCTGCTGGTCAAACCCTGATGCAATTTCTTGTTTGTTTATAACCTTTTGAAAAGCCATGGGAAAAAAATTTCAGTAGGTTGTATCAGTTATAATTATGCTTTCTGGAAGCCTAAACGTGCCAAAGCCAAAGATGCAAATATTTTTTTTCATTTTTGAAAGTTTGCTCTTACCAAGTGGTGTCATCTGGACCAAACATTTTGATTTCGTTTCATACTATAAAGGTACCAGTTGAGCCTGCTGGGTGGTATAGTTCTTGAGATATGGTCTTGTGAAATTGATGAAAAAATAAAACCTTATCAAATTTGACACCCTTCTCCCTTCACACAATTTGATGTATCTTGGAAAGTATTGATCTTACGTCAAAATAATTTTGCAGGGTGTCTGGATAACATGGGTACACCTGGTATTTTTTCTGAATTTTTTGAGACTGAAGTGCATAGGAATCGTTTGTTTTGACAATGCTTCTCTGCCTTCTCTTTTATCACTTAAGTTGGTGCACAATGGAAATTAATTAAACCTTTAAACACAGAGACTGAAAAAAAAGAAAGAGAGAGAAAAGACTGCAGGGTTGAAAGATGTTCTAGATTTTAATGTGAAAATTACAGCAAACTGCATTTTATATAGTAAGTTTAGGCCTGGGTGATATGGACTTAAAATGATACTGTGATTATTTAGAACCAAACTAGAATATTTGATATTTCAGGATAGGCTTTGAAAACATTTTAAAGCCCATAATTTATATATGTGCACACATGGTTTCTATGCAAAAAAAAAAACTCCAAAATGTGGTATATTCTCTCACAATATGAAAGATTAGCAAAGAAAACAGTTTTTTTTTTCCTTTTTAAAATGGTAGCAATTTCATGAATAGCTGTGCTACAAAGAAACAATTCAAACAATGATTTTCCCAACATTCCTGTTTAATATCTCCTCACTTATATTTGAGTTTCCACTGTGTGTCCTGCATCTGTATCGGTCAGTCAGTAAGCATCTATACTAATAAAAGGCAAAGCCCTCACTGACTGACTGACTCACTCACTCATCACTAATTCTCCAACTTCCCGTGTAGGTAGAAGGCTAAAATTTGGCTGGCTCATTCCTTACAGGTTACTTACAAAAGTTAATCAGGTTTCAATTCGAAATTCTACGCGCAACGGTCATAACAGTCGACGACATCCGCCATGTTAAACTTTCTTATTTATGTCCCCATCTTCACGAAATTTGGTAGGCGGATTCCCTGCGCTAACCGAAACCGATGTACGTACTTATTTCGGTGGTATGACGCCACTGTCACCCGCCATATTGAACTTTCCAAAGGTCTTTGTTGCCCTCACTGACTCACTCATCACTAATTCTCCAACTTCCCGTGTAGGTAGAAGGCTGAAATTTGGCAGGCTTATTCCTTACAGCTTACTTACAAAAGTTAAGCAGGTTTCATTTCAAAATTCTACACGTAACGGTCAACAACATCCGCCATGTTAAACTTTCTTATTTATGGCCCCATCTTCACGAAATTTGGTAGGCGGCTTCCCTGCACTAACCGAAACCGATGTACGTACTTATTTTGGTGGTATGACGCCGCTGTCAGCCGCCATATTAAACTTTCCAACGGTCTTTGTTACCTATGGGCCCATCTTCAAGAAATTTGTTACGCGGGTTCCCAACGCTAACTGAATCCTACTTACGTACATATATACGTCCATAGCCTGCAGCTCGGTCGGCATGTGAGGCGACGTTGGGTCCCCAATCCCCACGCTTCCCACGTTGTTGGCTGCCTGCCTATATAAGGCCGTCCGTCACTCCGGTCTCTTCATTCCCTTCCTTGCTTCACCACGGTATTCATGTCTTCCTCCTGATAACTGCAGCCTTTTTATTTAATCCACGGCTTCTCCGCCGTTTTATTGTTCATTTATTACGATTATAGTTATTGTATACGTATTTTAGACTTACTTTACATTGTTCAGGTACCCATTTCCTTTATCGTTCTAACCGTACCCCTATTAACACATCTATCGAGGTGATCACCATCGATCAAAGAACTGTCACTTACCGAGTGATTTCCATGCCCGGAGATGGCGCCTGCCTTTTCCATTCTCTGTGTTACATATTGCACGGCCATATCAGGCTCACTCTTGATATCCGGAGGAACATTGTGTCTTATGTATTGAATGACTGGGATAGGTTCAAGGTGTGGACTGTTGACGGTACAGGAGATAATTATACTACACAGGAGCACTATAAGAGTGAAATGCTTAAGCCCTTCACCTATGTTTCTGCATGTGAGTTGATGACTGCCGCTGAATTGTTCAGTTGTCGCTTTCAAGTGTACCGAAATGGCCAAATATTTTACACATTTGGACAACCGCCAATGCCTCTTAAACATCTTAGATTCACAGGTGACGATTTCAGTAGTGGACACTTTGATGTTTATGAATGTTTAAACTCTCAAAAGCTAGATGCGAACTTATCGATGAAACCGGTTGTATGCTTACAATGCTTGACAGATGCCGAATGTCACTTCAACACAACAAGTCCTACAAATGCTGTCGTAATTGAAACAAACCATGAAACTCAAACCAATTATGACAGCAGCAATCCAAGCTGTGAGATTTGAGGCAAGATTGCTTTTCACATGGCCAACTGTACGTTGCATGCTCAAGAGAAAGCTCAGCGCACAGCTTGGTCATATAACAACTGGAGGGCCGAACTGACAATGTGGCATATAAAGAGATCCTTAACAAATAATTATTGGTATATTTTCCCTCAGTTTAAAAAGGGTTACTTTTCTTCTTAATAAAAATTTTAAGGCAGTACTTCGCCGCTGCAAAGCGCGTGTATTTTGCTAGTTTTATACAAAGACGAAGCGCATGATTCATTACCATGCTAATTACTGATCTTAATAAATGTGCATATGTATACTGTATGCTTACTCTCTGAGGATTTAACATCATTTGTAACAGTTCCAAATTATGTAATTTGCAAATCTGTGCTTTTTCTTTGAAAAAGTCTATTATGTGTGCAGGTGTTTATTTTATAACAATTACCAGCACAGTAAGTACTGATTTTGCAGCCGGGCAACTCAGACAGTTCCCAACAGAAAATCTGAAACAAAGACATTTTTCCTTGATTTACCCCTTTGCTCCTCAGTTTAAAATTACAAATCAAACAACAGTCTTTTTTTAAAGTGCACTTTGCAGACTTTAGTTTAGGGAGATTACAATACATGTCGGTCTCACCACATAAAAATTACATCACTTTTTACACATAGCCCCCCCACTGCAAGACACCATAATGTTTATGACATAGCAATGGCAGGTATATTAAAGCAGTCATATTAGTATCTTGCTGCAGATCCTTTGCATGCAATTATTGCTTGAAGTCAGCAATTCATAGACATCAACAGGTGCGGAGTATCTTTTTTGATGATGTTCTGCCATGCCTTTCTGCAGCCATCTTCAGCTCCTGCTTGTCTTGGGGACTTGTTCCCTCAAATTTTTTCTTCAGCATATGGAAGGCATGCTCAACTGGATTTAAATCTGGCGACTGGCTGGGTCTTTCAAGAATTTTCTGTTTTTTAGCTTTGAAAAAGTCCTGTGTTACCACAGCAGTAAGTTTGGGATAATTATTTCGTTGTATGACGAAGTGCCATTAAATGGAGGCATTTACTGGAACTTGAGCAGATAGGATGTTTCTATATATAAGTGACTATGCAACTGCCATCGGCAGTTACATTATCAATGAATGTAAATGTGCCAGTACCTGTGGGAGCCATACATGCCCAAGACAACACCTCCACCACCATGTTTAGCAGATGATGTGTATTCTTTAGATCTTGTACAGTTCCTTTTCATCTCAACACTCTCTGCTATTGCAATCAATCTGATACAGGTCAATCTTTGTCTCGTCTGTCCACAAGACCTCTTTCCAGAAAATGTGTCAGTACTTGTGGCAGCCATACATGCCCAAGACTTGATACCTCTACCACTATGTTTAACACAGTGGTCTCAAATTCCGGTCCTGAAGGGTCACAGTGGCTGCAGGTTTTCATTATAACCCTTTTCTTAACAGGTGACCAATTTTTGCTGCTAATTAATTCCTTTTCTTTTCATTTTAATTGACTTGTTTTTAAAGATTTGTTCCCCTGAATTGCTTCATTTCTTTCCTTCAATGACACCCAAACAGAAATGAAATGTGAGGTGAGTGAGGCAACAAAAGACCAATTAAGTCAGGGTGTAAAACTCCAACCAATTTTGCTGCAACCAGTTGCTTAATTTGGTGACGATTCTTATTAAAACCATTCTTTAATTCTATGGCATGTCGCTGGTCTCATTGTGCAATGGCATACATTTCCAAAATTATTGATTTTGTCTTTTCTAAGTGCACTATTAAAATGTTTTGTGGACCTGAGCAAAAAACATTCCTGAGACCTTCATTTTTCTTTAATTTTCAGATATTGTGTGATGGTCACAACTTGGTGGTCATGTTTTGGCTCATTTTATATTTCATTATTGTCTGACTGCTAATTAAGGAAAAAGAAGCAATTGAAGGGTCTGAGTCTTCAAGAACAAGTCAATTAAAATTAATTCAAAAGAAGGTAATTAGTATCAAAACCAGGCCTCCCAGGACCGGAGTAGGAGACCACTGGTTTAATGATAGATCTTGTGCAGTTCCTTTTCATCCCAATGCTTTGATATTGCAACGTCTCAATGTTTTCCTATTTCAATCAATCTGATACAGGTTAATCTTTGTCTCGTCTGTCCACAGGACCTCTTTCCAGAATGCTGTAGGCTCTTTTATGCAATTCTCCTAAACTATAATCTATCCATCCTGCTTTTGTTGCTAACTAGCGATTTGCGCCATGTAGTGTGGCTTCTGAAATTATGTTCATGAAGTCTTCTGTGGATAGTAGTCTCTGACACATACACATCTGCCTCCTGAAGACAGACAGGCACTTGGGGCTTTTTCTTTACCATAATAAGAATTCTTATCAGCAGTGGAGGTCTTCCTTGGCCTAAAAATCTCTTTGCAATTACTGACCTATCAGTATATTCTTTCTTCTTAATGATATTCCAGACAGCTAATTTACATAATCCTAAGGTTCCACCAATATCTCTAACAGGCTTATTCTTGTTTTTCAGCCTTACAAAGGCTTCTTTGATTTTCACTGGCACAGCTCTCATCCTCATGTTAAGCAATGGCAACTACAGAGTCCAAAGGCAGTCTAAAGGTAGAAGCAAGCATGGGTATCTTATACATGCACTAATGAAACACCTGGGATGCCAAATGGTTCAAACTTTATAGTACCCCGAAATTGAATTTCTATAGGGTATGACTGAAATGTATACAAATACACTTAAATGAAACTTTAATAATTTAAACTAAGTTTTTTGATTCGTAATTTTATTGGAACACAGGGGTAAATCAGGGGAAAATTTTTGTATGTGTCCTATGGAGGGCACTGTAGTCTTTTTATCCATTTAAAAGCAATGCAATTTAAACAAGAATTAGAAATGTACTTTAACTGAACGAAATCCTCTTGAATGGGTTTGTTTGTGATTCTTAATTGACTTCAGTAGGGAATGCATGCGTTTGCAAATCATAATCCAGGGACTGAAATACAACTTCAAGCAACTGACTTGCTTTATGCTAATTAGACTGAAACCTAATTAAATTTTAATTTGGAAAGCACTGGGGCCTCTAGCTCCAGACATCACTTGCTTAGCTAAAAACAAACCTTTTATCTAAAACTGCACCATAATTAGGCAATTAAAATAAACAGAGGTATCTTCCTCCTTTCTCCCAGATGAGCCTTTGTTGTTTCTTCTCTCTGCCAAATAAAAAGCTCACCTAACTGAGAAGAATAGTCATCTTTAAAAGTTGGACCTAGAAGTAGTACTTCTATCAAAAACATTTTATGGAAAAACTTTCAGGTTACACAAAATAGTGCTCTAACAAGGTGCAAATAGCACATTTTCAATTCCATGTTCCTTAATATACCATTAAATGGTGTTTTGACTGTGTGATTTTAGTCTGGAAGATCATTTGTAAATGATTTTTTTGCAACTTTTCTCAAAAAAGTCTTTACCTTAATACCACTACCAAATGAATTTTAACCCCTTACAACTACTCATTAATCAGACACATTGCTATGTACAAGACGCAATCAGATTCACTGTATATAAAATATTATCAATGTTAGAAATATAAGATTTTCCAGTGAAAATACTGAAGAATTTTTTAGTTACCTGAGGAGGGTAGTTGCTTTCGGAGGACCACCTGGAAGACTGGTCATTAGGTTTATCTACCAAAATATTCCTACAAAGAAAAAAAAAAAAAGGGGGGAGGTTTATTTTGAAGAGAATATGCATTGTATGCACATCACTGAAAAAGTGTAGTTTCCAAAGGCATATCAAAGGTTTAAAATTCTGGCTAACTTACAATATGCTACTGCTCATTTTTAATAAGCAACTTGGAAGCTTTCCTATATAAGTAAATAAGTATGACTCTTTACCTGCAACACGTCAGAAAAAACTTAAGTTAAAACATCAGAAGTTGTGCCATATACTTGCATCCATCTCCATTTACTACATTTCATGTCAGGTAAGACACAGTTTTACTTACCTTTCATCACATTTAGGCATTATGTTCCTTGACCACACCTAAGAATTACTTTGCATCTAGTGCGATATTAAATTTAAACAAACAGTACAAAACAAATCTCCTAACACCAAAATCAAATGACAAGACAATACACACAATTTTTATGATGTTGAGGAGTAGTCCTACTGATTACAGGCTTCAAAAGGGCCATATAATTGGTCAATATTATGCCTACTTACTATGGCATTTGCCACAGTTAATCATGAAAAGTTGTCAAAGAAAGCCATTAACCATGACCATTCTGCTTCACAAGAATGTCCCTAGTATAATACTCTGCAAAACTGTGGATTCCAAGATACCCCACACCGACCTAGTGTACCAGGCCTGGCTAGGCATGAGTAAAACATATTGATCACTCTGTAGGACTACATCCATAGGATGCTCCATGCCAATGATAAAGAGGACAAACCAAATACACAGGAGTGGATGCACGGGCAAGAAAAAACCATTTCATCTGAGAGATCACGGAAAAGCTTTGTGAACTTTGGAACAACTGTATTAAGAGTGCTCAAAAGGATTGTGTTGAAAAGTTAAACTTATGGTTATAGTAGTGTTTTTCTTAATAGGTCAAGCTTAAAATGTTTTGCTCATCAGTCATACGGCCACAGCAACCGACAACTTAACATAACAGAGAAAGTAAAAGTACAGATATGTTGGGATATGACTTTGTGTAAGAACAGAGGCTAACACTGTTAAATTTAAACAGCCCTTTTGAGGAATACAGGACAAACCGAATGACGTAACAGAATATGTACTGTGTGCGAGATGCTATACTGGGGAAAGGGCAAATATGGTATGTAAATGAGAAACAGTAAAAGAATACAAAAATTAACAAAGACTTAAATTAGTTACATATATGAAGCATTACTAAAACATTTGCCAATATATTAAAGAATATCAGAAAGGAAGCTTAATTCAAAACAGGTGTGCAAAGAACAGGAATCAGCAGATTCTACGCACAGTATAACAACACAAAAGGTAAGAATGTGTTGGATTTGTACTAAAATTTTGACTTCAATATCAATACCAGCTTTTGAATCTCAGTACTGGTACCAAACTGATTCTGAAGCAAATAACAGCTAACTACAAACACCATCCACCCCCAAACTTATTCCAGCCTCCCTGGTACACTATGCACCACTTCCCTCTTGTTAGGAAAAAGTGTGCATAGAAGCAATGGTGAGGAAAAGGGTGTCCCATATGAAGTCTTGATCAGATGAAAGCAAAGGTGAAGGGTGGTGGATCCTCAAAGTCACAAAGTCTTGACCTTGTTGAAGCACATGGCTTCATTAAGTCTGCAGGACACCTAAACATATTTTTCCTTGGCTAATCCACCAGCTGTTGGAGAGTTTGAATGAAACGCTGATGTTTATTTCCAGTAAGATCATCCCAAAATGCTGGTACCATACCCTTTTAAATTTGTTTTTTCTGTACTTTTTCACAACTGGTATACAATGGAACCCTAGTAGGCAGTATGGAAAATAAAAAATTTATATAAAAAAAAAAAAAAAAAGGGCTTACTTTAGAGACAAAAAATGAACAGCAGAAATTATACTGTACAAGATAACAAACAAATGCACTTTAAAAATAATAGAAAAAAATAGAAAATTAGGTGGAAAATAATAAATATGGTTAAATAAGCAAATTTTTAGATAAGGAATGAAACAGTACTAAATAAAATGCTATACCATTAACAATTTTGTAGTGTCTGTAGTGGAATGGGTGTTTAGACTGTAACAGAAAGAATATGGAGTGGTCTATTATAACTAGGCTGGAGATGAATGCTTAATATATTTGTGGACGCAAGTTTAAAAAAAAAAAAGTGTCATGGATGGACAAGACATAATATAAGTAGCATGTTGAAAGGCTTAGAAATACGGTTTTAAAAAACATCTGAGAACCTCCTTCATGAATTTTGCGTAAAACGATGCACATTTTCATGGGCAGCCTCACACCATGCATACGCACTTTTCTACTCAGTTTTGCAAAGCAGTGCCATTGTTTTTATGTTGTTTCCCTATTTGTTCATATTTGTATCCATGACGCAGGATTTTATCAAATACACTGAAATTAACTGCATACAGTATCATTTACAAATTTATTTCACTTGATTGTAATCATTCTGTAACAATATAATGGTGCACAGAATGGCCAAACTATTCCAAATGCCACAGACCTTTTAGTGATGTTATGAGACATTACAAATTGAAGAATTAGAAGGGAGCGTGTATTTATAGATAATGATGATGAATGGCTTCGAAGTCAATTTTGAGTTCCAAGAGCTGAACAGACTTTGAAGAACTGTGCTCTACCTGCTCTTTTGCAAGTTCTTTCCACTTTCAAGTTTTTAGCCACAGGACCTTTTCAACTTGAACTTGTTGACCAATCCGGTATTTCACAATTATCACTAAGTCACACCATGCCAGCTGTATAGGATGGTATTACCCACTTGTCATCCAAATATATAAGATTTCCTTTCACTGAGGTTGTACTGGGAAACATCCAAGTACAATTGGTGCTCATTACCATTAAATTTTAGAGAGCATTTTTAAAAAATAAAAAAAAAAACATTAAACACTTAACTATTCCTTATTACTAGTGCCAAAACATACCATTTTAAAAACAGATTTTTCTGTACTTTTTCAGTACTGGTATACCGTACAACTCTATGCCCAAAAAGCTAGGTGTGCATGATAACTTAATTGTCTTTAGACAATTTTGTATTTTCACAAAACCAATAAGAAAAGTGGGTTTTTAAAATTATTTAAAATGCATGTAGTCTCATTGGAGAAATTACCAGATTTTTATCAAGAATATGCACGTTATCTGTTGTGTGCGAAAATGACTTGACAGAGAGAAAACTCTGGTAATTTGATAGAAAACATAAAAACAGCCCTTCCTGGGGGGTATTTTTCGTACGTGGATTACTCGTTTAGCTGGATGTAATTGTTTACGATTTGGCATGATCCTGGACCTGTCAGTTTTTTCGAAACTCTTGCTGGATGTGTTGTCATAGCAGCAGATCCAAATCTTCAAACCTGCTCAGAGCAGGTTTGTTCTATGGAAACAAGGATTAGCTCATACACTTAATCAGTTTCCGTGCATGGAATTCATTCAGTCACGATTCGGCAAGATCCTTTATTGCTCCCGGAGGAAATTCTTTTCGAAAGATACCGGTTTAGCCAAGGGGGAATATTGTACCTCAAAGATTTATTAGCGCCTTATATTCAAAGTCAAACTAGGCAAAGTCGGGCTCTCACAACCATACCGACAGTATGCATTGCTTTGAGGATTTTTGCAAGCGGCACTTTTTTTATATACTGTACACGATGTGGAAAATCTATCTAAAAGTGCAGTTTGCCAGGCAATTCGTAAAGTCTGTTTGGCTCTGAAATATTTCCTTCAGGTTTTCATAGTGTTTCCTGGACATCTGTGTGTGCAAACAATAAAACAGGTGTTTCATGCCATTACAGGTACACAGGCAAAAACACCCACAGTTCCATAAAGAATCTCACAATCAGCCTAATATTCTCACTACCCAGGATTTTCAAATGTGATTGGGGTACATGGAACTGATCAGAGTGGAGTTTGATCAAACATTATTTGGAAATGTACCTCTCCTCCTGATGAATAATCAGACACAGTGTCTTCATCAAATGTTTGACCTTCGTCAATATCTCGTTGGTCAGACACAAGTTCTAGGGATATGACATTCCCTGCAACTGACCCAACAACAAAAAAAAAAAAAAAAAAAAAAAAAAAAAGAGGGCTATATGAACATACCTACGGCACACACTGCGGACAAATATATGCAATGACCATCCTTTACCTGAAATGAAGTGACCACTGCATCCTGCCACTGCTTCTGAGGAGGAGCTTCCCCATGTAATGCTCTCAGAAACAGGGCGATGGGCATTTTGCTGGAGAGCCAACTCTTCTGCAGGGGTTAGGTCTGGACCATGTGGACCTGCACCTGTTTTTTGCTTGTCTGCCTTCTTATTAGCTTTAAAATTAATGTTTTTATATTATATATGATTCTTTATGTCAACAATTCTTTAATTATATACCAATATTTACCAGTTTGAAGTATATTCTTGTACTTCACTTTAACCTGTTCTCCTTGTGCTCACGTTTGATCTGGAATTATGACATATTAAATAATAATTAATCTGACACATAGGAAATGAAACGCTGCATTCAGGAAGTACAATGCACACTACTTAGCGTTTAATTTGGCGGTCACTTTTTGCCAGCCGTCTTTTCTGGTTTGGGCTGCTTTTGCAGTGTTACCCCTTGTGCATATTAAGTCTTGACATTCTTTGTATCCTTCAAATAAAAAGGTCCTGCTCTGCTTGTGTGAAAAAAAATGCACCCGTTCTTTCGTCATTTTGTTAAAGACTTGCTGATCATGTTTTCTAGACTCAATATATATGGGCTTTTCAATCTGCGCAGGCGCGCACATTCATCTCGGATGATTAGATCCAGCTAGACTAATCTACCATACGGCTGAGTTTGAAAAACTGACTTATCCCGGATGAGTTTCACCGGCATTAACTCATCCAAGATGATGCATTTGATCTCGGATGATTTAAGCGACGTACGGAAAATACCCCCCTGATCTTGGTTAAACTTGTGTGTAAATTCCTGTGCATAACCAGAAATGCATATGAAAGATAGTTCAGTACAGCAGGTATGATTGTATCTCCCACCATTGTCTACCAAAACCAGAACCAGATTTATTACCTGTACACTAGACGTGTAAGGTGGAAAAGCATCAACAACTAAGTCCAACCAATAACAAACCAAAACAGTATGTTATAAATTAACTTCATCAAATTTAAAAATGCAATCTTGGAGTTACTCCCCTTTATACTTTGTGGGAATGCATGTTAAAACTATACCAATCATGACAGCCAAGCATGCAAGAATGAATGAACGAATTAAAAAGTAGGAATGAATTTCCTTTAATTATACTTTTAAGAGACAAGAAGTGCAAGTAGCTTCAAAGCTCTTGTTCATTAACAAGCATGCTTGTATAGGAAGATAAAGACTGTAGAAAAATGTACAAGAGTGATTTGTAACTCAGAAACATTTCAAAACATGTATATGGTAGTGATGAACAAATTCTTATACAAATACTTTTACCTATACTTTACATCTGCAATGGGAAAGACAATTTGAATTGTCCCCGCTGATAACATTTACATCTTTAAATAATGAAAAGAAGTTTCAAAAAGGATTATGCATCTGTGATGATACTCTCAAGCTAATACAAAGCTGTGCAGACCTTTACTCTAGGTACTAAATATTTATGTTCTTGGGATAGCTTACAAAAATAGTGAACATGTCTTACTTGAGGGCATCATGACATACTCGCCCACTTAGCTACTAGAGACTGGAGCCTCTCCTGGCAGCATTCCACCCCAGTCAGGGACAATCACACATACTAAGTACTTGCAGAACCCTCAAACAAGATCTGCTGCATCACTAAGCGCCCGTCAGGGAGAAGTCAATGAACACTTTCCTATCACCGAAATGGCAATCTTGAACTCCTGCCGTTGCTCTGCCTTCCTACAACGAAGTTCACTCGCAACAGTTTTCTGTGGCTATCGACAGTGACTGACACCATTGATCATTTCTACAAAGAGAAATGAGGCACTCACCTGGCCCATCCAAACGAGCGGGTGGCAACAATGGGAATGCTTTAGAGTCGCGGGGCACCGTCACGATGCGCATTCGCTGTACTGGCATGCTTGGAGGCACCCAGTTGTTTCAAATAACCCCGATGCGACTTTAGTTTATGTATCTGCCAACAATAAATGCAGAACTAAGGTAATTTAGAATGACATTGCCAAGAAAATGCGACTCATAAAAGCAAAATGAGAAGCTGATACGGTCGGAGTTTACACCGAGTGCCTGTTGCCTAATTTACCGCGTATTTACTTTCAAAGCCGGGGAGGAGCCCTGCGCGCACTACCTGCTAGCCACTGCAACCTTTCGTACTGATTACCTTTTCCATTGCGGTGCCGTTAAAACCAACGTTTTTCTTCCACCCTCGGGTCATAATGCAAGCCTGTAAATGCATTGTGCAGCAGCAAAACTTAACATGGGAGCTGGCCGTGTAGACAGCATTACGCTAATGAGGTAACAAATAATGTAAACGCACGAATAAGGTCTTCTGTGTGTAAAAGAACCCCACACACGGATGTAAAAATCGTTAAGTATCACTCACTCAGGCAAGTAGGTAGAGGAGTACGAGCTCCATTTACAAACACTGTAGGCCAAAACTCTGTTCTCTGGAACGGCCGCCATCTTGTTTAGCACAACCCAACAACAGCGGGCAGGCGCAGGACGGATTGCCTGTTCTTAAAGAGACAGTAGCACGCTAGGTAGTTCCATTTTGGTCTCGCACGCTCCGCGAGGATGCCGATGCTCAGTTTAGTGCTTTTTCATTTTCAGACATGCAGCATGGAAGGGGCAACAAGGCACTACGCGCATCTCACCTGACTCGTGCGGTTTCAATCACAATCCATTCTGGATAAAGTTTAATTTAACACCCTGGTTAAAATTTTTATCATCGTTATGTCCTGCTTTTAGAATACATGTCGCTTATTTCTAGGGTGCTGTGTGTCTAAGTTCAAGTGGCAGTGCACAGAACCCATTTTCACATGTTCACTCTCGCAAAGCCAATTAAGCTACAATACATTTTTTAAGAAAAGTGGAGAACCAGTACAAAACCTCCACAGACATGGGGCAAACCATCATACAAGTATTGATTGACCCCGCGGTGGGGGCATGAGGCAATCAAAAGCACACCTATGCGTTCAATATGGGGGTCCCAGTACTATTTAAACAGATATACCACAGTACATTGTTATTCATGGTTGGACATGCTTCACTTGCTTTCTGCTTTTTTGTTTTGGCTAAACAGCAGTACCTTGTATGGCATATTTGTTCTGTTCTTTTGTCTCCTGTCAGAAATACAACCTTCACTTTAATTTTGTTTTATCGTTTCACAGTATATATGGTGTAGTGGCAGTGCTGCCTCTTTCCAGCTAGGAGACCTAGGTTTGTGACCCGGTGCTCCTTGAGTTTGCATGTTCTCCCTGTGATCTTGTGGGTTCCTTCCAGGTGGTCTGTGTCCCTCCCACAGTCCAAATGATAGGCACATTAGGTGAATTGGCATTGGTAAACTGACCCTGTTTTGTGTGTGTGTGTGTTCACTTTGCAATGGACTAGTGCCCTGTCTGGAGATTGTACCTGTCTTGCACCTTATTTGTGCTGGGATAGGATCCCACTTCCCCACAACTCTGCCCTGGATAAGTTGAGTTAGAAAGATGGATGGATACATTATCTGCATCTATCTATCTATAGATGTACTACATAGTACGCACTATGTACCTATATACTGTATATACAGTGCATCCGGAAAGTATTCACAGCCTATCACTTTTTCCACATTTTGTTATGTTACAGCCTTATTCCAAAATGGATTAAATTCGTTTTTTTCCTGAGAATTCTACACACAACACCCCATAATGACAACGTGAAAAAAGTTTACTTGAGGTTTTTGCAAATTTATTAAAAATTAAAAAAACTGAGAAATCACATGTACATAAGTATTCAGAGCCTTTCCTCAATACTTTGTCGATGCACCTTTAGCAGCAATTACAGCCTCAAGTCTTTTTGAATATGATGCCACAAGCTTAGCACACCTATCCTTGGCCAGTTTCGCCCATTCCTCTTTGCAGCATCTCTCAAGCTCCATCAGGTTGGATAGGAAGCGTCGGTGCACAGCGATTTTAAGATCTCTCCAGAGATGTTCAATCGGATTCAAGTCTGGGCTCTGGCTGTGCAACTCAAGGACATTCACAGAGTTGTCCTGAAGCCACTCTTTTGATATCTTGGCTGTGTCCAGCTAAAAGATGAACCGTCGCCCCAGTCTGAGGTCAAGAGCGCTCTGGAGCAGGTTTTCATGCAGAATGTCTCTGTACATTGCTGCAGTCATCTTTCCCTTTATCCTGACTAGTCTCCCAGTTCCTGCCACTGAAAAACATCCCCACAGCATGATGCTGCCACCACCATGCTTTACTGTAGGGATGGTATTGGCCTGGTGATGAGCGGTGCCTGGTTTCCTCCAAACATGATGCCTGGCATTTACACCAAAGAGTTCAATCTTTGTCTAATCAGACCAGAGAATTTTGTTTCTCATGGTCTGAGAGTCCTTCAGGTGCCTTTTGGCAAACTCCAGGCGGGCTGCCATGTGCCTTTTACTAAGGAGTGGCTTCCGTCTGGCCACTCTACCATACAGGCCTGATTGATGGATTGCTGCAGAGATGGTTGTCCTTCTGGAAGGTTCTCCTTTCTCCACAGAGGACCTCTGGAGCTCTGACAGAGTGACCATCGGTTCTTGGTCACCTCCCTGACTAAGCTACTGACTTCTCCCCCGATCGCCCAGTTTAGATGGCCGGCCAGCTCTAGGAAGAGTCCTGGTGGTTTTGAACTTCTTCCACTTACGGATGATGGAGGCCACTGTGCTCATTGGGACCTTCAAAGCAGCAGAAATTTTTCTGTAACCTTCCCCAGATTTGTGCCTTGAGACAATTCTGTCTCGGAGGTCTACAGACAATTCCTTTGACTTCATGCTTGGTTTGTGCTCTGACATGAACTGTCAACTGTGGGACCTTATATAGACAGGTGTGTGCCTTTCCAAATTATGTCCAATCAACTGAATTTACCACAGGTGGACTCCAATTAAGCTGCAGATTATCTCAAGGATGATCAGGGGAAACAGGATGCACCTGAGCTCAATTTTGAGCTTCATAGCAAAGGATGTGAATACTTATGTACATGTGATTTCTCAATTTTTTTATTTTTAATAAATTTGCAAAAACCTCAAGTAAACTTTTTTCACGTTGTCATTATGTGGTGTTGTGTGTAGAATTCTGAGGAAAAAATGAATTTAATCCATTTTGGAATAAGGCTGCAACATAACAAAATGTGGAAAAAGTGATGCGCTGTGAATACTTTCCAGATGAACTGTATATATTTGTTGGTAGTTACAGCAGTAATGGCGATTGTTGCTTCACTAATCCAGCATCTTGGGTTTGAATTCCACACTCAGTAGCTGTGTGAAGTTTACACATTCTCCCAATATCTGCCTGGGTTTTTCTTTGGGTATTCCGGTTTTCTTCCCACATCCCAAAGATACACATATTGGAGTATTTCACAACTCTCAATTGCCATTTATAGGGTGAATGTGTGAGGGTGCCCAGTGCAGACTTGGATTAAGTGGGCTTGAGAAAGTTGCTATGTTATGTGGTACTGTCTTTCTGCTCCTTCTGCAGAGCTGCGTGTTCTGCTTGTCACGCTGCGCGTCAATAATTTAAAAGCCTGTAAAGCAGCTGTCCTTTGGTCTCACTGCTTTGTCTTGCAGGACATTAAAGTGTCTTTCGTGGAACGTCAAAGTGTCTCTCATGGGATGTCCAGGCTGATTACTACTTTCCTTATTTTCTGAATTTACACATAGATTATTATTGTTCTCTTGTGCATCCTTTTTTGCCTTCTTTTCTCTCCAACACTTTTGTGTCTCTTTTTGACGCACTGCTCTTTCTTCTTTGCTTAGTTGTTCACGTGCCTGACATTTTTAAGAGCTGGGAGCTCATGAATGTCTGCCAAAAGCATTCCAACAACTGCAAGGTTAGATGTCCGTGAACTTGGTTTAAATTGTTTGCAAGTAGGGCATGACGTGCGAAAGTTCACCATCTCAAGGGTCTTGCTTCTTAAGGTTGTAACATCTCGCATGATGTCAAAGCGTCTCTCCGATATGATCACGTCTCGACCCAAGATTTTTTTATATAATATATATACAAACATCTGTACATGTAAGTGTGTGTGTGTGTCTGGCCCGGAAGTGAGGGGTGGAGTCGAGTTAAGGGCTCCACCTCCAAGGATACGCAAGCGAGGCCAGCACGTCGGCAAAAAAAACATCTGGAGAGAGAGTCACTCGCTTATCCGATGCAGCAATCCCTCCTCAATCGCAGGGTTTGCGTTCCAGAACCCCCCGCGATAGGTGAAAATCCGCAAAGTAGAAACCATATGTTTGTATGGTTATTTTTATATATTTTAAGCCCTTATAAACTCTCCCAGACTGTTAACATTATTAGAGCCCTCTAGACATGAAATAACACCCTTTAGTCAAAAGTTTAAACTGTACTCCATGACAAGACAAAGATGACAGTTCTTTCTCACAATTAAAAGAATGCAAACATATCTTCTCTTCAAAGGAATGCGTGTCAGGAGCAGAGAATGTCAGAGAGAGAGAGTGCGCGAAAGAAAAGCAAACAATCAAAAAATCAATACGTGCTGTTGGGCTTTTAAGTATGCGCACCGTGATAAAGCAGCCGCAAAGAGGGGAGCAATGTGAAGGTAGTCTTTCGGCATTTTATAGAGTAGCGTCCGTATCTTCTAGGCAAACAGCCTCTGTGCAAACAGCCCCTCTACTCACACCCCCTCCGTCAGGCGCAGAGAATGTCAGAGAGAGTGAGAGAGACTGAGAAAAGGAAACAATCATGCACTGCTCGGGAAGTACATCGTATATCATTGTGGAGCTTTATTTAATACGTAATACATGCTCTGATTGGGTAGCTTCTAAGCCATCTGCCAATAGCGTCCCTTGTATGAAATCAGCTGGGCAAACAAACTGAGGAAGCATGTACCATAAATTAAAAGACCCATTGTCCGCAGAAATCCGCGAACCAGCGAAAAATCCGTGATATATATTTAGATATGCTTACATTTAAAATCCACAATGGAGTGAAGCCGTTCAAGTCGAAGCGCAATATAGCGAGGGATCACTGTATTACAGAAGTGTGGCAAGCACATCAGCAAAACAAAATCCCTTTTACTTTTCCTCCTGCCACTAATACACAAATAAGGTGAGCATGTTGGCAAAACGAAACCTCCGAAGAAAGACAATTGTTTAGCCTCTATTGCACAAACGATGCAAGCAAGTCGGCAAAACGAAACCTCCTAGGAGAGAGATCCCCAGTGTAGTTCCTTTCAATTATCTGACATCTCTGCATTTTAATTTTTTTTTCTGATGATTTCAATAGGTTCTAGGACCCCATGCTTTTTACAGCACAGGCATACACATATAGAGTGAGTCAAAATTATGTTAACATTTAAATGGCGGAAACAATTTATTCACAAAACATGCTTCATATGTGCAAGATGATTTACAGGAATGTCTCAACCTGTTCGCCATGGCACACCGTTACCTTTCAGCTGATGATGGACCAAATCCTGATAAACTACATCTAGACAATGTAGTTATTTTCAGCACTGACTGGAGATTTCATCTCGTCCGCCTGCAGGCAGTGTTTGACAGTTTGAGGCTGGCGGGGTTGACGGCTAATCCTAGGAAATGCAGATTGAGCATGTCGGAAACCCATTATTTGGGATATTCCATGGGGAACAGTTTGCTCAAGCCTCAGATGGGCAAGGTTGGGGAGGTGCTTGCGTATCCATGTCCTGAAACACAGAGGCAGGTTCGTGCCTTCCTTGGGCTCGCAGGATACTACAGGGGGTTCATTCCAAATTTTGACTTGACAAAGGCCAGGAAGAACCGTAATATTGTCTGGACCAATGCCTGTGACAGAGCCTTCTCAGACCTAAGAGCCACTTTATCCTCATTCCTGGTTCTGTGAAATCCAGACTTTTCAAAGGAATTTATTCTGCAGACAGATGTAAGTGCTTTCTGTTTAAGAGCAGTGCTTTCACAACATTTTGAAGGGAATGAATACCCAGTCATGTTCCTCAGTAGGAATCTGCTTCTCAGGGAATACAATTACTTGACCATTGAGAAAGAATGTTTAGTGATTAAGTGGGCTGTGGAAGCCCTCTGGTACTACAGTACTTGTAGAGATGGCAGCTTACCCTAGTGACTGACCACGCGCTGCTCCAGTGGCTGTACAGGCAAAAGGATACAAGTGTCTGGCTCACTCGGTGGTTTATTAGTTTACAGGGATTTGCTTTTAATGTTCACCACTGTCCCGGGGCTGCACGCATCAACGCTGACATTCTCTCACGACTGTGGGGGATGTGAGACCTTTTTAGACTCTTCCTTTTCAGACCCTCCCTAACAGGACGACACACAGAAGTGATTGCCTCTTTATATTTGCAGATTTTTTTTATTTTTAAATTTTATTTTTAGATGTTTCCTCATTTTTAATAATGTGAGGTTTCTGTCATTGTTCTTGTGTGCATATCTGTGTTTTCAACGACAATCTGAAATTTAGTCATGTTGGTATCACATTTTTTAAGGGATGTCTCTGTGTATTATGCTGACCAGGGCAGGATAAGGTATGGCTGTTGACAAATATTTTTTTCTCACTAAATAATAGCTACAAGTAAAGGTACTCACTGTCTTTAAGGAGCAATAAAACCTTCGTTCTTGTGTACACCTCCACTGTGCATTTATTTCCACCTAAACAGCTGCTGTTTGGTTGCTCAGTACTTAACCAGGATCACATCATCTATATCATGTTTATCTTGCTTTAAATCTATTAATTGTTACATGTTTAATTTTAAATCAGATGCTGCATCCAGCAATTTACATCTTTCCTATTTCTTGCTTCTTGATGTTAAGCTGTAGGCTAAAACATCGGAGTGGAAACCACAAGGCTACTGTTTCAATCCTCACCTCTGATCCACTGTATGACTATGACTAAGTCAATTAACCTGTTCAAACTCTAGTTAGAAAAATATATCTATACATTTTTACTATACATCTGGTTTTGTTGCATCTGAAGGTTTTGCTAATGTCACAGTATTTCTTTGTAAATGTATATATTTTTCATTTAAACCATCTTTATTTCCAACATATCCATTTTTTATTTTTATGTACTTTGTACAGCTTCCTGCGACTGTGCACTCTGTGAAAGCTGTTATATAGCATGAAGATTGATCAATACTTATTTTAAAGCAAATGAATAAGTGCACAATTAAATGGCTAAGTGAGCAGCTACATATTTCTTTGCTTTTTGAGGGCCATAAGTATTCTTAATTCACAGAAATGCAATTGATAGTATCCCTTTTAAATATTTGATGTAACCACTACTGCAGCAAAATGCAAAAAAAAAAAAGGTAATTGATAGTGTTGTGGTCAAAAAACTGCATTAATACTGAATTATTAGTGGGGAAATGTTGCCTGTTGAACCATAAGTCTTTAAGATCAAACTGTGGAGAAATTCCTAAACAAATTAAGTACAGTGCTTTAGGGTAGTGTATACTTTAAAACATACTAAATGTGTTTAAAAACTGAGCAATTATCACAGGCTTAAAAACATGAAAGACAAAACACTGTTTTGGAAAATATAGATTGGTACTAAGTATTTTTGCATTTCATTTATTATGATTAAATATGATTAGATTAATTATATGATTAAAAAAGAAACCCCTTGAGATATATGGAATATTGGCTAAACACTATATAATAGAAATGTACACTATGCTAACAGCTGATAGCCTGAAGTGAAAATATTTTTCACAACAATGTCAATTTGACACTTGCCCAGTAGGTGGCACTTAACAACCTACTTTGACTCTTTAGTGTTCCTTATGAGATCATTTAAACACCATTGTCAACTAAAATCCGGTTTTGGTTTTACCACTTTGGAGAACTGGTGCACTGCTTCAGTCCTGGAGGTCCACAGTGGATATAACCACTTTCTTAACTAGAACCCATTCATTACCTAATAAAGGAATATTTTTTGGGGGCTTAGCTTTAGTTAACTTCCTTGTTACAATTCAGAACCTTAAATTGCCTGTTTTGATTTTAAACTGCTGCATTTACTTTTTAATTGTTGCCTGTTTTCTTAACCAGCCATCAGTTGAGATGCAAATGACAAAGGAACCACCAGCTCTCCAGCTAACATGTTTCCATTTAAACCTGTGTCCATGCATCACGAAGTATATAGTATGTGTGTTAATACAATATTTTGAAATACATGAGAAAGAAAGGAAGGACCACAAAACATATGGGCAAAGTTATTAGAAGACAAAAAATAACATATAATTAAATACCAAGGTTCATCTGTTGGCCTGGCTTCTAATTACGAAACTGGTTGGAACAAATATCTGCACCCTCTACGACCATAATTGAGTACTCGTGCATTTAACTGAAAAGCTTAAAATTGAGTTTAAATAAAATGCCATAGTACTATGCCATTTACTATGCCATTTTGTCACCTACGTTTGAGTGAATAAAATAAATACATTATGTTTGAGCTCCATTCATAGTACCTGCCTCTGTCTGCATGGTGTTTTTATGTTCTCTCTTTGTCTTTCCTACTGATAATGTTCTTTCCTCTTGCATCTTAAACAAATGCATAATGGGTCAAATTAGTAACCCTATAATTGACCAAATAGGAGAGAATGTAGTGTGCATGAGCATTCCCAATAAAGTACATGTAAGAGTTTGCTTCTGCTTTGTACACAAAGCTGTCAAGATATGCTAGAGGTCCCCACAAGTTCTGTGAAAATAAAAAGATGTTTATGAGGGAAAACCAGTAAAAAAATAGCCTTCAGTTCTCTTTAGGTCACTGTCTTGTGGCAGACTGTAGTACTGGGAATAGGAACCTTCCAGTATCTAAAAATATGATGCATTTTCAAACATGGTTAAGCCTCTGGTTGGATTACAGTTAATCAATAATATTATGATCCTTCATTATGTTGCATACAGGTTTTGTTTATTGGCACTTTTCATAAATTTTGTAACACTAAAATCAAATCTGTCAGTGTGGGTAAGTGCACAGCACTGCTGCATTGCAGCTTCAGATTCCAGTCTTAATTGTTGACTGAGCCATTGTCTATATAGAAGTTTCCCATTTATTCAGGTCCTTGTGAGTTTTCTTCATTTATCCTGGCTTTCTCCCATATTACATAGATATATGTCATGGTGTCTCTGAATAGGCTTGAACACAAATGAGTGTTCTCAGTCATTAATTGACATGCTCTCCAAGGTTAATGGATTAATATGTCAAAATATGCTATGTCTATTTAATTTGGAAAATGAATTATGTTTTTTCTTCTTCAAATACCTATTTTTATAAATGTTTAAAGCCATGAAATCTTAAATCCTTTTTAAAGGCTGTTAAATTAAGAAGATTGATTGAGAAAAATATACATTTTGCCAGATAACTAAATGCTAATGACTAACTTGTTGATTTTCCATTTGACATAATTTTGTTGTATACTTAGAAAGACAGGGTGTACCATAAGTAAATTACTAAGAAATTAGGAAAACTATTCCTATAAATGTGTACTTTGGATAATGGCTTTTTTGGATGGTCTTTTAAATAGTAAGCAGAAGAGTGGAATACTGTATAGACAAAGCAGAAGAATGCTAACCAGTTAGTATTAGACTCTGAGTAGCTTTTCAATTTGATCAGCCTTATACCATATCTAAAATACTAGTCTAATAGACACTAAATGTGCATATACAGGCACAGTTGTTTTGTCTACTTTTGACTTTAACTTCTTAAAAGTACATTTGTGTTAAAAAATCTGGGTTGTGACTGCAAAGATCATTGCAGGTTAAGGAGGCAGTTGCAATTTGAAACATTAAAGACAATTACAGTGCCTAATTATTACTCCCCACAGTACATACCATGACATCATATGTAGTAAGTATATTCCAATAAAGTTAATTCCTTCATTAAATCCATATTCATGTGTACTTCATAAACTGTGTGCTTTGTATAGAGCTAAAATAGTTAAACAGTTTTATTGCACTTGAGTCAGAGCCTATCTTGCAAACATCAGAGACAGATGGGAAACCATCTCTGGGTGGAGCTGCAGTCCATCACAGTAAACACTCACACAATCATTCTAGGTCAAGTTAGAATAGTCAGTTAATCTAGCATGTATATTTTTGTGATGTAGGATGAGCCACTAGTGCTAAGAGGAATAACATAACAGGCCCCAAGAAGAATATGCAAACTCTACACTGACACTGGCTCAGAAATAATACCCTGGAGTTATTTCACCACCATCTAACCATTGCATTGCCCGAACTTAATATTAAGTAGTCTTAACATACTGTATACTATCTATCCACCCATTATTGAAACCATATAAAGCTGTTTGTGGTCACAGGGTAATCTCAATTAATTTATTATATAACAATGTAAAGGTTTCCTTTTTTAACAAGCATAATACCTATTTTGAAAAATATATATTATAATGCCTGCTGCCAGAAATGACCCTAAAAAAACTGGAGCCCCTTTCCTGAGCAAAGAGTACTTATGGCAGCTGGGTATTCAATTGACATTTTGTAAGCAAGGTGAATACAGTTTTAATTTCAGCTGACATTCTGGATTTTGTAAAATTATAGGCTAGGTACCATCTCTTTATGCTGCTGGTTTGTTCAGATTTACTTCCCACTTTGAGTCGACCTGATTTGCTACTGAATTATTTAATCTTTCAATGGTGAGCTCATTAAAACATATACTTTGTTTTATTAATGTACTAAATTATATTAACCAGTATATTATTCTTTTTATTTTGTTAAGCATAGTAGTTCAAATGGTGACATTGTTCCCCCACACAACACATACGTACATCCTGCTGCAGTTAAAGCTGGCGCGTGAGACATGCTGTTGGGACAATTGTGTGCATTAAATTGCACCTGTATGTGTTTGTCCTATGAAGAGTGACCCATCGAGTACTATTTCCTGCCTTCCATGGAAACTACATGGATACTTTGATTTTGATTAAATACAAGGTGAGGTTTAGATACTATATTGCTTTGAAAGAAAACATTCTAAAAAACTGAACACAATTAAAGACAGCTCAAAGATGCTAAAGTAAGGCTAATTAACAATTCCAAATGTGTTTAGTATGAGTGAGTGTCGGTGTGTGGGTGAGTGAGTGTGCCCTAAGATAGACTGGCTTCTGTTTCAGTGTTTCTTCCTGTATTACACCCACTGCTGCTGGGATAGACTTAGGTTCCCCATTAGTGTGTTCCAAAAATACATGAAAGAAAATAGTTTCTGTATGTATAACATCTAAAATATGCTTCAAAATGTAAAGTGACCATTTTATGTTTTTCTAGAATTTCTGGAATTGTATAAAATGGTATCTAAAAACTGTAGCTAAAAACTGTACAATTAAACCAAGGAATAAAAACAGCATCCAGCGTTGTCTTTATAAGTAAGTATGGGGATCCTTTGACATAACACATGATATTCCTGGTTGGCGGATATGTCATCTTCATCTCTCATCTAGTTATGTTATCTATATCAGGCACTAGTATAAATTATTCCATAGTAACAAGAGAGTTATAAGAAGAAATATGATGTAAACTTTGCAATGTAATATGTAAACATTATATAAAGAGAGCAAGTTAAAGAGGACATAACAGTAAAGTTAATTAATAAACAAGAATGGTAATTATACACAGTATGCCTGATTAAGAATAAAATTATCCATATTTCAATGAAGTCAGGAACAGACAGACCTTCAGACTGAAATAAATTAATAAATAATACAGTAGACTGACTGTATTGTAAGGACAACAGTCAGGAATGCTAAACAAGCTACTGAATGTTGAAACTCAGGGTTAGGCTGTCACCCTGGTTTGTGCAGGATAAACATCAAGAACAATCATTCTAAGGGGCTTGAAAATTTATTTAAAAAGTAAAAAAATAAAATAAAATAAAAATAAAACCTGAAATACAGTACTGGGTCAGCAGAGGGCTTTTTTAATTACAGACATAAATAAGACAGTAACCTCAAAACATTCAGGTATAAAAAGACTGAAAAATAGCCTCTAAATTCACAGTCAGTTCTCAGGCACCTATTGTCATTTTTAAAATTCTATTTATCAATTTTAAAACTAGATCATTAAAATCCAGAGTCATGAGGGGAATTAATCCCCATCCAGGCAGCATCAGAGACAAGGTAGGAACAAATCTTGGATAGGCGTCTCTCACACACACATTCCCATTAAATGCCAATATAGAGTTCCTAATAAATCTTCTTTGCACCCTTGAGATGTGGGACAAAACCAGAATTCCTGGTGAAACCCTCTGTCAGCATGAAAAGAATATGAGACTTGAACATAGACATTGATTAGAGAGTCAAGGCTGGGGGACTGTCAAGAGGCAGGGCCTGTTAAAGCCCATTGTGGCACTTCTTGTGTGATTTTGGGCTCTACAAAAATAAATTGTATTGTATTGTATTGGGTCAGGAATTTAACTCTTGTCCATATAGCAGTGAGGCAGCAATGCTAACAGTTGCACCACTGTGTCTTCCTGCTAAATGGCTTGTAAATGCAAAATGCATACTAAACAGTATTTTAAAATGTGCAGAATGCCTTCAGTCTGTACATAATCTTGAGCAAGACCAAGATGCAGATGACTAAGGAATAGACTGGGGGAAACTTCCTCTGATGTTGCTGTATAAGTCACAGAAACAGACAGTGACAACATTTTGCGCTGAGCCAGATGATCAACTTGGGAAAGAATTACTGAAGTTAGGGAATTAGACTTGGCAGAACGCCATTGAATGTCTTGCTTTATGATTGTGAGACATGGGCAGATGCAGAGGCCATCGACAAAAGAATTGGTCTGTGGTGTAGTCAAGCAGTTCTTTGTATGCCAAACACTATAATTGTCAGAAACCCAAAAATCTACAGTCGAATGGTTTGCGTTCTGGCTTCATTACTTGCTTGCAAATTCTGGATGTAGTTCATCCACATTGAAAGAACAGATCCAAGAAAGACCATGGAAGTATTCTGCAGGCAGTCATGAAAAATCTGCCTAGGATTACATGGACAAGAACAGTTCTGAAGTATCTATAACTAGTTGAATGTGAGCTACATAAACCATGGAAATTAGCCTAGGCTTCTGAAGAGTTTGCATTGCATTGTGGATGCAGTTACACATCAGAGGGGAGCATGTTTTAGTTGGAATTAATACAGCAAATAGTTTCAGCTGAAGGATGAGAATATGGTATCTTTATGATCACAACAAAAACTGCTAGAAGGTGTGGTCATGCGGGAACAGAGTTTTACGCCTGGTACTACTGGAAACAACATGTTTTTGTAATAGATTAATATGTCTTATTAGCTCTACCTGTTAGCAGTATTTTTCTGGAATTCTTGAGTAAACATCTTGCTGGTTCACATTTATAAAGTCATTGCTCCTGTCATGCCAGGATTATGTCATTGTTTTAAGCAATATGGTCTCTGAATGATGACATTGTTTTTTTATTCTTTACTGGAAATGGCAAAACATCATTATGATTACAGGAAAAATATTTTACTTCATATTTTTTTAAACTAAAAATTGATTAGAAGTGAGCAAGACTTACATGACTATGATCCAAGTAACTAAAGTCACAGACTTGCTAAGAACAGAACAAGCAAATATTTTTTATTGCAAATTCATTCATTTCATAAAAAAACATTTAAAGGAAAGCATTTAAGAATTCTTGCTGCTGCTAAAATTTCATAAAAATGAGCAGGGAAATATTAAAAGTATTGTAAAAGCTCAATGGAGAAATGTGCTTCATTATTTACAGTAGATTGCAATAATAAGCAAAATAGAATAACTGCATTTCACAATGGCCTTTGGTAAAAAAATATTTGTATGCATGAAAGATCAGAACATTGACTTTACGAGGGATATCCAGAAAAAACGGTTACAACAGCTGTTAAAAATCGAAAAATGAATATATTTCAACCAAATTTACAGGGTATGTTCCAAAATATGTGTTTATTTCTCAAAATAATCGCCGTCAACTTCGATGCACTTCTTCAGCCTGGGCACCAGCTTTTTTATACCCTCGTCGAATACGCTCCGCTCCACCTCCGAAAGCCACTTCTCCACTGTCTCCTTCACCTCCTCATCGTGGGAAAAACGTTTCCCACCCAAGAATTCTTTCACAATTCTTCCACAAGCTGACGATAAATCTCGGCCACAGATTCGCAACGCAAAGTGAGGAACTTGATGACCGAACGAATCTCGCATCGGCGGTAGGTGGAGCAAACGGCCTCAGCAGAGGTTGACGAACTCGCTTGCTGTGATGACATTTCACAACTGACTGACGCGGTCCCGGGCTTATTTTGACCGTTAGGACCCCCCTACACGCAGGTATGCCAACCTTCGAAAAAAAAATTCCCTGCACCCTCCAGGGCACTTGTAACCTTTTTTTCTGGATATCCCTCGTATTACACTTTGACTTTTTAATAGTTCTTAAAAACATAGATGTAATGTATCTTTTTAAACATTTTCGAAATTCTTCCTATGTAGTATCAAAATTAATCAGTATTATTCATAAACATTCCAGTAAAGCAAGATCTCATTCTTCTGAATTATTTAAACTTTAAATGCCTTGGAAAATGTCAATGTTCGTTAATGTAATTTTCTGCTAATCTTAAAGGAGTGACCTGGAATTTTCAACTGGATTTGCCACCTGCCAAATATTAAATCATTTCCTTTTTATGGTAATTTAATCCATGAGAAAAATCTTTTAGGTGGCACAATCACATGGTGACACAGGGGTAAGAGCTGCTACCTTTATCTATTGTCCTAGGTTTGAATCCTGCATCTGGTCACTGTTTTTGTGAAGGTTTTGCCCTGTATTGACATGATTTCTTCTCTGGTACTACTACTTTTCCCTAAACATCCAAAAAATGTATGTCTGCAACAGGATAATTGATGAATAAGTGTGTTTAATTGGCGGGTGTGAGTGGGCCCTGCAAGAGACTGCTGCCTCCATCTAATATTGGTCTCTGCTTTTCACTTAATACTGCCAAGAATTGGTTCTGGCCTCTTATATCCTAGACTAGACTAAACTAAGTTGAGATTCTTAATATTTATTTTTTTTGCCTTTTAAATATGTAGTACTATATGTTATTTCATAAACTCAAATGAAAGGTAGAACAGCATTTTGAGAACTAATTGTAACATTGCAGAAAGGATCATATTCTAAGAATTATCACAGAAAAAGACAGAGATTACTAGAGTCTATGGTACATATAATATTTTTTCACTACTACTAGGTCATTGTTTTATTCCTTATTGATTTGTATTGTATCATTTTCTTTAAACATATTAAATAGTGATTACGATGAAAGCCAATAAATACAAAATAAAGACTGATTGATTGATATGTGGCCTAGCATTATGGTACCAAGACAGGTATGATTTCTAATCTAGCTAGAAACCAAAGCCAATTATATCAGTTGAACTGATGAATTTTAATTGGCTCCCTGATTGGGTAACATGAGTGTATACATCTACAGACTGGTTTTCTATCTAGGGTTGAATCAACCCTTTTGCATTATTCTACCTGGCATAGTCTACCTTCTCATGAACCAGTAATTGCAAAAGAAACCTCAGAGAAGAGAATGGTTGAATGACTAGTGATTTACACCAGTTGTTTTGAGGTCATTTCCCACATCATTTTAAAGATGCTAAGAATTCTTTTCTTCTTATATAATACGCTACCGTGGCTGTCCATTTGTCTGTCCAGGATTTTAAATCACCTGTAGCTCGCAAACCGTTTGAACTATTGACCAGAAATTTGGTACACATATACTATATGATGTCTACTATCCACTTTTCAGGGTGATGATTGACCTCCAAGGTTATTCCTCTTTCCATCCATCCATTATGCAACCCGCTATATCCTAACTACAGGGTGACGGGGGTCTGCTGGAGCCAATCCCAGCCAACACAGGGCGCAAGGCAGGAAACAAACACTGGGCAGGGCACCAGCCCACTGCAGGGCGCACACACGCACACCCACCACACACACACACACACACTAGGGACAATTTAGAATCGCCAATGCACTTAACCTGCATGTCTTTGGACTGTGGGAGGAAACTGGAGTACCCAGAGGAAACCTACACAGACATGGAGAGAACATGCAAACTCCACGCAGGGAGGAGTCTCCTAACTGCGAGGCAGCAGCGCTACCCACTGCGCCACCGTGCCACCCCATTCCTCTTTTTATTTTAAGTTTATTTTATTGTAGAATCAATTCTCAGCAGTGGTCAGCAGGGCGGCCGTGCAGCGCATGCGTATGGGTGCCATTCTCATCCCTACCACCTTCGCTGACACTTCCCCTACTTCTTCATATCTTAAATCATGTAATTGCAACACAGATACTGACAATCAGTTTTAACGCGAAAAGATCCTGAGAAAAGAAGAGAAGAAGCGGGCCGCTAGGGTGGAGAAAAGAAGAGCTGCTCAGGAAGCATCAAGCGCATCAACCTCTGAGCAGACGAATGCTAAACAGAGACAGAGAAAGAGTATTAAAACTATGAATGCTCAAGTCAAGTGTATTCACTGCACACTATCGTTCAGTGCACCGTTACTGGTTGTATATAATTCTTTCGCCTACAAGTCCCTCATGTTTACCTGTTAGATGTGTACATTTCTATTAAATGTTCAGGTAAAGCTAAAATGAGAATGTAGCTCTAGTATTAACTATCATGGGTACCAGAATGGCATTGCAAAATCAAATGAAAATATGGTAAATCATATGTCTGGAAGAGTCACTCTGAATATCTGTTACAGTAGAGATACACATGTGATTCAGTGATGGGGTACTGCTGAAACTGCCAGCAAGAATGTGACTTCTTTAGATTTATGACCCAGACTTTATTCTGTTCTGTTGATAAGGTTACAGACAGAATGTATGTTCTAAAGTATGGGCAATTTTCACCTGAACTTTTTTTTTAACTAATAATAATGCAGTTGGTATATTGACTGATGTTTCCCTGACAACCCCAAACATTTTGGTCTGATTACTGTCTCAGCCACTGTCTGTGTGTACGCCCATTTGTGTGGGTTTTCTCCAAGTTCAACGATTTCCTTTAACATCCTAAAGACATCCAGGTTTATTGGTGACTCTAAACTGGCTCTGCACACGTGTGTTCCATGTGTCTGTGTGTGTATATGTAAAAGCTTCTGAGGATGAACAAATGTCCCATCAAAAGGTGATACCTGCTTTGAGCAAAATACTGTAATGTGTTCTAGCTTCTTTAATGTTATAACAGAAAAAATGGATTCATAAAATGTATGAAGAGATACAAAGCCCAGATAGCAGCAAGGAAAGAATAATTAAAAAAAAAGTGTACACTTCCTTAAATCCTTAAAAATAAATGGCCAAGAAACTATGAACTCTGACAGGCCAAAGACAGCTGACCGCTCAACACATTTAATCATTTCCTACTAAGAAATCGCATACAGTAAACTGTATGACTGATATGGTAGTAAGTGAATTGTTATTGATGTAAAAAGATTCAACAACAGATTGAATTTAATGAATCACCACTGCTCCTAATTCTTGTAAATTCACATTCAATATCTGGCAGTTTGTGTGGCACTACCATACCCAGGAAATTAAGACCTTAAACAAATTATAATGGATGGGAATAGTTTAAAGATATACCTTAGCAAACACATTAAGAAACAAGTACTGTATATGCAGAGCCTGAAGTAAAATAATGAGGCTTCTTTAAAGTTTTAAATGCTATGATCGTTCCTTTATTTTTTTTTATGTTAGATGGCAGAAGTATATGAGGTGTAGGAGCTCTGAAGTTAATTTTATTTAGGTGAAAAATTCTTAGATGACTTGGGCATATATGTATGTGGGATGTACGCTTAGCTGGTGTACAAGTGTTGATAATTTCTGTAGGTTAAGGGAATGATAAACCATTAAAATTATACAAAAGCTTTACATTTCAAAGCTGCCATATAGGAAAACAGATTTTAATTGAATTAAGATGATGGCTTGTGTGTTTTATATGGATAAATATCTCAAAAGTAATCTACATTATTGCTCATATTTAAAAGTATAATGAATCTGAGTTTTGGCATCCTGAGATGCAGTTTGTTTCAATTTTGGACTGCTATATTTATTTTTATAGGTGTTTAAAAGTTTGTAATTGTTTTTCTGGTGACACAATTTTGTTTTCTGTGTGCTCATCCCCATTTTGAGGAGTTGAGATCATATTCTTTACAGTGGCTATGCCTGCTGCTAATTATGTGATGTGTCAGCAATACTCTGCCTCCAAGCTTTCAGATTTATTGTAAAGACCAATATTATAATTATATTAGGGTTAGGGGAAAATAAAAACAAGGTTGTGAGTGGACATCTGTAGTGTTATTCAGACTTTGACTTTTGTTTTTTTGTTTCTGACTTTAACAGTTCTCTCTGTCTCTATCAGTATTTTGGCCCCTGACGGCTGAACAATTTGAATTTAGCCTTTACCTCAGTGCTTCTTTTCATATCCTGGTTGCCATGTAATGTGGCTTTTATCTCTGTAAAAATATATGTTTATGTATACAGTGTATATATACTGGATCTGTCAGCAAAAAGTTGTTTTTTCACTGCTTTATAAACAAACATATGAACACAGATATATGGGGAAATTATGTCACTAAAAACGGAAATCTATTTTGAGGAAGCAGGCTTTTAGTCATTTAAATTTGCATATGAACTGCAAATTTCATGCTGAATTATTTGGCAAAAACCAATGATATTATCACCTTCTAACTTTTACAGAGCAGAATATCAATAAAAGAGCATTTAGATACCATTTGAAGAATGGTCTTATGGTTCTGCAAGCTTAGGTAAGTTGAATGGCAAAGGTGCTATAAATATTGAAAAGGAAACAATTGATGCAACAATCATAAAGCTTGTAATAAACTTACAATCCAGACTTAAAGTAGATATTGGTTCCTCATTTTTCTAAGCACAAGACTTTAAAGATTAAACACTAATCATTTCCTGGTTGATAATAACTACTTTCAAACTACAAGTTTGCTCATTCATTCATTATGTGACCCTAAGTAAGTCACCTAACCTGCTTGAGCTCCAATTGCAGGAAGAAAATGCAAACCATTACAGTATAACTGTGAACTTGGAAAGCACCTCATAAAAAAGAATGGTTTATGGTTGATCCTAAAGAATATTTGGCACATCTTAAAATTTATATGCTGTTAATGTTTAAGAGTTTATTACTTGATAAGAAAAGATATATTAATTATTTATTATACCTTTCATGAAAGGAAATTGGTTAAAAACTTTCCATTTTATTTACTTTGACTGGCCTTTTTACAAGCATGTGAAACTAGAGGCAAGATTAACACTGAATCTACTAAATATACTGAAACTTAAAAGTGGGTCAGATTCCTTGGATTAAAAAAACAACAAGAATAGACACAGTTAGGTTATATAGTGTTTAGCCAATAATAGAGAAGGAGCACAGAAAGGATGTAGCTATAATAAAACAACAGAAGATAAAAGAACATACAGTACATTTCGCTTAGTTGTGTGGCAATATTGAACCTCTGCCAGCAAGGTTATGCTGAAACAAGTTAAGCTCCAGAAGGCCTGTGGTAGGATGAATGTTTGTGTTGAGTCTTTTCTGAGTTAATGAAATATTTATTGCAATCAACTAGAAGGTGATGTAAGGATAGATACCAACCAGAACCTGGCATGCACCCTGCAGTGGCAGAATTAACATGCTCTGCAAAGTACATCCATTCCTCACAATGGGTCTAATTTACAAAGCTAATTTCCACAAACATTTTCACACTTACCTATATAACTGTAATCTGAGGGTAAAATGGAATGCAATATGTTAAATTTGCTGAGAAGGGTCTCATTTACCGTTTGTTTTTTAACAAAGAAATGGAATGCATTAGTGCAAATGCTGTCAACTCGTAGCTAACTTAACTGGCGTCCAGGCAATGGGCATTTGGATGAATATTTACCAATTTACATATGCCAAATGTAGAAGGTCACTGCTTTTTGCAGATGATGTTGTCCTGTTTGCTTCATCTGGCCGTGATCTTCAGCTCTCTCTGGAGCGGTTCGCAGCTGAGTGTGAAGCGGCTGGGATGAGAATCAACACCTCCAAATCCGAGACCATGCTCCTCAGCCGGAAAAGGGTGGAGTGCACTCTCGGGGTTGGGGGAGAGATCCTACCCCAAGTGGATGAGTTCAAGTATATCGGGATCTTGTTCACGAGTGAGGGAAGAATGGAGCGTGAGATCGACAGGCGGATCGGTGCGCAGTGATGCGGGCTCTGCATCGGTCTGTCGTGGTGAAAAAAGAGCTGAGCCGTAAGGCAAAGCTCTCAATTTACCAGTCGATCTACGTTCCTACCCTCACCTATGGTCATGAGCTATGGGTAGTGACCGAAAGAACGAGATCGCGAATACAAGCGGCTGAAATGAGTTTCCTCCGCAAGGTGTCTGGGCTTCCCCTTAAAGATAGGGTGAGAAGCTCAGTCATCAGGGAGAGGCTCAGAGTAGAGCCGCTACTCCTCCGCATCGAGAGAATTCAGATGAGGTAGCTCGGGCATCTGATCAGGATGCCTCCAGGACGCCTCTCTGGTGAGGTGTTCCGGGCACGTCCAACCGGGAGGAGGCCCCGGGGAAGACCCAGGACACGCTGGGGGGACTATGTCTCCCGGCTGGCCTGGGAACGCCTTGGGATTCTTCCGGAAGAGCTGGAAGAAGTAGCCGGGGAGAGGGAAGTCTGAGCATCTCTGCTCAAGCTGCTGCCCCCGCGACCCGACCCCGGATAAGCGGAATAGGATGGATGGATGGAAATTTAGAAGGTACAGTACTACAAATTCTCCATGCTGTCGTCACATGTGAGAACTATATTATGGCCAAGTTGGTTAAATTAATTTATACATTGCATTTTAAACACATTTTAGCGAGGATGAGCACCGCCTTCAGCCTCTCTTATTGTATTAATATTATCACCGTTAGGCAATTAGAATATTTATACCTGTATCCGTTGTAATTGGATAATAAGGGGGTGTGGGTCGTACAGTTTGTGACTGTGTTGAAGCTTCACTTTAGGTATTTTAGGAGGACAAAGACGGGTAAAAAAAATGCGTTTTTTTTGTTTTAGAAACTGTAGTGAACTGGATGGCAAGAAAAAGTGAGTTCTCTGTTCTGCGCTGAATGTAAATGTGAAGCCGCGAGAACGAGCCTTGTAAGTGAGTGTGCTGAGGGACGCGGAAATGGTGTGTCACCGAGAGAAAATGACGTCAGCGTATGCAGCAGCGTGACAGCTCCACCGCGGTGCAAACTCAACTGACGTGGTTTACAGCGTGTGGAAGCTCAGGCTCAGACGCAAATCTGGGGGAGTAACGGGGCATGTCACCCGTGTCAAGTTACACTTTTGTGCTTTTATATGGTTATAGCGTATCGGGTCGCTGCGGACCGCTCTTAAGTTTCTAATGTAACGGACATTGACTGATTGGTTTAGAGAATATTGAAGATAGTTAAAATCTTTGTACAGCTGTATCCACTATTTTAGGTTCGACACATGTTTGTTTTGATCTTTCGTTTTTGTACTTATTGATTTAATATTTAAATTCCTGCGGCACTCAAGTTGGTTTGCAGTGAAAAGTTGAACGTGAGACGCTCGTATCGGTTTTAACTACATAGAAATAACAAATTGGGCCTGTCCATCTTTTTGTTTGATATTTACTTATAATACTGTACTGACATCATTTTTATCGACTTATTTGTAGGCCCGCAGACATACTGGCAATGCTAAGATGAAGAGTAATTTTGGGGATTCATCACTTGGAACCGTGTTTAGTGTCAACTGCTCCTTGAGCATGTTTGTCTGAGGAATCCATCCATCTATCCTCTTCCGCTTATCCGAGATCGGGTCGCGAGGGCAGCAGCTTGAGCAGAGATACCCAGACTTCCCTCTCCCCGGCCACTTCTTCTAGCGCTTCCTGGGGAATCCCGAGGCGTTTCCAGGCCAGCCGAGAGACATAATACTTCCAGCGTGTCCTGATCAGATGCCCGAGCCACCTCATCTGACTCCTCTCGATGCGGAGTAGCAGCGGCTCTACTCTGAGCCCCTCCCAGATGACCGAGCTTCTCATCCTATTTTTAAGGAAAGCCCAAACACCCTGCGGAGAAAACTCATTTCAGCTGCTTGTATTCGCGATCTTGTTCTTTCGGTCACTACCCACAGCTCATGACCATAGGTGAGGGTAGTAACGTAGATCGACTGGTAAATTGAGAGCTTTGCCTTACGGCTCAGCTCCTTTTTCACCACGACAGACCGTTGCAGAGCCCGCAATACTGCGGACGCCGCACCGATCCGCCTGTCGATCTCACGCTCCATTATTCCCTCACTCGTGAACAAGACCCCGAGATACTTGAACTCCTCCACTTGGGGCTGGATCTCGCTCCCAACCCTGAGAGGGCACTCCACCCTTTTCCGGCTGAAGACCATGGTCTCCGATTTGGAGGTGCTGATTCCCATCCCAGCCAATTCACACTCAGCTGCGAACCGATCCAGAGAGAGTTGAAGATCACGGCCAGATGAAGCAAACAGGACAACATCATCTGCAAAAAGCAGAAGTGAAGCAAAAGTGACCCAATCCTGAGTCCACCAAACCGGATCCCCTCAACGCCCTGGCTGCGCCTAGAAATTCTGTCCATAAAAGTTATGAACAGAATCGGTGACAAAGGGCAGCCCTGGCGGAGTCCAACTCTCACTGGAAACAGATTCGACTTACTGCCGGCAATGCGGACCAAGCTCTGACACTGATCGTACAGGGGGCCGAACAGGCCTTATCAGGGGGTCTGGTACCCCATACTCTCGGAGTACCCCCCACAGGATTCCCCGAGGGACATGGTCGAACGCCTTTTCCACGTCCACATAACACATGTAGACTGGTTGGGCAAACTCCCATGCACCCTCCAGGACCCTGCTAAGGGTGTAGAGCTGGTCCTCTATTCCACAACCAGGACGAAAACCACACTGTTCCTTCTGAATCCGAGGTTCGACTATCTGACGGACACCTCCTCTCTAGGACCCCCGAATAGACTTTTCCAGGGAGGCTAAGAAGTGTGATCCTCTGTAGTTGGAACACATCCTCTGTTCCCCCTTCTTAAAGAGGGGGACCACCACCCCGGTCTGCCAATCCAGAGGCACTGTCCCTGATGTCCATGTGATATTGCAGAGCCGTGTCAACCAAGATAGTCCTACAACATCCAGAGCCTTGAGGAACTCCAGGTGTATCTCATCCACCCCTGGGGCCCTGCCACCAAGGAGTTTTTTGACCACCTCGGTGACCTCAGTCCCAGAGATGGGGGAGCCCACCTCCGAGTCCCCAGGCTCTGCTTCCTCATTGGAAGGCATGTTAGTGGGATTGAGGAGGTCTTTGAAGTGCTCCCCCCACCGACCCACAACGTCCTGCGTCAAGGTCAGCAGCGACCCATCCCCACCATATACAGTGTTGACACTGCACTGCTTCCCCCTCCTGAGACACCGGATGGTGGACCAGAATCCCCTTGAAGCCGTCCGAAAGTTGTTCTCCATGGCCTCCCCAAACTCCTCCCACGCCAGAGTTTTTGCCTCAGCAACCACTGAAGCCGCATTCTGCATAGCCTGCCGGTACCTATCAGCATTGACAGCATCCCTCACTGCCGTTGTCCACCATCGGGTTTGGGAAATGCCACCATGACAGGCACAGACCACCTTACGGCCACAGCTCCGGTCAGCCGCCTCAACAACAGAGGCACGGAACATGGCCCATTCTGACTCAATGTCCCCCACCTCCCTTGGGATGTGGTCAAAGTTCTGCCGGAGGTGGGAATTGAAGCTACTTCTGACATGGGACTCTGCCAGATGTTCCCCGCAGACCCTCACAACACATTTGGGCCTACCAGGCCTGACCGGCATCCTCCCCCACCATCGAAGCCTACTCACTACCAGGTGGTGATCAGTTGACAGCTCCGCCCCTCTCTTCACTTGAGTGTCCAAGACATGTGGCTGCAGGTCCGACGACAACAACAGTTAGGACCCGTCCCCCCACCCGAAGGCGGAGAGAGGCTACCCTCTCGTCCACCGGGGTAAACCCCAATGAACAGGCACTAAGTCGGGGGGCAATAAGTATGCCCACACCCACTCTGCGCCTCTCACCGGGGGCAACTCCAGAGTGGTAGAGAGTCCAGCCCCTCTTAAGGAGATTGGTTCCAGAGTCCAAGCTGTGCGTCGAGGTGCACCCGACTATATCTAGCCGGAACCTCTCGACTTCACACACTAGCTCAGGCTCCTTCCCCTTCAGAGAGGTGACATTCCACGTCCCAAAAGCCAGCTTCTGTAGCCGAGGATTGGACTGCTAAGGTCCCTGCCTTCGGCCACCACCCAACTTACACTGCATCCGACCTCCTTGGCCCCTTCCATATGTGGTGAGTCCATGGGAAGGGGGACCCACGTTGCCTCTTCGGGCTGTGCCCAGCCAAGCTCCATGGGTGCAGGCCCGGCCACCAGGCGCCCGCCATCAAGCCCCACCTCCAGGCCTGGCTCCAGAGGGGGGCTCCGGTGACCCGCGTTTTGAGAGGGCAAAAAGCCCTCCAAAGTTTTCATTTATCATGGAAGGTTTGGTGAACCGCTCTTTGTCTCATCCCTCACCTAGGACCAGTTTGCCTTGGGTGGCCCTACCAGAGGCATAAAGCCCTGGACAACAGAGCTCCTAGGATCATTGGGACATACAAACCCCTCCACCACGATAAGGTGGTGGTTCGAGGAGGGGCTTGTCTGAGGAATTGTGTTTTTATTTCCTTTTGATGTTTTTTTTTTTTAACAAGTTAGTGTTCGTGGTCTGATAAAACAAACAAGTGTGTAATTGTAAGTTGGAGTCTGGTCCTGGTGCTATTTTTATACCAGGTGGTGTAGTCAGGTATTTCTGGAGTTTAAGTTTGTGTGTTTTTTGTTAATTTTACACCTTTCCCATATTTCATCTTATGACACTATTTCCCTAATGCAGAACAAACACAATTTTAAATCTTAGCCTTTAGGTAGAGTTATATATTAAGTGCCACACTGAGTAAGCTCTGCATCTCTTAATTTATCAATAATTTGTATCTGATCAATAGGAATCCCAACAATGGCAATTTAACATATTTATAGAGCCGTTGTTTTTCTTGTGTGCCTTCCTTACTTAGGGTTGTGCCATGCATCTGTAATTAAACATTTATTATTTTTATCATGCCAGTCTTTGTTAAATAAAGTACAGACTTCAGGTTCAGCAGTTAACTGTGCTTTGTAAAGTCTGTCAGTGTTAAAAGCTGAATGTTGTCCTTGTAGCTTATACTGAGGGTGACTTATGTGGCCTAATGTTACCGTATATTGCCAGCCAAAAACTGCTATCCAAAACGTTTACTATTTCAGTGTTCTTAGGGGTTTGCTAGGCAGACCGTGTATGGGAAGGAAAGCTAACACCAGCCTCGTCTAAACGCTAGCATACATTGTACATCATTTGCAGAATACTTTGTGGCAGTCCAATCTATGCTCCATATTTGGCTGAACACTGTTAAGAATCACACACAGACCATATTCTGTCTTCAACCAAAAGCCACACTAATTTGTACTTCTGACCAACATCGCACATAACAGCCACTTTTTGTTAAGACATGCATTTAAATGCTGTGTTTACAATGCTAAAATAAGCATTTCCGTATGCAAAGGAAAGTTTCTGCCTGATGTGAACAAATTTGGCAATCTACACTGATGAGCACTGCCCCTCAACTTAAAAGCAGATAGGATAAAGGATAATAAGGGTAAAACCAGGTAAAACCTGCAATGTGATCACTGCCAGTATCAGCAGTCTCTATGATTTTTTTGCTATTCACTGCTACATTGTTCAGCATCACTGAGACTGGGATAATCTCTTAATATTTTGCAGTTTATCAGGTTTCTATAAAAGTCTCCTTTTTCCCTGAAATCCCTTCCAGGCCTGTCTTCCCTTACACACAGGCTGATGCCTCTCAACCCATCTAGCCCTCCCCAGACTCAATTCAGTTTATTTTTGTATAGAGCTCTTCACTTAGTGCAAGCTCAGAGAGCTGTAACAACTTCACAGGTAAACTGTAATTACAAGTTTACAAATTATTAATGACATAATGTATACATATAAAGATACAGATTTGCTTAAACACAAAGTAAAATAAACTACAGCTCCAAACTGATTGACAAATGGAACTTAACAATATCTGACCATTAACGTTATCATTGAACTATGGCCAGTTGAAAAATGTAGAACAGGAAAACATTACAATTAGCCATAACTCTGGGGAAAGTAAACCTCTGGAGGGTCCATGGCCAGTTGTAACAGACAAAGTCAATCAAGGTCCTGGAGACCAAGGCCATCTGGTTGCTTTCCCCCTCCTAGACATTCTACAGTAGAGTATGTGCTGGTTAGTCTAATCTGACAACAGAATCTTTCCATCCATTGATTCCAATGCTTCCAGTATCTCAGAATACTTTCCTTGGGCACAGAACAGTGGCACCAAGTGCCAAATTAAGACACAGAGAAAAGAAGAGGAAACAGAATGTAGGAGGGTAATCAATTGTTCACAATAATTGTATTATTTATATTGTTATTCAATTGACTAACAAACAGTGGTTTGTTTGCTGGCCTGTAGTGAACTAGTGAATCTTCAGCCTAGATTTAAAAGCTGAGACTGAAGGAACATGTCTTATATAAGCAAGCAGAGTGTTCTGCAGAGTGTTCTACAGTTTTGGGGCCTTGTACCTAAAAGCAAAACCTCCCACTGTCATTTTGTTAATATTTAAAATCTTTAGTAGGCTGGTTTCTTGAGATCTTAATACAAGCTTTGGTTTGTAATTAACTTTAAGTTCAGATAAGTAAGCAAAACCTTAACCATTTAAAGCTTTATATGTAAAAAGGAGGATTTTCAAATCAGCTCTAAACTTAATTGGAAGCCAGTGTAATGACTTAAGAACTGGAGTTATGTGGTCATAAATTTCTAGATCTTATGATTTTTGCAGCAACAATTTGAATTAACTGAAAGCTGAATATATAACAGTTTGAACAGACAGTGAATAATGCATTGACAGTATTTGAATTGGTGTTTCCTCTAAGACCAAATCGGGGCTTTTCCCCAAAAAAACTAGTAAGCAGGCTGGATTCTTACCTTGTCACCCAGCAGAAGTTCACCGGGCTTCATCCAGGCTCCTATTACACCTGCTGACCTCAGCCAGAAAAGGCCTCAAAAATGGGGAACTGGCAGATAACTAAAGATAACTGAAGGTTGACCATAAACCTTGGCTTGTAAAATCCAGGAAAATTAACATTCTTCATAGATAAAAGATTTATTTGCAGAAAAGAGAAAAATATAAAGAAAAGTTCAAAAGATCAAGCAGATACAAAATATACAGTTCAGTAATCAGAATCACAGAAAATGGGCAAGAATTTCAAAAAGCAATAAATCTTGGCAGAAAAAGCAGCACTCACAAAGCTCCAATAAATGGGAATGGTTCCCACGTCTGGAGAAGCATCCAGCTGCAGAGGCATAGAGCCATGTGTCACTGCGGATCTACAGCAACAGTTCTAGACCAGCAGTTTCATGATGGAAATTGCGTTACCTCACTTGTGTTGTACATGCTAACCACACAAACCCCTAACCTTAACAATACCAGAAAGCAGGAGACAGAGCTGGAGGTGGCAGACTTAAAGATGCTAAGATTTGCATTGGGTGTGACGAGGATGGATAGGATTAGAAATGAGTACATTAGAGGGTCAGCTCAACTTAGACGGTTGGGAGACAAAGTCAGAGAGAAGAGATTGCGCTGGTTTGGACATGTGCAGAGGAGAGATGCTGGGTATATTGGGAGAAGGATGCCAAGAATAGAGCTGCCAGGGAAGAGGAAAAAGAGGAAGGCCTAAGAGAAGGTTTATGGATGTGGTGAGAGAGGACATGCAGGTGATGGGTGTAACAGAACAAGATGCAGAGGACAGAAAGATATGGAAGAAGATGATCTGCTGTGGTGACCCCTAACGGGAGCAGCTAAAAGTAGAAGATGTAAAATAATTCAAACACAACAGAAACAGCAATTACACATCTAAAAGTACTGGACATCAATATATCACAGAAAATGCTTTAATGATCCAGCTTTTTTAAGTATGAAGAATATGTTTTGGATTGTTTGATAATGCCTGTTTTCAAAGACAGACTGGTGTCAAAGATAATGCCTGAGTTCCAAGCTGATTCTGTAGAGCTATTGGTTAGTCAAGCTGAGTTACAGGTTGACTGATATATTGTAGCACTGTTCGTCATTACTCCCAATAAACATTATTTGTGTTTTTTTTTCTGTATTCAAAGACAAGTTGTCATCACCCATCCACTCTTTTACCTCACTGACTCAATTAAAGACACTACTGGAGAAACATAATTTAAACTAAAAGAAAGGTATAACTGGGTATACAAAGAAATGCGTGAAAATTAATGTTATGCTTTCAAATGATAGTTCACAATGGAAGTCTGTAAAGTGAAAATAGTAAAGTTCTGAGAATTTAGCATTAAGTGGCACCATATTTAACTTCTAAATATAATGATGGAGTACCATCAGCACATTTTTGTACCTACTGAGATTGTCTTGATAAATATAAACTAAACCATGCAAGGACAGTGCCTGAGAGCCCAACATAATTTTCCAGGCTGTGTTTAATTAATGTTAAATTTCCTTCATCAGAATATAGAATGTCATTTACAGAAAGTGGTGTGAGCATGCCTGGCACCTCTTGGTGCCAGCTCTTCTACTGTTAAGGCATAGCTGACAGAGCTTGCCTCGATTGGTATGCAGATATGAGTATGCTGACAGAAAGGCAGCCACAACATGCATATAAAAAAGTTATTTATTAACAAGTCTGTTACGAAAAGAGTGTTTGAAAAGTAGGCAGATGAGTATACCCAGCAAAAACAAAATACTCAGAAGATCATAAAAAAGAGGCAACATACAAAGAAACCAAAGTATGATACAGAATCTAGAAACAAGTAAATGGGTCAAAATCACTCAAAACTCAAAAAATATCAAAAAAACATAAAAAGCATCTAAATTTGAGACTTTCACAAAGGCAAGGTGCACAATGTGAGAGTGAAGTGTCTCAGTCTAACATCTTACATTTTTCTTGCCTATCTCATAATGTGAATGCCACATAATTAATGTTTTACAGCAGCAGACACTGGTAAGACAGGCAAAACGCAATTTGTAGGAAAACAAATGGCTAACATTGGAGCCCCTGCTGAATCCTAACAGTGGTACTGTATATTAAGCTAGGGTTAGCTGCAAACAAGGGTCAGAAAAAAAATCCAGTCTGCTCAGATTCAAGATCAAGTTGTAAACCACTGCATAACAAAGCACATCAAATCTGATATAGGTTCTATAGCCACCTACTCCCTCTCTACGCATTCTATAGTACACTATATTGCAATCTAATGTCCATATGTTCATAATTTCAATGAAATATGATGACTGTACAGTGTGAAATTCAATCAAAAAGCCTAGTTTGATCACAGTGGAAAAACTGGCAGGTATTACAGCATGGAATTTGCTACAAACAGAAGGAATAAAGACAGCCACAGGAGAACATTTGCTAAAATAATGGATGTCCAATTTAAATACTAGTAGGTGGAACATTCCAGAGTTTAAGATCATATTTGTTTTAGTTTCCCTGTGATCTGTAAATAGAACTTCTATCCAAGTTCAGTTCTTTCCATGTGTATAAAGTTATGCTGTCATACTCCAGTGAATGAATGACAACATTTGCTAAAATCCTGTTTTCCCTGTCAGATATTTTCCTTTTGTAGCAAAAATGGTTTTAGTGTCCTCTTACAAGGTTATTCAGTTGAGTTTTGGGATATGTTCATACCGCATTTTCCAAATAAAGATTTCTGTAGAATTCAGAATTGAATGGCATTGCCCAGTGAGATAAAAATACTTTCATTTTCATGTTTTTGCTGACAGTTATATTAATAAAAGAGCAGAAAGTGTCAAACTGAATTTTTTTTTTCACATATATTATTTACAAAATCAAGCTTCCTAATGAACGTTGATCTGTTCTTACAGCGTTCCCTTTTATAAAATTAACTGGTTAATTAAGAAGAACCATTTTGCACTCGTACTTCTATATGTATTGTCTGTTGTGAAACAATGCTAGACATTAGGCTGTATCAATCATTAGCACATGCCAGTAACAATTTTTCTGTACTCAGTCAATTTGACAGTACTGAACCTATAAACCTATTAAAAGGAGGTCTTCGTTTGATCTGGTAGCTTGCCTGAACATTCCCTGGATGAGATGCACACCTTCCAACTGAGAGGTTACTTGGAACACTTCCTTGTTGAGAGTACAAGATGTTCCAGAGGGCAGGTGTCCAGGTGTTGGTCATCTAGAGAACTAGAGGGCAGCAACTAGACATTGCTACTGTGTGTGGGATCAATTTCCAGGTTATGTCTCTTCAACTTTTGGCTTTCCAGAATTTTTTTATTTCCACATAGTGGTTGCTGAGGGAACTCCATGGCACAGAGCCAGAGCCTTCTGAATAAGATCTGGATGATCTGAAAGTTCTTCTCTGGAATTTGGGTCAGCAAAACAAGTACTTACTTTTGAATTATCCCTTAAAAGGACTTAATCTCTCTCTGGCAGCTTAGCGTAGAGTCAGGAGTGAATTAAAGGCCAAGGCTCACCTTACCAGGAGCTGGAGGAGGACACAATAGTATCATAAGTGAGTAGGGGAAAATGAAGGCAGGATGGTGTGAAGCTAAAATGCTAGTCAGGCCCCTGTGTGCCTTGTGTTTGTTGTTTTACTTTGTGTGTACTCCTGAGGGCTTGTATCTTCCTGAAAATCTTTTTCTCTTCAATAAATACTTTGGTTACTGTATGTTTGTGACGTATGAATGTCCTTCTGGGTTAGAAGTATAAATAAGTGCAACCCTTAATTTTTCCATTTTAAAATGGAATGTCCCCTGTGAAAGAAGTCACCCTCGAACACACAAAATGATTTGGGCAGCCATCCATATATTGTACCTAGCTGCAAAGGGTAATTGAAATTGCACAGATATGCGCAGGACGAGTTTTCTACATGAACTGATGAGTAGTGGCAAAGATGGCGGCTTTGAAGGCCATCAAAGGAAGTGATGTAATCTATGTCGGAACTGGAAGTTGCATTACTCTTGGGGCTGGAACCGAAAGTGACATCTTTCTTGGGGCCAGAACCAGAAGTGGCGGTTTACTGGGAGTCGGAAACGGACATGACATCACTCTTGGTGCCGTAACCAAAGGTGATGTCTTGTATGAGAAATCAGGCAGGTTTTCCCATGTTTGGTCACAGAAAAAATAGAGAAAAGTTTAGTGCACCCTGCCACCCCCTGGCCTGGTGTGGAATTACCTTCTTTCGGTCCACTCATCTTCCTCCTACTCGCACATGTGTGACACCCCACATGTTAGATTACCTACTCAGAAACTTTTTTTGCCTGACTTCAGATTATGCGTCAATCCAAAATGGTGATGTAAACCATAATCTGTAGTGAAAGCCATACTGTTATACTGTTTATTAGTACTTCTGTCTATTTGTGTCTTATTAAATCAATTGCACACGCAGTACTGTCCATAATAATATCTGTGGACGTGTTGCTACTGTGTTTGGATATACAAAATACCACATAATGTGTGTTGTTATCAGCTGGTATTTATTCTGAATAAAACAAGCATCTGCGGTGGGCCGGCGCCCTGCCTGGGGTTTGTTTCTGCCTTGCACCCTATGAAGGCTGGGATTGGCTCCAGCAGACCCCCATGACCCTGTGTTAGGATATAGCGGGTTGGAAAATGACTGACTGACTAACTAAAACAATCATAAGAAAGGTTTTCCTGGGGGCATAAATATTGTTTTTCCAAATATTTTACTGGAACACCAACATTTCTGGTGTGATGTCATCCGACTTCCAAGATAAATGGAATTCAGCATAATTCTTTGATCTATGATTCAAAATTACCACTGAATATATTCAAACACAGTCTTTATTGGTTTAGACATCTTCCTGAACTCGGTCTCTGAGTTAGCAGCCCAAAAGCAAATGACAGCAGTGTATCTAATTTATAATAGGTCTGATATAGGCAACGCCATTGAAAATAGGTTGAATTGAAGAGTTATGTCCCTCAGAATCAAGAATGCAGCAAGCTGCCTCCTGCTTTGTCAAAATTTGTTTTAGAACATAGAGAAAATTCTGATTTAACCCCCACCATTTATAACCATCACAACTACTCATAGTTTTGAGTGCCAAGGTATCTACAGAAAATTAGGAAAAAATGGACAGAAAACAGTTAAAAAGACATAATAAAATCAGACAACACCTCATCCCTCAGAAATATCAAATGGGTCAACACAAACCCTGCCATGCTGAAAAACAACATGAATTACTCTAAGCCTTTCTGCCTGGAGTAGAGATTTGACAATGTTGAAATAAATAAGCACATGACCCCCACTGAAACTAAATAAGATAAGCTAAGTAATGCAGAACATTTTCTTTTACATTTACTGTGAGTTTAGAATCTCCATTTATCAACAACACATTATATTAATTAAATAAAGATTGTAAACGGACGGCACGGTGGCGCAGTGGTAGTGTTGCTGCCTTGCAGTAAGGAGACCTGGGTTCGCTGCCTGGGTCCTCCCTGCTTGGTGTTTGCATGTTCTCCCTGTGTCGGTGTGGGTTCCTCCGGGTACTCTGGTTTCCTCCCACAGTCCAAAGACATGCAGGTTATTTGCATTGGCGATTCTAAATTGTCCCTAGTGTGTGCTTGGTTTGTGTGTCTGCGCACCCTGCCGGGGGTTTGTTTCCTGCCTTCCACCCTGGGATTGGCTCCAGCAGACCCCTGTGACCCTGTAGTTAGGATATAGCGGGTTGGATAATTAATGGATGGAAGATGTAAACCTGACACTTTAAAGCTCCCTGTTTTTATGTGTACACAGATAACATAAAGTGTTCTAGGTCAGCTACACTTACAGTCCCTGACAAGATGGTATGATGGTGTGTCCTCCCATTGCTTGTTGCCTTAGGGCACAAACAAATTTACAATCAAATCAAGGGAATTTTGTGATGATATGCAGTACCAAAGAGTACAATGGCATGGAATAGTTTTAAAAATGTGACTTTAAAATTGCTTTTTGTATTTACATAAAACAGTTACTCTCCCCTTAGAGTCCCACCAGCCCCAGGGTATTCTGCTAATCTTTCTTCCTATTATAATATGAATGTATTTTTCTTATTTTTCTTAGTTATTACTACTTTTCCTAGTTCTTTTCATTTAATTTATTTTTAATAACACACAGTAAATTTAACAATTACAATGTCACATGCTTAAAACTTTAAGAAAAAAACTCAGTTAGGACTTTAATTCTAGTTACAGGCTGAAAGATAAAAATGTCCCCGGTGTTATTGATAGGTAATTATAACCAAATCAAACAAGATCACTATTTATCTATTGTGGACCACCATGGGGCACACCGCCACCCAAACCCGACACAGACAGACGTAAGACACAGGTTCAGGGCATACGTTTTTTATTTTTTTTCTACTTCTCCCCATGGGAAATGCCTTCCCCTGTTTCCCATGTGTACATTACAGTCACAAGCACAGCATAAAACACACTTCTTCTCTCCTCGGTCCGCCTACACTCCTCTAGGCAAGCTTCGTCTTCTTCCACCCGACTCTGGCTCCCTGAGTAGTGGCTGCTGGCTCCTTTTGTAAGGCAAACAGAAGTGCTCCAGGTGCTCGTTGACCCAATTCCGGCAGCACTTCTGGGAGTGGTGGACGAGCTGCAGCACCCCCTGGCGGTGCCCACGGAGCCTAACAGGGCTGCATCAGACTCCAGTTCCCATGGATCCTTGTGGGAGTCTGAGGCACAACTGCAACCCAGGGGGACAGCCACCTAGTGCTCCCGGGGAGGTAATGCTCTGGATACACTCCCTTCCCCTGTCCTTCCAGCATGGAAGTGTCACGCCACGCCAAACCATTCATCTATCCAAACCTGCTTAATCTGGGCAGATATGGGTGCTTGGAATTAAATTCAAATCAATTTATTTGGGATGTCACAGGAAAATAAAACCATACAGGTATGGGAAGAATGTGCAAACTACATACACAAGTAAAAGGACTAGGATTCAAGCCCAGTCTTCTAAGCCCCGTATTTCTCCTAATATTTCTTTGTCAGACTAGACTTCTCCAAGAGTGGTTTTGGCGTGATTTTCACAGCTGGATGTCTTTCCTGATGCCAGCTCTCCCCATTTATCAAATAAATATTTTCTACTATTCCCTAATATAATGTACAGTAGATTCAGAAATATTCAAACCCCCTCACTTATTTCACATGTTGTTCTGTTTCAGCCTTATACAAAGATCATGTAATTTATTTTTTTTCTCTCATCAAAGCAACACTCAGTATCCCAGAAAAACAAAGTGAAAACAGGATTTTATAAATACTTGCAAATTTATTAACAATAAAAACTGAAAGTATTTAGACCCCTTGCTATGGCACTTGAAATTTGAAAAGGGCACCTAAAGGACTTTTAAACTGTGAGATACAAGATTTTCTGATCTGAAGAAACCAAGATTAGCATCATGTCTGGAGGAAAAAAGGTACTGCTTATCACCTGTGCAATACCATTCCAATGATTTAGCAGGTTGGTGGCAGCAACGTGTGGCAGGGTTGATTTTTAGGGGCAGAGACTGTGACATTAGATAGAAAACAAAACAAAATACAGAGATATCCTTAATAAAAATCTGCTTCAGAGCACTCCGGACCTCAGACTGGTCTGAAGGCTCACCCTTTAATAGGACAATGCTAAGCACAAAGCAGAGACAATGCAGAAGTACCTTAGAGACGACTCTGAGAATGTCCTTAAGTAGCCCAACAAGAGCCCAGACTTGAACCCAACTGAGCATCATTGGAGAGACCTGAAATTAGCTGTCCCCTGATGCTCTTCTTCCAACCTAGCAGGGGCTGGGAGGATCTACAATGAAGGATGGCAAAAATCTCCAAATTTAGGTGTGTGAAGCTTGTCACATCATGCCCAACAAAACTCCACGCTGTAATTGCTACCAAAGGAACTTAACCTAATCATAATTAAAGGGCCTGAATAGTTGTATCAATGTGATTTTTTTTAAATAAATTTGCTAACAGTTCTAATATCCTCTTTTCATTTTTTCTTTCTGAGGTATTGAGTGTCACTTAATGAGGGACAAAGCGAACTTAAATGATTTCACCAGGAGGCTGCAACATAACAAAAAAAATCAAAAAAGTAAAGGGATCCAAATACTCTCTGATTGTAGTGTAAAACTCATAGTCCCAATGTGCTTGTGCTCCACATTACTGGAATTGTAGATGGTGTAAACATTTTAAAACTAATCAAACAAACTCATATTTAATCAATGAAATCAGCCCCATTATCCTTACACTTTAATAGTACAGAGGCAGTGACTGCTCTGGGGTGCTCAGGGCACCCCAGAAAAAAAAACGTAAAATTTACATTTACAAGGTTTAATTAAGTCCAGGAAAGAAGAACAAAGCTATGAAAATATTAAACAAATGCAGCATGTTTGGCTTCTTTGGATTAACCAAAAAACTTGGTCTTCCTTTCCCCAAAGATGTGAAAACACTTTTCTAGACTTTGTTTTTTTTTATGGATTTGGAAAAATTGTGCACCTAATAAAGGATGGGGCTCCTGGCCCATTGATGGCCAAACCAGAATTGATTAACTGTCTGGTTCTTCTACCGACCTCATGGGATGCATCCTGGTGCAAGTGACTTCCTTGACCTCGCTTTTTTGCAGACTTCCAGTCCTCACCTGAGAAAAAAATTAGATCCAACTTTAAGGCATCTGCAGCCTCTTTGTATGAGCCTAGAGTTTACCTTGCACTCCCATGTTGGGTCTCACATGGAGTAGGAGTGAACTGTGACAAGGGTAATATAATTTTTATCTATACTAATAAACGGCAAAGCCCTCACTCACTGACTGACTGACTGACTGACTGACTGACTCATCACTAATTCTCCAACTTCCCGTGTAGGTAGAAGGCTGAAATTTGGCAGGCTTATTCCTTACAGCTTCCTTACAAAAGTTGGGCAGGTTTCATTTCGAAATTCTACGCATAATGGTCATAACTGGAAGCTGTTTTTCTCCATTTACTGTAATGGAGATGAGCTTGAAACCCGTGGGGGCGGAGTTTGACATCATCACGCCTCCCACGTAATCACGCAGTACGTAGAAAACCAGGAACAGCCCCAAAAAGCGCTGAAGAAAACATGCATTATATAATTGAGAAGGCAGTGAAACAATAAGAAGCGAGCGAGTGATATATACAACCATATTCATGAGTTCTGCTACTTCGGAAACAAAGCACAGTGTAAACCTACACTTTAAATTAAGTTCATAGACAGGCTGCCGCTGGCGTTTGTAATTTAGTGCCTGCCCATATAAGGCCGTCCGTCAGCGGCAATCCAATAGCAAACTGCCACGGGTAAATATTCACGGGTGAAGGACTGTGCTTATGCAGAGGAAGATGACATAGTCAGGGTGGTGTTTGGCACAAACTCAGCGAAACTGCGAGAGAAAGTTTTAAGTACCGGGACTTCAGTAGCATTAGATACAGCCATGGACATAGCACGACATGGCAACAGCACAGCTGGGAACCTTCGATGCATGTACACCGAGCGGCTCACGTGAACTGACGCAGTGCACAGACAAAAAGCAACAGTTCCGAAGAGCGCTGAACAAAAACCGAATTACACAATTGAAAAGGCAGCAAAAAAATATGAAGCGCCTGATAAATACAAGATAAGTATGTAATAAGTACAGCTACTGCAGAAACAAAGCACACGGTGGAAAAAGTGAATGTCCCGCTAAAGGAAGATAGTGTTAAAAAAAAAAACCCGTGCATGCAGTGTGTCAGGTCTCAGATAAAGAAGAAGACGAGCTGTTTATTGATGCAGTAAGAAACGAATCTTTTTCATAGCTTATTTAACACACTACGTCTCCGCTGCGATACGCGGGTATATATATATGTATATATATATATACCCTGATCTACATACTCGAATAATGAATACTTTATTCGCAATCAATGATTGTTTTGGTAAAGCCATACTCAGTGTATTCATTAGATGAACGGTAAAAAAGTAAGAGCGAGGGGAGGGTCACTTATTGAGGCATGCAGGCAAAACCACATTAGCACGCAGGCTCGATGTACGGAAAAATATATCTTTTCAAGTTCTATTTAGTCCATATGTGTCAAATTCAAGGGCCACGGGCCACATCCGGCCCGGCGTGTAATTATATCCGGCCCGCGAGATCATTTTATATACTGTATTATTGTTATTAATGGCCCGGGTATATGAAGCGCTGGTAACACAATAAACTACAGATCCCATAATGCAGCGCTTCAGCTGCCTTGCCGAACACTTACCGCGTTAATCAAGTCTAGCTTGCAAGTTATTGCGAAGCTAGCCCACACGATGCTTAAGAGAAAAGTTGATTCTGAAAATAGAGCCTTTAAAAACCGATGGGAGGCTGAGTATATGTTTACTGACATTGCCGGTAAACCTGTGTGTCTCATTTGTGGAGCTAATGTGGGTGTAATTACAGAATTTAATCTAAGACGGCACTATGAGACAAAACATCAGGGTAACCTGAAAGACCTGAATGCAATGCAGAAGATACAGAAAGCAGAAGAATTAAATAAGAATCTGACACTTCAGCGGACGTTTTTACCCGTGCACAATCACAAAGTGATTTCAAGTGAAGCTGCTTTTATGGGAGACACAAATGCACCAGTGCAACTTGCCCCACTTTCCCTGTTGCCAAGTAATGTTGAACCAAGTCGTCACTACGGTGTTCCCAAATACGCACTTTGCTGATAAACTGAGCGCACGGCGCTTTAGTGACTTTGAAGAACAAAAAAAGTCCGTCTAGATGCGGCTCGAACCTTGTGCATGTTTGGTAGCACATATCTGTGTGAGAAGCTCTTCTCAGTGATGAAGACTAACAAAACAGCACACAGGAATCGCCTCACTCATGAGCACCTGCAGTCCATCCTGAGAATCTCCACAACACAGAACCTCACACCAAACATAAACGAACTTGTTGCCAAAAAAAGATGCCAGGCGTCCAGCTCTAAAATGACATATGAGCAAAGACAACTGAATGATTTGATTTGTTATTGCTGAAAGGAACACATTTTATTTATATTTCCAGGTTTTGTTATGCAGCATGTTCATATTTGAATTTGTATAATTTTGACAGGATATATTTTTATGGAGAGCAAAATCTTTTGGGATATTTAAAATCTAAGTTTATTTTTTATATAAAATTACATAAGAGTAAAGAAATTTGAATGTTTGTTCTTTTAAAGTTTACTTTATTTCTAACTTGTATAATTTAGACAGGATATATTTTTATGGAGAGCAAAATATTATAAGTTGTTTAAGGTTTGAGTTGATTTATTCAAGAATAATATTCCTGTCTGTTTTTACCATTCCTACCAAAGATATTTCTGTCGACTAAATAAAAATTCCTTCTATTTAAAATTTAAATAGAACTTGAACAAATACGATAGTTCATAATATCCACGCAGACTTGCACGTAAGAGCGGGAGTTATCCGTTTTAACAAGCAGCGTCTTGCACTGATACGAAATAGCTGTGTGTGTATATATGTAGATATGTATGTATATGTATATATATGTTTATATATGTGTGTGTGTATGTATATATATATGTATTTGTGTGTATATATGTGTGTGTATGTATGTATGTGTGTATGTATATGTATGTGTATATATGTAGATATATATATATGTATGTATATATGTGTGTGTGTATATATATATGTGTATATGTATAGATATGTATATATATATGTTTATGTGTGTGTGTGTAAATATATATATATATATATATATATATATATATATATATATATATATATGACAGCAACACTCATCACTCACAACAGTGACAAAACAATTACATTGACAATCATGTTACGTTATTTTCAAAATGTTTCCTTTTCTTTTTCATTGCTTCTTTAACACACTACTTCTCCGCTGCGAAGCGCGGGTATTTTGCTATATATATATATACACACAACGATTACATTAACAATCATGTTACGTTATTTTTAAAAATTTTCCTTTTCTTTTTCATACCTTCTTTAACACACTACTTCTCCGCTGCGAAGCGCGGGTATTCTGCTAGTAACAAATATAACAGCTAATTGGCGGCTTATAACTTGTGGATCTATCCATCCATCCATCCATCCAACTACAGGGTCACGGAGGTCTGCTGGAGCCAATCCCAGTCAACACAGGGCACAAGGCAGGACACAAACCCCAGGCAGGGTGCCAGCACTTGAGGATCTAGCATCCCTAAATTCCACTGAAAATATTATTAATATGAGACCATTACAATATAAGTCCAGTTTAATGTTTAAATTCATAGAAGCTTGTTTCCAGGAGGTGTAAATTTGCAAAAGTAATTAATCAGTTTAAGTTCAGGAAAGCTGAATCTGAGGAGGAGTACAGTAACTCACCCAAGTGTCCTTTTAGAGAGATAGTGTGGATGCTTAAAGTCGTCTTACAAGAGACTCCAGTGCAGAGACACAGCATATTATTATGCTGCACTGAATAGCCGGTTCTTATTAAAACATGCAGTATGTTATAGTCTTATGTTCTTGCCAAGTACTCTAGAATATACAGAACAAAAGACTGAACATCTTAAGCCTGAGGCATTAAATGTGAACCTAAGTGAAAATTACTTATATCAACAAATGCATTAATTTTCCTACTATAGGACTCCTTGTAAAGAAATGAATAGCATGAAAAAGCAGTGGACCTGATACCCTGAGCTTTGCAGTGCAATCACCACTGCAAATTTCACTAGATCTTCAAACTAAAATAAAATTGCTTTTACTCCCCAGATTCAGTTTCACATTTTTTCACTCTCTCCAGATTTCATCAACATCATGTCCAAGTGGAAATCAACCTTTGAGAATCCATGATAATCTATTCGAAAGAATTAAAAAAGCTATATTTTTGGTCTATTCTTGAAGAAACAGGACCATCGCAGAAATTATTACAGGACTGGGTACTAGTCCATTGCAAGGTACACAAAAGCTCACAGCCACACATAAACTTTTACTGATGACATTTAAGGATACCACTTAGCTGTGCAGAATGTGTGTGAGATGTGGAAGGAAGATGAAGCATTCATCCATTCATCCATGCATGGGTTGCTGCATGCAGTGAAAACCAATTACAGCACATCAGCAACACTCAGAGTGACATCAGCTGGGATAACATGAAAACTTTTGTGAGATCTTATGCTATACTGCTCAGTTGTTTTATTTTTCTCAGATGAAAGTATCCTAATCTATCCTCCATAATTTAGTGGGAAAAGAGCATCTTATTATTCGTTCAATTAGAAAAGGTAAATTATCTCTGTGGTGAAAGAATTTATGACCATTGTTCTAAAATAAACAAGCCTGTCTTCTGTTCGCCTTTTTGATTTCTCACAATCTATGACAGTTCAGTTCATATTGGGCTCTCTGATTTGGTTAAGTGATGGGTGCTGAGATTCATTTGATATGGGGCATAAATGTATGGGAAATGCTGTGATTATATTATTGATTGATTAATTAATATATCATTCATTGCAATGTTATTCATAAAATAAGTGAAAATATAAAAGAGAATGCTGACTTTATCAAGAAGATCGCCCCAGCACTGATTCTGGTCTGCATTCTGTGATTGGCCATCACAGTGGTGGGACATCTATATTTTTACAGTACATCTTATTCAAATATAGCTGAAAATTAAATATATAGCATATGGCCTGAAGTGCAAAATGCAATCTAAAAGGTTAAGCATATGGAGGAAAAGAAATTCTGTGTTTAAACTCATTTTATGTTGTTTGCTTCAGTGTGATTAAATGAAGAAATATAACAATATGTACAATATAATGACATTCATATGTAATGCTATCTAAACATTTAAAAATGTTCTAAGTTTTGAACACTGCAGACTCATCAGCAGTCAGCCAACAATTATATCCTCATTGCTAAATCCAAATTGTAACTACATTTGGAGAGCATTGAACTTGTCAGACAAGGAATAAGTGGCCTGCTAGTATTCTGCATATTTTAAAACATTTTGGTACTTGGTAGTTGTTTTAAACTGAAATAAACAACAAACCCTATATTCTTCACATAAACTAACTTGCAGCCATAAACAAATACTTTTCTTTTTTTTTATCTTGCTACTTCCTTTAGTGGAAATCCCCAGCCACACACTCATATCTCAGTACTGTTTGTTTTGAAGATGGTCTCTCAAGTACTTTTGCGGTCTGCCTGTATGTGAATAGTATAATAAAAATATAATGTAAACATATACTCAGATGCTTCATGATATAAAAAACCACAAAATGATATAAAGAGCTAATTAAAATAAACAGAATAGAATCCCCAGCTTATTTGCTGAAAATATAAATTGGCAAATTCATATCTTACTTTTTAATTTGTAATAGCAATATCAGAAGCTACAATTAAATTTTATGTAAACTTATTTTGATCCATGGATTTTTAAATCTCCACGTGTCCTACTGTATACATCGTAACAGGTTGCCTGACTGTCGATGGATTACCAGAGGCACAGGGAGCATTGGGCAGACACACAACAAGAGGCAGGCTCAACAAGAATTTTATTTCAGGAGAAGAGCCCACAGAAGCAACTGGAAGGCCAAACAAAAAGCCATGTGAGTAAACATCCACTGAGGACAGTATGCCCTTGTACGTTTAAATGGTGTCCCATAAGTGGTGTCACGTTTTACAGGGCAAGTAGCCACAGAAATTGCAAGGCACTTTGATCTTGGGAGTACAAGAATGTCAGAATACCAGGGTCTCCAGGGCTTTCACAAAGTGTTCATAACCTTGGAAGTGTTTCTAGAGACTGATTAGAAAGTAATATACAGTGGGATCTAAAGGTCACACCTTGATAAAAGCCCTTTGAGCTTGGACTTGAAAGTTGAGTTGGAGCTCACTGTAACATATTATTCATATTTTATTGCTGCTTGTTCTTATTTTTGTCCTACTGTTAATTTTTATTTTATGTTTATCTTTTATTTTGGTGTTGTCATTGTTAGTTGTGAGCGTGGCCTTTTTGAAATTATGGACGCAGCAAATGCCATCACTACAGCTTTTTTAAAATACGGCCGTACACAGTATGGTGCATCCAAACTCTCAGTAATTAAAGAGGCAACTGAGAGTAAGACACTCTCAAGCACTCTTCTTTCTGGTTTTGTCCTTTGAACTTTATAAAAGACCTGCCAACCTGTGTGGTTAAACCACTGTTAATTCATGTCCCTGATAATCCTTTTGAAAGAATTCCTAAAAGAAAAACCTTAACTAATCTCTGCCACTCACTTCTAATAAACATTTCACTGGGACACAACATTCTTCCTATATGAGCACAATAAAATCAAGACCACTAATTGCAGGAAGTTAGTGCATTCAATGAGAGAATTTGGATCCAGAGTGGGAGAGTGTTTACTTCTTGTGGCACATTGCTTTAGGAATTGAGCAAGAGATCCCACCTAACAGGCAGGAACCTGAATTTGTAAAGTCAGGCCTAATGGGAAATTAAATATTGATTTTCTTTTTATTTGTTTCTTATACATTCTGCTTTTCCATTAATTATTGTTTCAGTATTTTGTATAATAAGGTAAACTTATGTCACGTAATATTTTACTTTGGATGGCACTTCCTGGGTCCTCCCTGCATGGAGTTTGCATGTTCTCACCGTGTCTGCGTGGGTTTCCTCCCCCAGTCCAAAGACATGCAGGTTAGGTGCATTGGCGATCCTAAATTCTCCCTAGTATGTGCTTGGTGTGTGTGTGTGTGTGTGGGTGTGTGTGTGTGTACGTGCCCTGCGGTGGGCTGGCACCCCGCCCAGGGTTTGTTTCCTGCCTTGCGTCCTGTGTTGGCTGGGATTGGCTCCAGCAGACCCCCGTGACCCTGTGTTAGGATATAGTGGGTTGGATAATGGATGGATGGATGGATGGATATTTTACTTTGGTACTCTTCGTTCTCTATATATCAAAACACACCATATACATAGACATAGGCACAGTAATTAGGCATCTTCTTTGGACAGAAATATAAAAGTGCCAAAGTTCATATAGCCAAAATTAGTTGATTAAATCACAATAGATGGAGGGATTATGAAAGAGAATAATCTAAAACATCAAATTAATACAACACAAAATCCTTTTATTTTGGTGGCATAGACTACTCCAAACATGTAAAACACTCCCTCTTGCCTTCTGATCTCAGATTGTCTTTGTAGTGTCAGAGACTTCTATTTTAAAAATTGTTTGCTTCTGGTGGGGGATTGTATACCTTAAGGTATCCATTGGGTGCATTTGTTTTTGAAATATAGTTAGTGTTTTGATTTTGATTTGTGATTTGGAGTGTTATATCACTACCATTCTGATAGTGCTATTGTTGATTCTTATTGGTAGGACTGTCCTGGATGTGGGTGTGTCCTTAGAGGTTGTGATCTGTCAATCACGATGTGACATGATAAATGGCTACAGCTTTATCTTCCCGCCTCCCTCTTCAGTCTCATGACTGCTGGTCATAAAAGGTATTATTATTATTATTATTATTATTATTATTATTATTATTATTATTA
>JANRMT010062792.1:49024281-49060087 GCA_026402145.1 Polypterus bichir lapradei
TATTATTATTATTATTATTATTATTATTATTATTATTATTATTATTATCATTGTTAATTTAGCAGACCCCTTTATCCAAGGTGACTTACAAAGCAAGTTATAATATATACAAGAATGATTAGAAGATTCAAGAATTAAAAGCAAGATAAAATACATAGCAAGAGGGAGTAATACTATGAAATAATTATACCTGCAGCTAAACTAAGACAAAAATCAGTATCCTAAACTGTTTGTCAGTACTACAGCAGTTATACTTGTGAAGAGAAACTAAGCAGTTCCAAAATATTTAATGAAAAGGTGGGTTTTCAAAAGACACCTAAACATTGTTAAATTGGGTGCACATCAAATAGACAAAGGGAGATCATTCCACAGCTTTAGAGTAAGAAGGCAGAAACATTGTGCAGTCTTGGTACGTTTGGCAAAAGGAGAGACAGTCAGCACACAGGCAGAGACTTCTTGAAAGGACATATGCACAGACCAAAGACTAGTGGTAATAAGGAGCAGAACCATTCAAACAACTGTAGGTCAAGTCAAGAGATTTGCACTGGATCCTTGCATCAACAGCAAGCCAGTGGAGAGATCAAGGCAGAGAGATAGTAGGAGTGAAAAGTGAAATAAGGAACAGAGAAGACCAGCCAAGCAGAGATATCTGACAGCAGTTGAAGGAATAACCCAAGAAAGAGTTGCAATACTCCACTTAGGAGAGAATCGGGGCCTGAACAAGGAGTTGCATGTCATAATTAGTGAGAAAGGGTCACATTCACTGAATATTATAAAGAAAGAAATGACAGGGTTGGGTCATTGAAGAAATATATTTGATGAATTAAAATAAGGAGTCTAGAGTCATGCCAAGATTCCTAACTGTGACTGATGATTGTACAGGAATTCTGCCAACTATGCCACTTGTGACCACTGGGGGGTGTTGCAGCACCCCAAACACAATCTCATCAACTCAAGTCCTGGGTTCAAACTATTGATTTATTGTACTAAATACCTTTACAGGTTATTCAAAATCGTAAGCCCAGACACAATTCTCTCCTTTCCCCCTTCCTTCCTTCCTTCCTTCCTTCCTTCCTTCCTCCTGAGACAGGACAGAAGCAGAAAGGTGGTACGACAAAGAGAAAGATAGTGAAGGAGGAGGAGAAGATAGAACAACAGAAAAGGAAATGAAAAAGTGGCCTGAGATATGCAAGGGAATGACGGATGGGGATGGTGGAGAGGTTGCGTTAGAAAATTAGATAAGGTTGATGACCAGCAGAAAGAGAAGGAGAGCATGGAGACAGAGAGAATGAAATGAAAGAGAGAGGGTTAAGAAAACCAGATGAGCTGGTAGAGTCAAGGCTTATGTTGAAATATTTTAGAAGGATGAAAAGATCTGATGATAGTTATAACAACAATCTATGTCTTGTATAGCCCAAAATCACACAAGGAATGCCTCAATGGGCTTTAATAAACCCTATTTTTTTGAAAACCCTTACCAGACTTATCTCTCTAAAAAGACAAGAAAAAAAAAAAACCTTGAGGGAAAAAATGGAAGAAAACTTGTTAAAGGCAATTCAGAGAGAACCCCCTTTCAGGTAGGTTGTGCATGCAATGGTTATCAAAAAATGAGGTAAATACGAAACACAGAACAGAAAACAAGTAATCCTCTTCACAGAGGTAAATGGCCAATTTATCGTTGATGCCTCAGAAATACATTACAATAGTACAAATTATTTTGTTCTTGCACAGCACTCCTCACCAATAGCAGGTCCATTACAACTCTCAACTCTCTAATTGTACAACCACTGTGAGATTGTAGAAAAGAAGTCAGAGACTAGCCAGACACAGTCAGAGTCCTGGATACCTTGGCCAACTAGCCATCTCCCCACTAATGGCCATATTCTACAGCTGAGTCTGTGCTGGGCCGGCTAATCTGATAAAAGGATGTTTTTACCCAATGATTCCAGGGTTCCTTGCCGGGTGTACTTCTTACTTATCAAATCAATTCCAGTGTGTACCGAAATGTGCTGGCAGTACTCCATCATTATACACAGATGTGAGATATGGTGTTCAGATAGGGTTCAGTACTGGGATTCTTTACTGTTTTCATTTTACATGCTTCCACTGGGATCATTAGAAAAAATAATGTTAATTTTCACTCCTATCCAGATCACACCCAGTTATACCTTTTTTTTTAGACCAAATGACATTGCTTCGATGAGGTTCTTAATTAGATGTGTCAATGAGTTAAAGGAGTGGATGGACGAGAACTACTTGTCTTTGAACACAAATACAACAAAAATGTTAATTATTGGAGGGAATGATGCTGATTGCAACAATATTTTGTCAGTATTTAACTCAGTTGGATTCACCATTAGTATTACTGAATCAACCCGCAATCTAGGCATTATCTTTGACACTAACATGTCATTTAAAGCGTACATTACAAAACTGTCCTAAACATGTTTTTTCCATCTTAAAAATGTTGGTAAATTAAGGTGTTTTCTAAATATGCAGGACACTGTGAAATTAATTCTTGCATTTATTTTTAGTAGGACTGACAACTGCAATGCTGCGTTAAGGCTGTTCAATTTTGTCTTTATACAACTTACAGTTAATTCAAAATGCTGCTGTTAGAATTATTACAAGAACAAGAAAATATGAACACATAACTCCATTTCTTAAATCCTTACACCCGCTGCCGGTTAATTTTAGGGCAGATTTTAAAATCCTCCTTTTAACATTTAGCCTTAAATGTCCCATGTCCTGCTTACTTATCTATACAATAAATAAGTTGTTGTTGTTGTCTGTATTACGTCATAGAAGAACAAAGCACTACAGAGGGGGTTGAAGTTGGCTCGGACACACAACTTCCTTCTCTTTATGATATACAGCATATAACACATGCTGCCTTAGAGAAACCATCAGCAGTAACATAAGAAATCTGACATACAAGAGGATACCAATTACTCCATCAAGCCCGTTTGTTCAGCTAATAGAGAAACTGTCCCAATATCTCATCCAGATTCTTCTTAAAGGTTGTTAAGGTTGGCACTTCAATTACATGTCTTGGTAGTTTGTTCCACAGTCCCACAACTCTTTGCACAAAGAAGTGCTTTCTGGCTGCAGTCTTAAATGCACTTCCCCTTAATTTCCATTGAAGTTCTAGAATACGTGATTTACCCTTAACCCGAAAGAGTGTTGCTGGATCTACTTTATCAATGCCTTTGAAGATTTTACATACCTGGGTTATTCTTCTCTGCGCAAGACTAAACAGGTATCCCTCCCTAGTATCCCTCATTTATTCTTGCATAATGTTCTGGGCTATTAGCATTCATACCAGGAGATTCATCCAAGGGCTACTCAAAGCCCACTCATACTAATAACTGAGTGGTCCTTTTGGATAATATATGATCAGGGCTGGCTTTAGGCATAGGCCAAGTAGGCACCAACCTAGGAATGCCATGTCCAAGGGGCACCAAAAACTGGTTTTCATATATAATCACGAGGTCTCCGATTTCTAAGGGGGAAACATCAATGTCAAATGTGACAGCAAGGGCTCTTCTCAATCCTCCTCCTTTGTCAATTTTGAGTCTCTATTTTGGAAGCCTCTTTTTGGGTGCTTCCAGCCTAAAATGCCTAGGGGCACAATTTACCCATAAGCCAGCCCTGTATGCGATGTTGCTGTATACGTGACAATAAATTTGAAGATTACCGTATGCTTTAACCTTAAAAAGCTTCTATCCCCCCAGACCAGGACTATATTCTTCAATATTTTCATTAGCTTTTCACACTATACTGCATTTAAAGTTTTCACAAAATACCCAAAGTGTATGGAGGTTCCCTTCTCCAGTCATTTTCCTTTCACATGAAGTTATTATTACAGCTATGGCTTCTCTCCTAATTTTTCTTAAATCTAAGTTGACTTTTACTGAAGAAACATGAAGTCAGTCTTCTTCTAAAATTATTTTGAACGGTACGTTGATCATTATATAGACCATCATTTTCAGTATCCCATCTCAGAACATTGCACATCTTGTCCAGTTCTTGCTCATTACAAAAATACACTTCTACAACAGACAATGGATTGGTACTGTATATAAAAAATGTGAAATATAAAATATGAAAGAATAACAATTCTTGGGGAATGGTGACTGAAGTTTCCCTCAGCTTCCATTGGAAGTAAATTGTGGTAGTCCTTCACAAAAGTTACATTGAAAGTTCAGGAGACCAATGCGAACTGAGTATTTGCCCACTTCTTATATCACCTACTGGTGATGTTACATTTCCTGTCTGTTATGGAGTTCCATCCCAAGATTAGGAAAGGTTGTTTGGAAAAAGTGTGCCAGAAATTAAGAAAAAGACCAGATAAAGTAAATAATTCTAGACAACTACACTGATGATTTAGACAAACATTCTTAAGTTATTAAAGAGTAATAAAGCAGCTCTAATAAGAATACCTTATATTAGAATTAAAATAATGTATCTCCAGTCTTAATTTCAATGATGAGACGGATTTTATATCCCTCACATTGCCATTCCAGACTTAAAAGGCTCTAACTCCTGCTGTAGTTTTATTTATCCTGGGAATTACATTCAGTCCTGTGTCATGTCATTGTACTGTATGGTCAAGATTATAGAAAAACTAAATCATACACACCTTTATGAAAGATTTTAAAATTGATTCTAAACTTCACTAAAGCTAAATTACAACCTTTAAAGCTTGGGTGTTCCTAACTTAGTCCTAAAGCTGCTTGCTATGACATTACAGATTGAGATTATTTTTTTGAGTACAGTTTATTCTATTTGGTGCTTGTCTTAGAAGAGAGACTTAGAGCTTATGCACAGATTTATAAATAATAACAAAAGTGTGAATTAGCATATATTGCACTAATTTAGGCTATTCATGAGAAAAGTAATGATTTACTTCATGATATAGAAGTACATAATAAACAAGAATATGTATAAGACATTTAACACATTAATATGTGTGCTTCAGGTTAAAATTTTAAAGTCTGAATGTTCTCAATTTTAATAGAAGTTTGTCATTTTCACCCTCTGTCAGAGGTCCATAGAGAGCTAGATCACTAGTAAAGGGTCAAAAATCTAAAATAACATTATATTCACAGTCGCAGACCTTGAAATAGTGTAATCTGATACCCCACACACTGTACTCATATGTGAAATTTGTCATTTTAACCTTCTGGGAGTGGAGGCTGTTATTTGTGATCAGCAATCTCAAAATAGCATAAAATGACATTCCACATGTATATATTACCGACTCTCATTTTTTAAAAGGGCTAACGTCGACCCCACATACCGTTAGGAGGTGAACCCCGGGATTGGTTGATGTGGCCTGCACAACTTCAGGTCCTTCTGATCAATTTTGCTGAAAACACCTATTGGTTTACTCTTTATTATATGGGTGTAATTTCCTGCACAAAATATGGTCCACAAATGGCATAAAGATGAGGGCCAAAAATATGGGGGAACTCCAAATAGCATAACATCTTGCATAACTAGACATCAAGACACATTGAATGGTACTGTATATCATATGTGGGGATTTTCTTGTAATGGTGAGTCAGGGAGAAAAGTTCCTTCTAGAGCCTACCCCACAGCCTCCCAGAGTTCGTAGAAAGAGAAGGAGTAGAATGGATGTACATTTTTTCTAATTTGAAAAAGAAGAGGAGCTAAAAAAATTTCCAACACAGGACAATGGCACAACAGAAGCAGGTATGGACTCCCAGAATAAAAAGTTCAGTATATTTAAGTACATTTTGGAGACATTAAACAAAACTAATGAGATGTACAATTATATATAACGTACGCTACGAATCAAAGTTTTTGGTGTCTATTGTCATTACTGACATTGGCTAGATATCCTATTTTTAAACATATTTAAATTCATTCTTTTTTCCTTTTTGTATTATTTCTTTTAAATGTTTATGTCTTATTATTTCAGCTATATTAACTTTTTAACTTATTTATATGATGTTAGGTAGCGTATCTGCAATGTTAGTGTACAATATGAAAGGTATTTATGTTTATCATCATCATTAACATTAGTTAGCTATCTTATTTAACTTGATTCTTCTGTAGTCGGAGAGTTAAGTCAGCTATATATTTATAAAAGCACAATAGCACTTTTTGCCAAACTAATATTAAATATTATTTTTGCCTTGATTTCCAAAGCCACATTTCTCCATATATTTCTCCAAAAATGAATGCAAGTGCCCTCTTTGCAAAAGCAGGGAGACTACAGCATCCTGCTTACCTCACCTTCAGAGCCATGAAGCCCACGTCGTAAAGTATGCAAGTAATTATGCTAGTAGTGCATACATTTGTATTTTATTTAAAAAAAATGACACTAGGCTACTTTACATGCAAACAATACTGATTGTTAGATAATTGAATTAGAACTTTTCAAATAAAGTTTCAAAAGTTGAGCTAATCCTGCATTTTCCACTGTTTGGCAGGTTTTACTATCTACAGATACAACACAAGGTGTGTCACAAATGGTCAGTTCCATTGTTTTTTTGTTTAAAAGTCACTGTCAGTGGTTTACTGTTTATAAGTATTTAATGTTTTTCTTGTATTAGGGCCTGCCAAGGTAGCCAAGACTGTAGAATTTTCATGTTGATGGTATGACCATTTCATATTATATCTATATTTTTGTGTATGTTTGTATTTATGCTTTGTCCAGGTTTCCAAATTACTATTTTGTGGTTTCGCTATAGAAAATGCTGTATGCTGTCTTTGAGGTCCCCTTTCATTTTAACAGGATATGTCTCAACTTTAGTACTCTATTCTGTCATTGTAGTATTTGTGGAGGAAATATTACAACTGGATGTAGGTTTCCCATTTTTGGCACCTTCTACAATTTGTGTTGGGTATTTGTATTATGTTTATTTTGTTATTTTATTTTATTTTTATTATTTTTTACTTTTAGCATATTGTCCCTAATGGTTTTGATGTTCTAGAAATGCCTAGCTTTCAAAATCCATATATTTTAAATGCATGTTTGCAATGGTTTGCATAAATATTTTTGGAACATTAACCTTCTTTTAACAACTAGATTATGTTTGATACTATTTAGAATGATGTGCCAGCTTTGAGGAAGTGGTGGTGCATAAAGTTGCTTGAGAACTCAAAGCCCCTTGGAGTAAACGAAGTTTAAATTTCCTTTAATGACTTTTGTTCAGATCGGCAGGAATATGGCAATTATGCTTAGCCATGTTGTAAATCAAAGACAAATAATCAAAATGTTTACCATAATAACCTTAATGCTTCTTTTTGAAATCATTGAAGGAAATACTCATGTTGGACTGAGCAAGCAAATGCCCTTCTAAATGATGACCAAGAACCTAATAAAAAATTAGAAGGTACAGAAATGATGCACAGACTGGAGAGTGTAATTTTTGGAAATGTTCATTTTTTAACATTTCCTTAAGTAAGTATTATTTTTTTTTCTGTTTGAGCCATTAATGAAAAGACAGAAGATGGTTAAAGACTTGCACTGCATCTGAACTGAAAAAAATGCCTGCTATTAGATAGCACTGAGTTAACGCACATTTCAAATCTTTTCTTTTAGAAGAAACAACAGCCTCCCTTATCTAACATCCAGCACAGTGCATTGATGAGCAGGTACAGACACATCAATTTATAAATTTCCATAAGAAATATGAATTATAATTTGTTGATGCTGGCTTAAAATGCTTATTATATAGTGAATAGTGAATAAAATGTATGAAAAAACTTTTAATGTTTGTCTCCGGCGTATACTATTAATCATTAACCAGTAGGAGTCTAACCCTAAAAGATTAAAAGCCTGTTTTACCTCTTCTTCTTCTGACATAGAAATACAACTCTTCAAGGCCTTAGAACATTTTAAATGCATTTTGTACTGTGTTAATAATAGTGTATTGTAAGAAATATTGAAGACTTGTAGAATCTGTGATCAAAAACAGCAATATTAATTAACTAATTAAGAGTATACAGCACATTATTTTTTTCTTTTTCTTTTTTTAGATTCCATGTAAATGTGGAGAAAAAGGCTATAAGCTTCATGATGACCATTTAAAGATGCTTTTCTTTTCCTCAAAAAATATTACAGCAACAGTGATGTGCTGAGTGTAAATCTGTATTCAGGGGGCAAGTCTCACTCCTTTTGTTACTGTCAATAGAGAAAGAGGACACAAAGAAGGCCTTTCAAAATTCTGATTTGTTATCTGAATTTCCAGAAAAGGGGAGGGAATATGTCCTTAGACCCTATACCTTCCTTTTTTCACATATGAAAGATATTCATCTGTTTTTAGATAATGTGAGAGGAAAAGTAAACATTACTGTGTTTTGTGAAAAATGTAACATAAATATACATGTCCCTTAATGTTCTGTTACAGCCTTATTTTGTAATAAATGTTGCAATCCAATTTCATCTTTGCAATCCATTGTTTCAGATCTGCACTTCCTTTTGTTAAGCGTTAAAATGATGTTTTATAAAGCAAGGCAAGGCAAACTTTATTTATAAAGCACATTTACAAGAGCCAAAACTGAACCAAAGTGCTGTACAAGAAAGTGAAAGAGAAGCAGTTAGAATGCATATGCACACATCACAAAAACTGTACAAAGCACACTGTAACATAGTCATACAGTGCATCCGGAAAGTATTCACAGCGCATCACTTTTTCCACATTTTGTTATGTTACAGCCTTATTCCAAAATGGATTAAATTCATTTTTTTTCCTCAGAATTCTACACACAACACCCCATAATGACAACGTGAAAAACGTTTACTTGAGCTTTTTGAAAATTTATTAAAAATAAAAAAGCTGAGAAATCACATGTACATAAGTATTCACAGCCTTTGCTCAATACTTTGTCGATGCACCTTTGGCAGCAATTACAGCCTCAAGTCTTTTTGAATATGATGCCACAAGCTTGGCACACCTATCCTTGGCCAGTTTTGCCCATTCCTCTTTGCAGCACCTCTCAAGCTCCATCAGGTTAGATGGGAAGCGTCGGTGCACAGCCATTTTAAGATCTCTCCAGAGATGTTCAATCGAATTCAAGTCTGGGCTCTGGCTGGGCCACTCAAGGACATTCACAGAGTTGTCCTGAAGCCACTCCTTTGATATCTTGGCTGTGTGCTTAGGGTCGTTGTCCTGCTGAAAGATGAACTGTCGCCCCAGTCTGAGGTCAAGAGCGCTCTGGAGCAGGTTTTCATCCAGGATGTCTCTGTACATTGCTGCAGTCATCTTTCCCTTTATCCTGACTAGTCTCCCAGTTCCTGCTGCTGAAAAACATCCCCACAGCATGATGCTGCCACCACCATGCTTCACTGTAGGGATGGTATTACCCTGGTGATGAGCGGTGCCTGGTTTCCTCCAAATGTGACGCCTGGCATTCACACCAAGGAGTTCAATCTTTGTCTCATCAGACCAGAGAATTTTGTTTCTCATGGTCTGAGAGTCCTTCAGGTGCCTTTTGGCAAACTCCAGGCGGGCTGCCACGTGCCTTTTACTAAGGAGTGGCTTCCGTCTGGCCACTCTACCATACAGGTCTGATTGGTAGATTGCTGCAGAGACGGTTGTCCTTCTGGAAGGTTCTCCCCTCTCCACAGAGGACCTCTGGAGCTCTGACAGAGTGACCATCGGGTTCTTGGTCACCTCCCTGACTAAGGCCCTTCTCCCCCGATCGCTCAATTTAGATGGCCGGCCAGCTCTAGGAAGAATCCTGGTGGTTTTGAACTTCTTCTACTTACAGATGATGGAGGCCACTGTGCTCACTGGGACCTTCAAAGCAGCAGAAATTGTTCTGTAACCTTCCCCAGATTTGTGCCTCAAGACAAACCTGTCTCAGAGGTCTACAGACAATTCCTTTGACTTCATGCTTGGTTTGTGCTCTGACATGAACTGTCAACTGTGGGACCTTATATAGACAGGTGTGTGCCTTTTCAAATCATGTCCAATCAACTGAATTTACTACAGGTGGACTCCAATTAAGCTGCAGAAACATCTCAAGGATGATCAGGGGAAACAGGATGCACCTGAGCTCAATTTTGAGCTTCATGGCAAAGGCTGTGAATACTTATGTACATGTGTTTTCTCAATTTTTTTATTTTTAATCAATTTGTAAAAACCTCAAGTAAACTTTTTTCACGTTGTCATTATGGGGTGTTGTGTGTAGAATTCTGAGGAAAAAATGAATTAAATCCATTTTGTAATAAGGCTGAAACATAACAAAATGTGGAAAAAGTGATGCGCTATGAATACTTTCCGGATGCACTGTACCTGCCTGATCCAATCCAAAGCCTATTCTGGTAGCATCAGGGACAAGTCAAGTTCAGTGCTGGAGGGGGGCAAGACTAGAACACCAATCAGTATTGGTGCACATCTTTAGGTATGTGGCAATTAAATTTAGCATAGGGTTGGGGAGATTGTGCATAGCAACAACCAGTTTCAGGATTGATTTATAACCAGAATGCAGAGTCCATGAGGCAGCATTGTTAACCATTGCACCAATATGATGTCTGGTCTGTAAACTAGTAACAGATTTGGTTTTAACATGTAACTTTTTTACCTTAAAAAATGAGAAATACAATTGTAAAAAACTGTAATGCTCACACTGGCCAAATATGCCTTTTATATATACTGACCACTGAGTTTAACTCTATGAAACTTGGCACTCAACACTGCTCTATGCATGGAGAGAAAACTAATGTACTTCCATGAACTGTCAATTATATGAGAAGTACTGTATATGTGAGATCAGAGGGGCAAACACTGAAAAACAGTCTGAATTGGTTATTCTATTCCATTCCTGGCATGATGACAATCTGATTGCCCATCTAAACGTCTGTGTTGTTTACCTAGGTTATCATAAAACAAGTGTGGCCATCAGGCATTTAAATTCAGATTGAAGACTCACTGTTATACTACCCTGTTTAGAGCTACTGTTTAGCTGGTCATATTGCATATCTATTTATTAGTCTTTTCCATAAAAATAGAAGTGTCAAAATCATTATGACTTCCTTCCTGTATTTTGTTTGTTTTCTGGGTATCTTGTTGTGGTACTTGGTGCCACTGGCACATTGCCAAGCTGTTATTCCTGTCCATGGGAAGTGACACAGGAAGCTTTGGAATTAAAGGATGGCATGATTTAATCTTCATATTAGGCACACAGAACACATACTTAAATTGTAGAATTCCCAATACTGAGTGGCTACCAGTTGGCCTATAACATCAGAGCTTTGACATTGGCTAACTTTAGATGTAAAGTTGTCAGCTATAATGTAACTGTGGACAACCCCAAGATATTTATTTTTTCAACTGTCAACTGGCTGTATCTTAGTTACAATGGTAACGTCTTTTTTTCTTCATTTGCTTATGTTAATCAATGAAATTTCAGAGATTTACTCTGGCACTTGAGTTTTTTTTTTCTTTTACTGTATCATTGTGCATTTTTTCTGAGTTATTTAATTTTACTTTGAATTTTTCTTTTCTTTTGTAATTGGCTCATGGTTATGAATGAATATGCTCTGTTTATGTTTTGTTATAGCCAGGGTTTATTCCCTTACTTATATTTATTTTACTTTTTATTGTTGCATTTTTAGTATTCTTCATGTTATTATATATTTTTTGTTAACATCTCCCAGCTAACATACAGTATGTCATAGTTTTTTTCAAATCTCTCATCATGTTTCCTCAAGAATTTTGTGATTAAAATGTAAGAGGAGGGTAGGGGTGTCTAGAATCCCAGAAATGCTACTTGGATTCACGGTCTTTCCAATGCACAATGCTGTGCATCAGAACTCTTACTATGTGAACCTCTGTTCAGAACGGCTACAGGAAGGAGAACTCAAAAGCAAGATGAGAATACTTTTGAAATTACAGGATGTTTAAAAACTTGATGTAAATGTAATGCACAAGGCACATCAGTTCTACATTATAATAAAATTAAACAACTTGGAAATTCTATGGACCAAATTAAACAAGGGATTCATTTGCTGCAGGAAATGCATAGTAAAGATTACTTTTAGATAGCAAGATTTTTTACCTCACTATTACAGGGGCATGTGTTTGTGATTTGTAATTTCTTATGCTGTTGACAGATCTTTCCTGAATTGCAAATAAGAAAGATTGTTATCGTTCATAAAAACCACAGCGTGATGATTTGTTAGATCAGGAAATTTCCGTGCAATTTCATGTTTACCTAAAAATATATTCTACTTTCTATGACCTACTATTACTAGATTGCTTTTTGTAAAGACATTATTCAAATGCCTTATCCAAGCAATCAGACAGATCATTATCTATTGCTGATCTTAACTATGATAACACAAAACAGGCTTTTTGTGGCAACTGTCATTATATTCATAAAGATACCATCCTGCAACACAAAAATCTTACTTTTATGGTTTTATTTTTGTACACATTTTATAGGTACATCAATCCTGAGGAATTTTAGCAATTTGTACCTTCTTTCAAAATGTTCAGTGTTATATGCATAAAAGCTATAATAAATATCTTAAATAAAACAAATGGGAAGTTGCAATATCTAGTATCCACAAATAACTCTTAATAGGCAGTGCCAGTCCTGACATTGCCATATATCTTACATTAAAATGATTTCAAGTCTCATTCATGGGCATAGCAACTGTGTGGAGTGAGTGGTAAATCCCATGGGTCCCCAAGTCTGGGGTGCCTTAAGCCCTAAGCACTCCCATTGTTCCTGAAAACTCCCACCATTTCATCTTTACCAATCCATGAAGCAAGTAAGTGTGATTAGAATTGCAACCAGTGATTTGAAAGTATACAGTTCCAAACCATTAGACCAATGACAGCTTCTGTTACAAGTTCTAAGAGCAGCTGTCATTGATCATATTGTTTGAAACCGTAGCAGCGGAACTGAATAGGCAGAAAACCCAGCAGCAACACACTGTGCACGGTTGTAACAGAAGGCCCTGTCCAGACCCAAAGGACCTACGTCATCAGACTTCCACAAAGTCAGGCACAAAAATATATTTGTTTTTTATAATAAGAAAAAAAATATATTGTCTCTTGGCACATCAGTTACAGGTATGAGACAGGCGCTTGTGAGAAAACCTGCATAAGTTAGCTAGTAGACAATGCAGAGATCCATCATGATAAGAAAAGAAAATAACTAAGCACTGTCCAAATTAAGCAACTGACAAAACAGATCATTGACAAACTACCAAGTATTACATCTTTGCTTAAAGCTTCAGTGGAAGAGGGAATTGGTGAAATTCTACTTTGTCATAAATTGAGCAGATTATTGCACTGTACATAAGGTGAAGCACACATTGCATTAAGTATAACAGAAAAGGTTTCTTTTGCTGGGTCTCTTTCCCAATTCTTCCCATTGCGGACGACCATGAGCTTATTTATAAAATTCTGAGTTACAAAGATTTATAAAGTGCTGAACAATGTGACAGCCTCAGAACCAGGTATAAAAAATGATATGCAGCATTTGAATTTCAACAGAGGATATGATTAACAAGGATTTTCTACTTTATTTGTGTGAATTGTGTAACATTTATATAAACTGTAAATCATACCATATAAAATATTGAAAATAATACATTGAGCTGATATAATAAAATTTCTATGTATGCTTTCTGTCATTAATATTACTATACATATTAATGAAAATAGCCTGTGAAATAATAAAGCGTTAATTCTCATGAGGTGCTCCCCCAGTAAAATATCCATACAGGACTAGTTTTAAATTACTTTACATTAAATGTCCATTTGATTAAATAAATAAATAACCTACAAATGCTTTACCAAGTATTTTAATTTTTAAATGGCCTTTCATGCTTCTGAAATCATGTATTTACTGTGTCATCCCATTAAAGAAACATTAAATATCTGACACACAAAAATGTATTTTAAAAAATTTCTATATTCAATTAAATTTACTGTAAATAAATGGGGAGGGGGGGTCCTCAATATTTTTTCTTACAGGCCCCTGATATACTAGCTACACCCCAGGCTCTTTTCAATGTTGTGCTCTGCTGGACCAAAATATTATATATTTCTGTTGATAAATATACAGTGCCTAGAATAGAAAATAAATCTCCTGCAAAATACTGTCATGTGAAAAAGTAAATTCCTTTAAATACTCTTTAAACAGATGTGCACATATCAAAATTTGATCTTCATTTAAACAGTATCTTTAGAACGTGGTGATGTAATTGAAAAAAAAAATGAAAATTTAACTTTTCAATAATTTACTCAATAGAAAATCAACAGATACTGTATGCCATTTCTGTCTGTGGAAAAAGTTAAATCCACCCTTGGCTCTACCAGCTGATGTTGACCCCTTTGGCAGAAACATTTCCTTTGACAGTCTACAAGTCTCTGACATCAATTGGGAGAAAGATTTTCCACCATCTTCCATGCAGAATTCTTTCAGCTGTGTGATGTTTGAGTGGTGTCTTCCATGCACAGCCTGTTTCAAATCTCTCTACAGCACCTTGGATTCAGATCCAGACTTTGACTTGGCCATTCCAGAAGCTTCCATTTTTCAGCTATTAAATGGTGGATTTCCTGGTATATTTAAGGTCATTGTAATGTTGTAAGGTTCACTTTCAGTTGAGCTTTAATGTTCTGACGGATGATCTCACATTATTCTCAGGGTACAATGAAGAATTCATAGTTGATTCTATTATAGCGAGCTGCCCATCTGTCCAGAAGTGCTGGTCTTTGCATAGGCGTTCATGGGCAAACTTTAATCTTGCACTGATGTTCTTTCTGGAAAGCAAATGTTTCTTTCTTGCGGATCTCCCATGTAAATCTGTTTTGTGCAGTTTCTTTCTAGTAGTAGACTCTTGCATTTAGATTTCAGTAGTGGGAAGTGCTACTTGTAGGTCCCATGATGAAATTCTGGGGTTCTTAGAGACTTCTTTTATATCTTGCATCCTGCTCTTCGTTCTGAACTTGCTGGGCTGTCCTGCCGTGGACAAACTAGCAGTTGTTTGAAAACTTCTCCGCTTGTTGCTGATCTTCTGGACAACAGAATGGTTGATTTCCAATTGTTTGCAGATCTTTTAACTATTAATCTGTTCCTACACTCATAGGCATCTATATCTATCTAAAGGTCTCTAGAGGTCTCAGACAGCTCTTCCAATTTAGTCATCATGATAACACACACTTCAACAATAAAAAGCAAACTAAACTGTATTTGTGAGGTTTAAATAAGACAGGCTTCTAACAATGTCCTGATCATTTGCATCTGCTTTAGTGCCCCTGATTCTGATTTTAAACTTCTGAAGTAGTGATAAACCTGATAAATTACTCTCCACATGCAAAATTTGTTTGTATTTTTACTTAAATTATACAGACTACAAACATATTAATGTGGCAAGATGTTTGTTATATTATATCACCTTTATCTATAGATCATAAAATATAAACACAAATATTATAACACAGTGATCTAAAGCATTTTCACACCTAGTTCATTTTGAGTTTGCCCCATAATCTGGTTTGTTTAGGTCGATATGAAAAATTCAGTTGCACTCTGATGAGGACCACAAGAACTGACCCAAGACTCTTTGAAAATGGTGGACTCAGGCAATCTCTATAAAAATAAATACACATGTTCAAAATAAAACCACACATGCATAAACATTTCCATAAAACAGCTCTCACAAGTACCAGTCAAATCAGATCAATCTTAGCACTTGACTAAGCCTCACAGCCTCTTTTTCTCTCTCATGATTGGATTTGAAAGAAGCTGATCATCTAATAAAATAGGTGTAGATTCAATTGTGATTGGGTGGATCAAACCAACCACATAACGATTTGGTGAAAAATGACTGATGCAGACACAGAAAGTGAATTATTGATACAATGTAGGAAATATGAATCAAACATTCCCAAGTGAATATTAATAACAAATATTTATAGTGGACATGTTATTAGGAGTATTCTTATTTCTGGTAATGATTCAGACAATTTATGTTGATATTTGGAATCCTTAAATAATTATTTTGAGGCTATTTTAACTGTTATTCAGGGTTATGTACGTTCACCATCTTTCTGGGTCCCCATCATTAGGAAACATGTAGTTGTCACAAGTGTTTCATTAAAGGTCATGAACCTGATTTCAGAACATTCTAAGGAAACTTCTTTGCATATGTTAAATCTCTTGTGAATCAGCCGTTGTTATCACTTTTCGACTTTTGTTTTGGCTTGTCACATCTATTTTTCTTATCTTTCCAGTTTTGATCATTTGCCACTTTCAGTCGTAATACATGTGATTTGAGATAACCAATATTCAGGCAATTACAGAGTAAATATACAACATCGCACAGTGAAATTAAAGGCACCAGGTATGCCTACTGTCTAAATGAAGTTTAGGCACATTACTGTATGCCTTCGGCTGAATTTGCCATGGAATCACCTAGATGAAATGTGTAATTTCTGTGGTATGCATTTTCATGTTCTCTTCTAGTTATCACACAAAAGACATTGTGCTCGTAGAGCTCAGCTTGGTAATAAACCACATAATTATTATAAATGTGCTCGTGCACAAGCAAAGCTCTTCTTGAATACAATTTTTCCCAGGAAAAATTTGCCCAATGAATGAAGTCCATGAGCATTTCGTGGGGCATTTAATATTACTTCTGGTTCTCTTGAAAGCATGCTGTGTGAAATGCAACCAAACTAACTGGACATTAAAACATTGTAACCAATCATATGTTGATTCTGCACAAAGAAAATTGCCATTAGTGAACATTCCTAGAAATTGTACAGAGTAAACATTTATAGACATAGAAGTGCTAAAAAAAGTCCAAAGAAGAATGATTGCAGGATAGCAGTGGATGGGTTATGAGGAATGATTAGAGGAATTGAACCTTTTTAGTTTAAGCAAAAGAAGATTAAGTGGTGATATGACTGAAATTTTCAAACTTATGGAGGGAATTATTACAATGGATTGAGACCGTTACTTTAAAATGAGTTCTACAGAACATGGGGACACAGTTAGAAACTTCTTAAAGGTAACTTTTGCACAAACATTAGGACGTTTTTCTTTACACAGATAACCACAGACACTTGGAATAAGCTACCAAGTATTGTGGTAGAAGGTAGGACTTTAGGGACCTTTAAAGGTACACTTGATATTATTTTGGAGGAATTAAGGGAATAGGACTGGCAAACTTTGTTTATTTCTCAGTTTAATAATTTTTCCCTCAATCTAGCATTCTTGCTGCATGTTATTTTACCCTAATTTCATGACTACATTAATTATTATAATAGTTATATATTGTTATATTTATTATTTTTATTGTAGAGGTAAATCCTAAAACAAAAGGAAAATATCAAAGAAAATAGAAAATCCAAAATGAACATTATCCAAGACCACAACACCAAACAATACGCAAAAGTGAAAGAGAACAGAAGAAGACAATACTAGCATAACTGCAGTGTGATGAGGCAAAGGCAGAAAGAGCATTAAATAGTCCCTAGCTGTGTCCTTCTAGTATAGAAAGTAGGTAAAAGTGGTTACTAGGAAGATTTTAGCATTAGGATTCTTTCTTTGCTCTCTAGAGTCTGATTCTCATCTTTGTAAGTGCTTTAACCAACGGAAAGTTGCTATATAAATAAAATGTATTATTATTATCAATGCTATTTAAACTATTTTCCTGGAGAGCCCCATTGCTTCCATCTTCTTTGGGCCTAGGCCAGGTTTCATAAGGTGTGTATACATGTATATGTTTTTGGGGATTGTGTTTGTGTTAAGGGCTATCCGCATTATATGACATGTATTTAAAATGTCTGCTTTCTGCAGTTTTATGTATGTGTATTGGTTTATATATAATGTCTGTAAGCTTTTGTGTATGTGGGATGACACCAGTGGTGGATGCTACAATGGGCACAATGATCCCCTTACCACTTCCCCAAGTCGTGAGCTGTATGCTGAATATTATGTTTTAGAAAGATTGTATAGAAAAAAAGGTAGGCCATCATAACAAGATTGGCCCATAAAGTACCTAGGGCATTAGTGCACTAATGCAGAACCACCTTATGGCATACAGTGTAGGTCATTAATGCAAAGTCCTATGTCATCTCAGATGGTCAGGAGTCTATGATAAAGTCAGAACAATGTTGATCATAGGTTTTAAGAGAACCAAAGCAAAGGACCTTTCCATAGGATGTATCAGTAAATAATTGCTTGTGCAGGCAGAGATTGATCTGTAAGCCAAAACTATTTTGATACCAATATGTTGAGAGATATCCAACATGGGGTGCTCAGTTTGAGCCAGAATTGCAGGATGCGAGGGGCATTGCAATATAGGGGCTTACGACACCTTTACAATAAGACAAGAATAAATACTGGCAGGATTAACAAATGTCATTATCCCAGAAGCAGAACAGCACAGAATACCACAAAAACATAAGCATGACAACAATTCTGAACTGTCACTGGTCCTTCTCCATTATGTTTCTCTTCTCAGTATCCTCCTGTAGGCAGGTGTGAAGATCAATGATACTACAGTGTGCCACTGTAGTCTGTGTGATTGGGAAGCTTTGCACTCATGTAGTCTGCCAATGAAATACTATTCTTTTATGTACAATATATATTTTGCTTTTTTTTTAATTGCTGGCTTTTCCATTTTATTATACATTCTTTCATTCTTCATTTTTTGTTTTCGTTATTATGCTCTATTTGACTGAGAAAGCATTTCTTGTGCTTCGGCAGGAGAATACTAATGTAGCTTGATACCCAGTGATTTTTTCTAGAATGCAGAGGCGTCTCCTAATTAGACACTGACTGGTTTAATCTATCCAGCCAAAATTATATGAAGTGTTTGCACACACTGGCATCTTGAGACCCCACAACTGCTTGATCCCAGACATGCTGGAGCACTACAGCTTCTAATATGATTAAGTCTGGGACTTTTGAAATCCAGCCCTCCCATAACCTTCCATCTCCAACCAAATTTTCTTAGACACCAAGTATCCATGAAGAAGTTAACTGGCACTGTTGAATTTTATCGGTAGTCTCTCACTGGAATCAGAGTCTAGATTTGTATGCTGAAAGATTCTTTATTACAAGTTAAGTATAAAATTATTATTTGTGTTCCGATTGTTGTTTGTTGTTGTTGTGGTCATTTTTGTCACTGCTGAGGCTTTCAAGTGGTACTAGAAGCAGAACAACCTTTCAATGCTGTTCCCCTGCACTAAACCTGTTTCACTTGTTGAGCTTAAGCTCTCTGCTGGATGCACCTGCTGAGTCACTTGTTGCCACTAGTATACTAACAAGCTGTCTCTTCTGCCCATGGGAAAGACAGAGGGATGCTGGGAGGATTAAAGGATTCCATCCTCTTATTAGACTGCCCAGTACAAAATTTATACTGTGGCATTTCCAGGAGAGGGCGTGCAAGCAGTTGGTCTAGGTCTTCAGAACTTTGACTGACTCTGTGTATTGACTTTGTGTTATAACGGACAGTGAAGCACCCAGAGGTTCAGTTTTTCCAGGGATGCTGTTGACTGGAGCGTTTGCTTTCTTCTCTTCTGTTATCAAATGTCCATATTTCAGCTATAATATTAATGCACTTATTGTTTGGCAGCAGGAAGAAAAAATACATAGAATAAAAGCTTTTGGACTAAAAGATGGGAAAGACAACATTTGTGGTCAAAAGACAAAGCAGAAGTCTAAACACTAAGATAAGAAAGCAAAACTGAAAGAACTGAGGCGCCAAAACTTGTAACCAAAATTCAAAGTTGATATCAACACTCCCTCCTAAAACTGAAATAAACTTTTTTGAGTTGTAAATCCAAAACCCTGCCTGGAGTAGTGCATCATTGTCCATTATACTTTCTGATTGATGACATCATGATGTGACGTTTTCTGATATTACAGTACATGATGGCAATGGCAAAAGATGAGAACGGTTGTCGGGGTTATAAACAAAATAATAAGGAAGCACCAAATTATCAAAGATAATTATTATAACAGGAACCAAATTTAGAATAAAATACAAAAACAATCCACAAAATTATTACCTACTAGCTACTGGGAGCCCAATCGAATCGGGTTACAAATTGTAAGTTTGTGAAATCCATACTTTCTCTGCAAAGAATTATTTGTTTTTTTAAGTCCTTGAAATGATTTTGTTATCATGGCACTGATTTGTGCTTAAAATAGACCTTTTCGGCTGATGTAATGAAGAGATTCCTGTTTAAATGGGGCTGCGAGACGTGAACTAAGCTCTTCGGCTACTTCATTTGATTTTTTCCGGCAAGCAAATTTTCAAAACAAACCATATTTTACGACTCTAATCAGAGTCGGAGTAATAATTATGTTGCCGTGGTTATTTTAGATCTGACATCGGCTAAAATTTGAACAATGACCGTTGTTAATGCCCAGCTGTCATTACTCAGTTTGCCAATAGATGTCAGAAGGACGGATGCCAAAACCGAACTGCCCAAAGATAGATTTCAATGTACCAAGCAAATGGCGATACATTCTAAATTACTTACGATTCCGGGATTGTCGAAGGGTTTAAGTCAGTCGACAATGTTAGTCCTGGAAAGTACGCCCCACCAAACCAACATTCCAAAATCCAACCGAACTTACTGTTATCTGCTCGAACCAACACCGACTTACTATACTCGGCTGTCCAGTGGCGTTACTGAAGCAGTCGAACATTCTTAGACAATCATGCAATACTGAGATTGCAAGGATTGGTTTCTAATTAAGCAATTGGGTTGGAATGAAAACCTGCAGCCATTGAGGCCATCCAGGGTTATTACTGGGTATTACAGGGTTATAGAATTAGTAGAAGGGTAAAACAGGGAACACAATCTGTAATAGAACTCAGCAGGTATCAGCAAAGGGGTCCATTGAAATATGAATGGTCTAGCTGCTGTGTGTTTTGCTGACCTGGCTACCCCAGGGTTACCTGGCCCTTTAAATGTGAGGTGGATTTTAGAAGTAAAGGGAGACCTGGGGCCATTACCGTGAGTTTGATAGAATGGATCCAGGAATTGCTGACTGTGTTCATGACATTGGGAGGGAGGCAGTGAGTGAGGCATAAAAGCCAGATTATAGGTAAGTATGGAGTTCATAAATGAGACAAGACAATGATTCCGGTGATGAGAGGAAGTAAGACCAGAGAAATGATACATGGGAAGTGAAAGAGAAAGACAAAGAGAATAAGTGGGAGGTAGGCCAGCATACTCATCTAATAGGGCTGACCATTTAGGAAGGACTGAAAGAGCTGCTTGTCTATTGTTTTCTGTTTATTTTGTGCTTTCTGTCACTTCCTTTATGTGTTCTGTGTTCATTTTAAGTTGAGGAAACACATCTCATTGTATGGTTTTAGTTTTTGGTGTTGCTGCCTGTGATACTCACCTTCTCCCAGGAAATTCCCTAAGACAATGTGCCTCAGTTATAGTGCCATTGGTTAACTGAATATATCAGAAGTACATGATTACTATGTAACTAAGTACTTTTTTGTATACAATATTTGTAGTTTTTTTTTTTTTTTGTTTTTTTTTACCAGAGCTACTATTACTACTATAGTTCACTGGAGCTTCTTAGTTTTGAATATGCTATACAATTATTGCCCATGAGTAAAATCTTCCTGCTATAGATTAATTCTTGCTTTTCCTAGTGGATGACTTTGGATTTTGTCATTGATCAATGCACAACACAATTTTAGAGGAAACTTTATTCTCTTGAATTGAAACAGGTTATTTGGTGGGCTGGCACTCTGCCTGGGGTTTGTTTCCTGCCTTGTGCCCTGTGTTGGCTGGGATTGGCTCCAGCAGACTCCCGTGACCCTGTAGTTAGGATATAGCGGGTTGGATAATGGATGGATGGATGGATGGATGGATGAAACAGGTTATCAGTAGCAGTAATAATGGAAGATTTAAATATTTATGGCCAGCTGCCTCGCACCTTATACTTGTTGGGTGGGATAGGTTGCAGCTTCCCCGCAACCCTGCTCAGGATAAAGCGGGTTTAGAAAATGGATGAACATATTATTATTATTATTATTATGATTATTATTATTATTATTATTATATGTTAGCAATTTTCATTTGTTCACATCATCCATTTTATTTTATCAGTTAGCTGGGATAGCTGTAGCAAAACAATAAAGTTATAACACTGGATCAATGTTTTACTTTAATGTATTACAAAAAGCAATAATGTTTAAAGAATGTGAATACAGGAGGCCTAGGCTGTGAATGTTTTAAATGTTTAGATTATATATTAAAATTCATACAAGTCATACTGAAATACAGCCACACCTTCTTGAGGCAGGATATAGGAATTGGATTGTGCAGTTTTGACAATGCAATGCAAAAAAAGCAACAGAGTAAAATTCTGTGTTTAATGAAACCTATCTGTGAAATAGCAGTGAACAGATTTTTCTGTGTTATGAGAAGAGTCATGAGATTTTCAGTGCACAATGTGAGCCGAAGTAATACTTATGCCTAGTTGTTGGTTGGAAGGAAGTTTACAGCATAAAATACAAATTCACAACCTTCTTCTTTTTGTTTTTTGGTAGCTGTTACAATCAAGTCAGTAAATGTTTGTATATAGTGTATGAGACAAAATATCAGCATACATTGTATGTATTGTTGCAACCTGAGGAAGAAAGCACTGGCAAAGTGAATAAAGTTTGTTAACTATTTATTAACACAACAGTCCGTGTATACTTTTCAGTATATAGTGTAAGCATTTCAGTTTATTGTGTATGAGACAAAAATCTCCCTATATAATGTATTTGTTTCAGTATGCAGCGTATGTGTATTCATTTCAATGCATAGCATTTCAGTACTTCGTGTATGTACTGTGAAGAATGAATTAAGTCGCAAAAGGTGCCTTATGGAAAAGAAATAATATTGTGAAATATATGTACAGTCACTGTAGGTGCTAGCTTTATTAGCTAGCTTGGCTGTGGCTTAATGTCTTATTGGTAGAAGGAATCAAATTCCTCCTGGATATCTCTCTCCCACCCTAGCAACTGGAATCAGGGTGTATAGTGTCCTTGCTGATCACCTCTTACTTCAACTTCAGTGAATCTTCTTTTTTCCACTTTAGATCTCACACCACATAACATCTTGTCTCTTTTCCCATTCACAATACTTCCACTTATTCACTCATTCATCCATGCTATTGGCACGTGGTGATGTTGTACTGCAAAACCTTCAACTGGAAGCCATACTTGTTAGTGTTGAGAGGTTAAAAAGACAGGGTGCCCTAAAATAGCCCACTTACTGTGGGATTATTATTAATAAATATCAACAAATAAAAAACATGGGCTGGCTAATTTCCTGTTTTGTATAACATCACCAAATTTCAATCAAGTCAGTCAAAGCAATTTTGAAATTTTGAGGTATTACATTTTTCTATTGTAGGGAGTTCTATATCAGTGTTTGACATAAATATATATATACACATACATTATATATGTATTAGCTGTTGCCCGCAGCTCCACCCATGTAGTAGTATAACAGAACAGTGAGGAGGGCCCCTGCCCACTCCAGACATTGCAGTTCCCCCTCCCCTCAGCCCACAGGCTCTGTTATAGATTAGCGTGAATATATCACTCCTGGGGTGGCGCAGTGGTAGCACTGCTGCCTTACAGTTAGGAGACCCGGATTCGCTTCCCAGGTCCTCCCCGTGTGGAGTTTACATGTTCTCCCTGTATCTGCGTGGGTTTCCTCTGGGTGCTCCGGTTTCCTCCTACAGTCCAGAGACTGGCGAATTGGCGATCCGAAATTGTCCCTAGTGGGAGTGTGTGCCCTGCGGTGGGCTGACGCCCTGCCTGGGGTTTGTTTCCTGTCTTGCGCGCTGGGATTGGGTCCAGCAGACCCCCGTGACCCTGTAGTTAAGATATAGCGGGTTGGATAATGGATGGATGGATATCACTCCTGCAAGCAAACTATGATTCCTAGCATGATGAGAGAAGTCTCAAAATCAACCAGAAACTTCAAGCAAAATATTGAAAAAATCCCGATCTAAACCCATTAAGTACTTCTCTCGTTCGCTAGCTAAGCAGAGCTAAGGAATGCCCCGAGGCTAATGCATGAGTGAGAAAAGAGAGAGAGGCCAGACCTGGATCTGAAGTCAGGTTCATGGAGTGGTAAAACACATCACTGTGGTGTTTGCAAAGCCATACCCAGTACATGTATCAGTGGCATAGTGAAACAGCAGTTAGTTTTGCTACTTCATGGATTTGGCAAACTGGGTTTGAATCCTGTGTTCACTTGCTTTCTGTGTTGAGTCTGTAAATTCTCTTTACATCTGCTCTGGTTTGCCTCCCACAGCCATGTATGAACTAGTGGGTCATGCAAGGGAATGTTGGTCTTTGCACCCTAGGCCACCCAGAATTACATAGGTGAATATAAAAATGATATTTTATCTATAATGTATGTATTACCACTCCAGAACTGACTTTAAAAAAAAAAAAAAAAGATATTTTGCCTCAATTTACTAAAGAGTGAATGCTACTAGTCAACCATATAATAAGAGAACCTTATATAAGCGTAAAACTCATCACTTACAACCTGCATCAACCTTGACTTCAATGCCATTCTCTGTGGGTATATACTGTATGCAGTATTAAATTCAGCGTTAATTGACAGTTCTTTAATAATCCCCAACAACTGAAAAGAAGCACTGTTTTTAAATAAAGAAAACACACTTTTCTCTAAAGAATGTTTTTGAGTATAAGGAGCCATCCTGATTCTTTTTGTAAAGCAGTAAAAATTCAACAAATTAAGGAACTTTTCTTAAGTATTTATTAAAAAAAGGGACATCTATAGCTAACAGATTTGCAACAGGCAGTCTTCCAAGCACACAAAACTGAAGGCAACAGACTGTTTCTTCCAGCCACGTACTCTGCTTTCAGATATTTCGGCTCTAGCATGCTACATTCGCAACTGACCAGGCAAATTGCCTTTAGTTAAATGGCCTAAATAAAAATGTGTGGTAGCAGATTAGCCATTGGTGGTGCTGACGCCTCTGTCTCATGCGTCATGTTATAATACTGAAGGTCCTGTTTTATTTATTTTTTTATTTTTATGATGTACTAGAAATGACAAGAACAAGGTAGGTGGAAGGGGGGATTTTTTTTCTATTCCAGTTTTGATTTCTAGCTGATATGTCACAAATGTGTAAGTGTCAGTTTTGTAGCTTTGTGTGTGGATATAATGCTTACAGACAACAAGTTCTTGTTCTTGTGTTTCTTTATTGACATGATATTATTTCTGTGAGATCCCTGTAACTGCAAGTGCTTTTGGAGGAAGTAGAACATTATAAGTCATCCACCTACTTTACAGAGGTAAATCCGTATTTTACTGAATTTGGCACCCCTTGATTCCTATATTTTGACCTTATTAAATGAAGAGCATTTATGCTGTGACTCATGGTTGAAGTGTAATATACATTTAATTTCCCAGGAAGCCTAGATGAAAGAAGCATAGATAATGTAATTTAGAGTTACTTAGTCTCATCGGATGATGTTAAGCATGAAGTCAGCTTCTTATAAATGATGACTCTCTCACTTGTTCATCCTTGTGGAGATTTAACTCTAAGTGGGTAAAGCTTTTATTAATAAACAGCCTCATACTGTACCTGAAGTTCAGTTTCCACCATGTCACATTTTGTACCCTCTTTCCTTTGAAGGTGACCTTAAACTCATCCTATGATTATACCAAGATGAATGCGTTTTTTATAAGGGCATATTGATTACAAGGAATCAGAAGCTCCCCTCCTCGAACCGCCACCTTATCGTGGTGGAGGGGTTTGCATGTACCAATGATCCTAGGAGTTCTGTTGTCCGGGGCTTTATGCCCCTGGTAGGGCCACCCAAGGCAAACTGGTCCTAAGTGAGGTATGAGACAAAGAGAGGTTCAGCAAACCTTCTATGATGAATGAAAACTTTGGACGGCGTTTTCCCTCGCCTGGATGCGGGTCACCGGGGCCCCCCTCTGGAGCCAGGCCTGGAGGTGGGGCTCAATGGCGAGCGCCTGGTGGCTGGGCCTGCACCCATGGGGCTCGGCCAGGCACAGCCTGAAGAGGCAACGTGGGTCCCCCTTCCCATGGGCTCACCACCTATGGGAGGAGCCAAGGAGGTCGGGTGCAGTGTGAGTTGGGTGGTGGCCGAAGGCAGGGACCTTGGCGGTTCGATCCTCGGCTATAGAAGCTGGCTCTTGGGATGTGGAATGTCACCTTTCTGAATGGGAAAGAGCCTGAGCTAATGCGTGAGGTTAAGAGGTTCCATAACAAACACCATGTTCAAGCATAGGGTTGTTCATATGTGCACTTAGCACCAGGACACCCTAGGCCTCAGTTCGATGATTGACTTTGTGGTCGTGTCGTCGGACCTCCGGCCACATGTCATGGACACTCGGGTGAAGAGAGGGGCGGAGCTGTCACCTGATCACCACCTGGTGGTGAGTAGGCTTCAATGATGGGGGAGGATGCCAGTCAGGCCTGGTAGGCCCAAACGTGTTGTGAGGGTCTTCTGAGAATGTCTGGCAGAGCCCCCTGTCAGAAGCAGCTTCAACTCCCACCTCCGGCAGAACTTCGACCACGTCCCGAGGGAGGTGGGGGACGTTGAGTCCAAATGGGTCATGTTCCGTGCCTCTATTGTTGAGCCGGCTGTCTGGAGCTGTGGCTGTAAGGTGGTTGGTGCCTATTGTGGCGGCAATCCCTGAACCCGTTGGTGGACACTGGCAGTGAGGGATGCTGTCAAGCAGAAGAAGGAGTCCTACAGGACCCTTTTGTCCTGTGGGACTCTGGAGGCAGCTGATAGGTACTGGCAGGCCAAGCAGAATGCGGCTTCGGTGGTTGCTGAGGCAAAAATTCAGGTGTGGGAGGAGTTTGGGAAGGCCATGAAGAACAATTTTCGGATGGCTTTGAAGAGATTCTGGTCCACCATCCGGCATCTCAGGAAGGGGAAGCAGTAAAGTGTCAACACTGTATATGTTGGGGATGGTGCGCTGCTGACCTTGACTCGGGACATTGTGGGTCGGTAGGGGGGAGTACTTTGAAGACCTCCTCAATCCCATTAACATGCCTTCCAATGAGGAAGCAGAGCCTGGGGACTCGGAGGTGGGCTCCCCCATCTCTAGGACTGAGGTCACCGAGGTGGTCAAAAAACTCCTTGGTTGACACGCCTCTACAACATTGCATGGACATCAGGGACAGTGCCTCTGAATTGGCAGACTGCGGTGGTGGTGGTCCCCCTCTTTAAGAAGTGGGACCAGAGGGTGTGTTCTCACGTTCCAGTTTTATCCGTGTATAGACCTCCTAAATTTAACGTGTCTTTCTTTGAGGAATTCTCAGACTTAATGTCAATTTTAATTACGAACTATGACACACTCTTAATTGTCGGCGACTTTCAACTTTCATATCGATAATCAGTGTGACCTAAAAGTAAAGGAATTCATGAACCTCCTGGACTCTTTTGATTTGAGACAGCTCGTTAATCAACCTACACATAAAGCAGGTCATATGTTAGGCTTAGTAATTACCAAAGGACTAAAAGTTGATGTGAAGCAGATCATTGATATTGGTCTATTGACACCATTGATCACAATATTCTTAGAAATCACCTTAGTCAATTGGTTGGCCTCTCTGGCAGTGTCTTAAATTGGTTTGAAATTCTTTGTTAATTTTGCTAATTCTTTGTTAGTTGTGGTAATCACAACTCAAAGACGCGTGATATTCTATATGGTGTTCCACAAGGCTCTATCCTGGGTCCGCTGCTCTTCTCAATCTATATGCTTCCGTTAGGCCACGGCATAACGTGAACTACCACAGCTATGCTGATGACACACAGCTGTACTTATCAATAGCACCTGATGACACCGACTCTCTCGATTCACTAACACAATGTCTTACTGGTATTTCTGAATGGATGAATAGTAATTTTCTCAAGCTAAATAAAGAGAAAACTGAAATTTTAGTGATTGGCAATAATGGATTCAATGAGGTTATCAGAAATAAACTTGATGCATTAGGATTAAAAGTTAAGATGGAAGTAAAAAACTTAGGGGTAACTGTTGACTGTAACCTGAATTTTAAATCGCATATTCATCAGACCACTAGGACAGCATTTTTTCACTTAAGAAACATAGCAAATGTTAGACCTCTTATATCATTGAAAGATGCTGAAAAATTAATTCACGCTTTTGTTTTCAGTCGACTAGATTACTGTAACGCACTCCTCTCAGTACTACCCAAAAAAGACATAAATCATTTGCAACAAGTGCAGAATGCAGCTGCTAGAATCCTAACTAGGAAAAGAAAATCCGAACACATCTCTCCAGTTTTGATGTCACTACACTGGTTACCTGTGTCTTTCTGAATTGACTTTAAAATTCTGCTTATGGTTTATAAAGCCTTAAATAATCTCGCTCCATCTTATATATCGGAATGTCTGACACCTTATACTCCAAATCGTAACCTTAGATCCTCAAATGAGTGTCTCCTTACAATTTCTGAAAGCTAAACTTAAAAGAAGTGGTGAGGCGGCCTTCTGCTGTTATGCACCTAAAATCTGGAATAGCCTGCCAATAGGAATTCGCAAGGCTAATACAGTAGAGCACTTTAAAACACTGCTGAAAACACATTACTTTAACATGGCCTTCTCATAACTTCACTTTAACTTAATCCTGATACTCTGTATGTTCAGTTCATCATAATAACTATTCATGGTAGCTCTAAAATCCGTACTGACCCCAACTCTCTCTTCTGTTTCTTTTTCTGGTTTCTTTGTGGTGGTGGCGCACCACCACCTACTCAAAGCATCATGATGCTCCAACATTGATGGACTAAAAGCCAGAAGTCTACGTGACCATCATCATCAAGTCCTTCCGTGAGAACGGACCTTACTCTTATTCTTATGTTAATTAATGTTGACTTATTTTATTTTCTTACTGTGTCTTTTATTTTTCTATTCTTCATTATGCAAAGCACTTTGAGCTACATTTTTTGTATGAAAATGTGCTATATAAATAAATGTTGTTGTTGTTGTTGTTGTGTTCCAACTACAGAGGGATCACACTCCTCAGCCTCCCTGGAAAAGTCTGTTCGGGGGTCCTGAAGAGGAGGGTCCGTCAGATAGTCGAACATCGGATTCTGGAGGAACAGTGTGGTTTTTGTCCTGGTCTCGGAACAGTGGACCAGCTCTACACACTTAGCAGGGTCCTGAAGGGTGCATGGGAGTTTGCCTGACCAGTTTACATGTGTTTTGCGGACTTGGAAAAGGCGTTCGACCGTGTGCCTCAGGGAATCTTGTGGTGGGTACTCCGAGAGTATGGGGTACCGGCTGCCCTGATAAGAGCTGTTCGGTCCCTGTATGATCGGTGTCAGAGCTTGGTCCGCATTGCTGGCAGTAAGTCGAACCTGTTTCCAGTGAGAGTTGGACTCCGCCAGGGCTGCCCCTTGTCACAGATTCTGTTCATAACTTTTATGGACAGAATTTCTAGGTGCAGCCAGAGCGTTGAAGGGATCCGGTTTGGTGGACTCAGGAATGAGTCACTGCTTTTTGCAGATGATGTTGCCCTGTTTGCTTCATCAGGCTGTGATCTTCAGCTCTCTCTGGATCGGTTCGCAGCTGAGTGTGAAGCGGCTGGGATGGGAATCAGCACCTCCTAATCAGAGACCATGGTCCTCAGCCAGAAAAGGGTGGAGTGCCCTCTCAGGGTTGGGAACGAGATCCTGCCCCAAGTTGAGGAGTTCAAGTATCTCAGGGTCTTGTTCACGAGTGAGGGAAGAATGGAGCATGAGATTAACAGGCAGATCAGTGCTACGTCCGCAGAGATGGGGGCTTTGCATCGGTCTGTCGTGGTGAAAAAGGAGCTGAGCTGTAAGGCAAAGCTCTCAATTTACCAGTCAATCTACGTTCCTACCCTCATCTATGGTCATGAGCTGTGGGTAGTGACCGAAAGCACGAGATTGTGAATACAAGCGGCTGAAATGAGTTTCCTCCGCAAGGTGTCTGGGCTTTCCCTTAAAGATAGGGTGAGTAGCTCAGTCATCCAGGAGGGGCTCAGAGTGGAGCTGCTGCTCCTCTGCATCGAGAGTAGTCAGATGAGGTGGCTCGGGCATCTGATCAGGATGCCTCCTGGACACCTACCTGGTGAGGTGTTCCGGGCATGTCTAACCGGGAGGAGGCCCCGGGGAAAACTCAGGACACGCTGGAGGGACTATGTCTCTCGGCTGGCCTGGGAACACCTCGGGATTCCCCCAGAAGAGCTAGAAGAAAAGGCCAGGGAGAGGAAAGTCTGGATATCTCTGCTCAAGCTGCTGCCCCTGCGACCCAATCTCGGATAAGTGGAAGAGGATGGATGGATGGATGGATGGATGGATGGAATCAGAACCTATTGAAAGACTGGAGACATCACAGTGGAAAATAGCATTACTCCCAATTTTTTACTCTTTCTCAGGGGTGGGGGTTGATTTGTTTCTAATCCTGTTTTTGTAAAAATTGATCTATTTGTATGGAATGTTGTGCAATTACAATAAAATCAATAAATTTTTTAAAAAAAGCATTACTCCCAATTAATCAAGACTCCAAAAGGGCTAAACGTGGCATGTGCCCTTGTTGGGCATTCCAGTTTGTAAATACAGTATGTGCTCTTTAGCTGTGATTTCATTATGACTGTACATCTCCCCACTTCTGCTCTGCCAGTAACAATATGTAGAATCACTTGATAAAGATGGAGATAACAGAAAATTTAAACTTTTATTTACATTTGCTTTCCTGAACCTGTTAGGTAGAACCCTTTACAATTCTGTATGTAGCAATTCATCCATTATTTGAGTGCAAATAACTCACAAATATTGATAACCAGAGACAATTTGGGGCCATGCATTAAGGTAACAATGTAGGAACGGACTATACCCAACTCTGACCCTAAATTTAATCTTGGACCAAATTATGGGGTGTCAAAAGAAGAGACAAAACTCTGCAAAAAGTTGGGGTAGTCACCCATATAATGTAGGTTGGATTCAAAAATACAAAAGATATGAGCAATTGTGGTCAATTAGTTCAAAACAGAACTGATTTGCTGGAAACAAAATGGTGGTTTTTATGGTCGGGCAGTGGAAGTGAGCTCAGCAGAACTGGAAATAAGGTCATTGAGGCCAGGACCAGAAGTGATGTCATCAGGTCCGGAACCAGAAGTGGTGTTATTGGGCCCAGAACTGGAAGTGACATCAATAGAGTCAGGCAGAATTTCCCATAACTGGTCTGCAGAGGAAAGAGAGAAAGGGTTAGTGCACTCCGCCATGCCCTGGTCTGGCGAGGAATTACCCTCATTTCAGCCCTTTAGCTGCTTCCCATGCGCACATGTGTGACAGGGGATGTATAGGAACTACTTCAAAAATTTAACAAAAGGTAATTTTAAGTTTCGTTCACCTGACCAATATCCAATCACAAAGCAGTATGTTACATATAAAAATCAAATTTAGTCACTAGGACAATTCGAGCCAGATCAGGGCTGACAAGAGTGTATAGTCCATAATTGGCATCTCCCAGATTTCTCACCCAAGTCATATTCAAATAATAAGTCAGTGTAGTCTCTTGGCTTTTGGCTTTGATAAACAACGCAGTGTATATCACTGTGGATGTGCAGAGTGGCAACACTTTAAAACAGATTCAGACATACTTTACTGGGAGCACATTTGAAAAGAAGCAGTCCTAACTGACGTGGGCAAAGATGGTTCTCCATTACACTACAGGTCAAATGATTTAGAACACCTCAGTTTTTCCAGTTTTTCTATAAATGTAATTAGTTGAATTGCAATGAATGACTTAAAATGGTGAAAAGGTAAGCAGTAAACTGTCAGAAGTTTAAAATTAAACTTTAGGTTAGCAAAAACTGAAAAAAGGATATTACTAATGGGCCTTCATTAGGGAACAACCAATAGGTTACAACCTATAGATGTTCTGCAGTAATTACCGTATATACTCACGTATAAGTTCGGTCTTGAAACCTGAAAAATCAATCATAAAATCAGATCCTGACTAATACGTCCGTTCAAAAATGCAACACTTAATTTTATTTTTTGTTGCTGAAATGCATCGAATTTTGTTGCAGTAGCACAGTTACAAATTTCTTTCGCTATTTCAACAACGTTTAATTTAAAACTAGTTTCATATTTTCTTCTGATCGAACGTTCCATCGCAGATAAGGGATGCTCTTTCGGTAAAGGTTTATAAGAGTGTGAGATACAAAAAACACAAATCAGTGGAACTGTTGCTTCAGAATAGTTCGGGTATTACCGTGTGGTCACATAGGCACAACAGAGAGAGAGTGAGAGGTTAGGAGCATGTGCTGATACAGCGCATTGCCGCACCCACATAGAAAAATAAAGCAGTGTGCTAAGTGGTTACTCTCTCAGGTGGGTGTTAGCATATCATAATCCCTTGTACCAATATCGTGAGTTTTCCGAATTTGACTTATACGGCTGACATTATAAAATACCATAAATGATACTGTGAAAGCAAGTCTTGACTAATCTGCGGGAGAACTTATCTGCGAGTATATACGGTAAAATAAATTAAGCCTTGCAAGTGATGCAAACAATTTACACAGGTGTCCCAACTTTTGTTGATTACTTAAAAACCCTCTGTCTTAAAACAGAGTTGGAATGTGAGAGAATAATTTGGAGGTAAGAATAGTTAAATATTTTGGTTTGCGGCGAACATTGAAATATATAAATATAAATAAATAAATATATAAGCATTTGCTTTAAAAATGTCATGAACAGAACTAATTAAATGGTTAAGTAACTAAAAGACAAGAATGTACTAGGAGAATTGTTGATGTAATACACAAAATGTACTAAGAGATGACTAAGAGATCAGCCAATGTCTTGTAAACAAGAAGACTGGACAGTTATCACATGCACAAATTTCAAAGGTAATAGCTGACCCTATATTAAGAGATATGAGAAGAACAAGGATATAATAAAATAGACTTTAACTTGGATATATTATTTGATTGCAAGCCATTGAACCAATCAGAGTAAACACCAGGATTAATTCAGCACTGTTATGTAAATTCAGTTGTTTATAAAATGGACCACTGCCTTTGTTTTTCTGATCATTCTGTAACAGACTGCTGTGATGGATGAATGCTTCCTCCTTAGCATTTCCTGAAGAGATAATTAAAGACACAATCAATAGGTTTCCTCCTGCCTGGTTCCTGACTGAAAGAGGTTTTTATCAAACTTGTTCTAATAGAGGATAAGTCTCTCTCTTTAATATGCTGATTTCTTCCATTGTTTATGATTTCTACCACAGGGACAGACTTTGTTCTACACCCTCTGTACTACTACTTGGACAATATTACACTGTCAAAGAATCCTTAAGTGCACAAAATGTAATTCAAATTTTTCATTCATAAAAGTAGCCATCTTTGTGGTAACCCTTTAGATGCAGAATGCCAGTCACTGTACAAATCACCAACTCTGTCTCCAGCAAAAGAACCCCAAACCATCACACTTCATCCTCAATGTTTGACAGTTGTTGTCACACACTGAGGCACCATCCTTTCACCAACTCAATGACTTAAGCACCGCATGTGATGAAACAAAGATTTCAAATTTTGATTCATCTGTCCATCTTTTTTTCCCATCTTTTCTTTCTTTCGGACTTTCTTCCAGTCTACAGTAGTCCACAGCCAGTATGTCATGGCTTTATTATGTTCTTTAAGGAATGGATTTCTTACTGCCCTATCAAATCTACAGCACAAAGTCTCCTCTTCACAGTAGATACCGAGACTTGCTTTTTTCAACCACTGTTAAGCTATGCCAGAAGCTGATGTGCTGTGAGGCACCTATAACGCAAGTTGGTGAAACTTATCATTAGATTGGGTTGTCAATGAGTTGTGACTTTGGATCTACCAGATCTCTTCCTATCATAGTTTATTCCAGTTTCAAATTGCCTTTGGAGTGTGTAGAACACCATACTCACTGACAATTTGATTTTTTTTCAATGCCTCTACATGAAAGGCCTGCACTTCTAAGGGTAACAATGCTCTATCTCATTTCATTTGTCAATTGTCATTTTCTTGATATTAACACTGGAATTTACAACTTTCTAGGGTGTAGTAACACCATCTGTTCCAACTCTGCTTTAAGACAGAGGGGTTTTAAGTAATCAACAGAAATTGGGACACCTGTGCAAACTGTTTGCTTCAACTTACAAGGCTTAATTTAATTTTATTGCTGGAGAACATCAGTAGGTTGTAACTTTTTAGTTATTTCCAGAAGAAGACCGATTTGTAATATTCTGAAATTTCTTGCTTTTTCAGTTTTTGCTAACCTAACTTTAAATTTAAACCTCTGGCAATGTACTGTTTACTTTTTCACCATTTTAGATCATTCATTGCATTTCAACTGTTTAGATTTGAAGAAAAACTGAGGTGTTTGACTGGTAGTGTATGTTTGGTGCCCCTGGTGACATGCTTCTGGTCTTTACCTGAAAGCAAAAAAAGGCTTCAAGTCACCCCGAATTATGAAACTCTTTTAAATCCTTCTATGGCTGGTTTTGGAAAAGGAGGCAGTATGAAATTAAAAATATAATAATGTGCATAATGTAGTACAAAAGTATAACACCTGTTAGAATTCAGCACAAAATACATGTTTTTTTTCCCTTTTTTATTCTTGCTTATTTTACGTTTTGTTTTTTCTCTTTGACATAATCATGTGCTATGTTAGCTGCTGTAGCCATTTTCTGTGGCTCTTGTTCGCTTACTGCAATTATGTTCTAGTAATCTTTTTTGTGCCTCCATTTTTGTAACATGTGCAGTCTTTGCCCATTTTTTTTGTTTCTCCAGTTTCATGCCTCATAGTTCATAATTCTATGTAAAGTTTTTTGAATTTAGGACTTACGGAATTTTTGTATAATCTGCCAGACTGTTTGAGCCAAGAAAATTTTCCTTAGCGTCCTTTAGTAGGATACCAGTTTTATTACAACAGTGTTTATTCTAAATCTGTTTAACCAAGGCGAAATCAGACTGCAATTTTCTACAACCAAGGCTGTGCTACAGGCAGATTATCATAAGTCTCTGTGTCTTTTACGGGTGTGTTACTAGGTCAAATGATGATGCCACCAGTCAGAACACTTTTTGTGGCACAGTGATTAAAATTAAGAAGGATCCTTTTAGTAATCTAGTATTTTCCCAGGCATCTCAGAAGCTGAACACAGCCATAGTTTTGACTGGCATAGGGCACTCTAAAGTAACATAGCTTGTTAATACCATTTCATACAAGGTTTCCAAAATAACTTTTGAAATCTGTAAGTCTCCAAGAGGCTGCTGCCAGAAAGCATATTCCATATGGTATGTACACATTTTGTAATATTTATGCAAATTTTCTTAAAGGACCAATTTTAAAGTAACAAGTCATTCAACTTGTTTAATCTATTCATCACTTCAAGCATTACTATCATATCTAAATCGTGAAGTAAATAGGATGGCAGTTGTTACTTATAAAGAAAACATTTTTACTGTATGTCTTCTTCAGCTTTTACTGAAGTCAAATCATTTTTATAGTATGTCAGTAGCTTGCGGAATCATAAACAGATTAAACCACTGATTTCTTAGAAAAAACACTGTTTTACTTTGTTTCTGTATTAATGCTGATATGGCCAATGCCATAAAGTACTGATTACCATCACCAGAATAGAAGTACAGTAATCCCTCGCTATATCGCGCTTCGACTTTCGCGGCTTCACTCTATCGCGGATTTTATATGAAAGCATAACTAAATATATAACGCGGATTTTTCGCTGCTTCGCGGGTTCTGC